>VXBJ01001151.1:761098-820899 GCA_013400055.1 Nycticryphes semicollaris | reverse complement strand
GGGGGGGAGAAGAAGAAAAAAGCCGGAGGAGGAAGGCCTCTCCCCCCACTTACAGCTGAAAAACCAGGCGAGCGAGCCCCGTGTCCGCCCTGCGCGCACAAACAAAATGGCGGCCGCGAACGAGCGCGCAGAAACTTCTTCCTTCTCTCTCCCTCTCGATCTCGCGGCTGCTCTGCGGCGTGACGTCAGACGCACAGAGGACAGACACCCCGCCCCTCTACGGCCCGGCCCGGGCAGGCCCCGCCCTGCGGCTCAAACCTTTGCTGCCCTCACAGAGGTGGCTGTGGCGTCTGCTGTGGCGTCTTCTGTGTGGGGACCAGGATTCTATCCGCCCAGTTCGGCCCACACCCTTCTCCCTGGCCTTTCCCTGCGCCCATCTGAGGGGGGAAACCTCAAAGAAGCTGAAGCCGTGGGGGTTGGGGACCCAAATGCGTGCATGGGTTCGAGAGCTAGGCCGGGTTCAAAGGCTGCCCCCGAGCGGCGAGCCCGCTGTATTCTGGCGGCGAGTGTCGCCTGAAATCACACCTCCTAAATGAACTCGCCAGACGTTGTGTTTAAGCAGTTCGGTGTCTACAGGTTGATTCTACTCTTAGGCCTGGCTTGAGGCTCACGCGAAGTGTTTGAGTCCTGGGGGAGCCATTCCTGCGTGATGCTAACAGGCCATACAGTAAATAATAAAGTTTTATTATCTGCCCAAGTCTGCAAGTTATAACCACCCCCCTCCTCCCTGAGTAAGTGCTCTGACCACTGAAGATAGAATTTGTACATTGCTGGGTGCAAGCAAATGGGTGCTCCTTGTCCCAGGGACAGGTTTGGGGGTGATGGTGATTAGGGACCTAAACCATCTTTTTTACAAGGAAAGGCTGAGGTACTCGGGTCTTTTTAGTCTGGAGAATAGTAATCTGAGGTTTTTTGGCGGTGCCCAGGGATGGCACAAGAGGAAACGAGCACAAACTTGAACATAAGAAGTTCCATCTAAACATGAGGAGGAGCTTCACTTTGAGGGTGGCGGAGCCCTGGAAGAGGCTGCCCAGAGAGGTGGTGGAGACTCCATCTCTGGAGACATTCAAACCACACCAGGATACATTCCTGTGCAACCTGCTCTGGGTGGTCCTGCTTTGGCAGGGGGTTGGACTAGATGATCTCCAGAGGTCCCTTCCAGTCCCATATCGTTCTGTGATACTGTGAGTCCGCAGTGATGTGAGGAGACAGGCCTGACCGACCGGGCTTTCCACTGCTGTTGCAATTCCTGATTCAAACCCCTAAAAATGTAGTGTGAGGAGTCAAGCTCAGCTGTGTGCTTCCAGCAGAGAGAATGCTCGTCCTGAGAAAAGCAAAACCCTGATGTCACAGGTCTGCGTTAATGCTGTACTGTACAGTGGAAAAATTACTATTACCAACTCGTCTACCAATCATTCAGACAGAAATTAGGAAGCCCAAAGAGATTGTTTTATAGCAAAGGAACGCAAACACAACAGAAGGTGAAAGGAACTGAAACACAAGCTTCAAATTTATTAACTCCTAATGTTTTATCTAGGGAAAATTACATATCTCTGAAGGCTAGTGGATAAATTGCAAAATTCATTAACTCAGTCACTGACTCAAATTCTACTTCTAATACAGTAAGATTTTGCAACTGAAGCAAAAAGCAGAATATCTAAGGTATAGTGGAAGTGTATTTTTTATTCAGCAAGTGCTGGTGTCTTTCTAATGTCAGTCTCCCAAAGTATTAGCAAATAGTACTAAAATGCAGACATACATTTGGTTTTGTGTTTTTAAAATTTCCATTAAAATTTGTTTACCAGTGAGCTTAAGATAAGCATTTAAAAGTGGTTTGCATTAAAGTGAAAATCCTGTTTCTCTTTTTGGGCTTTTTTTAATTTTTAAGAGGAGAAACTGATATAATGGAGCACTGATGGCTGTTTGTTGCCATGTGGCTTTTTTAAAAACCATTTAACCTCACAGTCCTTGTCATATATCAAATCTGGCAATGCCAAATATGGCTTTGGTGCCAGTGGTTTACTGTTTCTCATTTAGCATATAAATGATTGGTTATTATTTATAAAACTAGCTCTAACATCTGCAAAGTGTTAAGTTTTCCCAACACCCACTGATATAACCCCTGTTTGAGGAATTCTTTCAGACCAAAGCAGCAGAAATAAGATAGAGGGATAAAGTTCTATGTACAGAGTGTGAGTGGCCACACATGAGCCTGCCTGCAAAAGTGTTGTGAACAGGCAGGAAAATACCCATTGAGCTGACACCGACCAGCTGTACTAGATAATTACAGTTTCTCACCAAGTTCTTATTCCAAGAGGAATGTCTAGGAAGGGCACCTGGATTTTACTGAAAGTTTCTTGCTGACGACAAAGCAGTGGCTGGTATCCCTGTCAGGGCAGAGGAGATGGGATGTGACAGGATTATGTTATCTTCCTTCCTTACCCTATTGCCTCTTCTAGGGTTTTGCTAGATCTTACCTTTGCTATTTTTGTCTTCCTGTATAAATAGATGACAGGCCCTCCAACAGGGTACAGCAGCTCAGGGACGTGCCATTTAAAGGGGGGAAATAAGCTAATGCTGAAGAGAGGATCAGAACTCACTAACTTGAAGCAGGAAAATTTTGGTTCGAGGGTATTTTAGTTCTATCAGGAAGAAGGATCTTCAGCCTGGAATAGAAGTGGTGGAAAGAACTATTGTTCATTATGAAAATACAAGAAATGGGAACGAGTAAAAATTTACCATTTTCAATCAGAGGTTTGCAGATGAAAATTGAAAGAGGAACAAATCTACCAGGAGAATAATTAACTTCTCTTTTGAAACCTTTTTGGAGAAAATTGCTGTGAAAAAAGGTTGCACCACCTTCACCTCAAACATACATAAAGGAAAGAAAGTTCGCTCTGAAGCAGAAGCCTTGCAACAGAATTTATAGCAAGTAGCCTCTGTAGACAGGCTGCAAAGCAATTTCAGCTATTGCTCTTCATGCTGAACAAAGTGCTTTCAAAAATACCTCTAGAGACATTCAAAAGAAAAGTAGTATTGAAAGCAGTTGATTTTCCTTCCTGCTCAAGAGGTGGCAGTGGAGACCCAGCAGTAGAAGCATCTCGGATGGAATTTAAGCGGTGTCTCGGAAAAGGATGAAGTCGGGAGAAATTCACTGTCCCTGAGAGGTTACATGGTGCGAACAAAGCCACAGCCCCTCAAGAAATGGCCATTTTTTAGGATAGGAACAATCTAACTGTGAATAATCAAATTAGTCCTCACGAAAGTGGGAAGGAGATTCATGTGAGTGTAGTTACAGCTACTTCAGCTGTCAAGCTTTGTGGTGTTTACTTTTGTTTATATGAGGTATTTCCTTGTTTAATTAGACTTTACAGCACCAAAGGTATGCACGACTTGAGGAGAGTGTAACACACAATGCAACTGCGGTTTAGATTGCTTTGTACAGTAGAATACATTACAATCCCATGCAATTATCCTAGCGGGACACATTTGTGCGTGTAGGAAGAGCTACATTAAACCGTTTGCTTCAAAATGCAATTTGGTATGGTCCCCTTTTCAAATGCTTTACAACAGTAGGTGATCCATCCTCACAGCAGCTATTCAGGAGACGTAAATCTCATTTAGTTCTCTCATTGTTTGGATCCCAAATTTAAAGCAGGGCTTGTTTGCCTTGCCCAAAGCCTCAGAAAGACTCAACAGTGGAGCCAAAAATTCCTGGCTTCAGTACTTCCAGCGCTGTGCTTGCTTTCTCTTAAAGATGTATTGGTTTTGCTTTTCCACCCCTCTGGTTAGTGTCAGAGGCTGGTTGATTAGTAGCTGTGCTTTGTCTTAGTTTTTTATGGATTTCTGCAGTTCATGGTTTGGTTTTTAGATTGATGGAGAGAATTTTGTAGGTCCCCTTGACTGGGTGGTACGAGCTGTAGCTTTGCTTGGGAGTGCAGGGACAGGATAATGACACTACTCTCTGTTTAAAAGGTGCTGAACTGAACAGGGGTGGAAAAACCACCAGGAGCATTTCTAAGGTCTATCAGAGAAAATATATTATTCATTTCACAAATCACTATAACTACTGATCAAGGGAGCCAGTGTCCTAGATTGCTGTGGCATATGTAAATTCAAAGAGATAATAGGAGTTTCGATGGGTGGATCAGAAGAAAGGCAAAGTGAGAATTCACTGACAGTAGTATTTCCACTCCGTGAGAGTTTATTTTTGAAAAGGATAATTTCAAAATAGATTTTTTTTTTTTTCTTTTCCAGATTATGCAGTAGAATAGAAAAAGGCAAATATTCAGCCAGGTCAAAAAGAACAACGTATGGTTATGGCTCTGAGACACAAGTTCCTTGTTAATGAGTTACCAGAATTTTTCTTAGAAAAGCAGTGACCCAGAAACTTTGCGTGAGCACGGGCACTTGTGTTCATTCACACGTGTGTTGGTGAAAAGTTGTGGCCAAATAATATGATGTTCCTCTCTGAGCTGTGAGCGGCAGCAGATTGGAATGGCCTACCCTGCTCAACGTGTTCATACATTGTTTTAAGATATTAAGGGCAATCCAGACGCTGTGCCTTAACCGGCTGGCACATTGCCACGCAGGCAAGAGGTTTTCTCTCTGGTGTTTAGACACGGTGTGATTGTCCAGCCGGGATCTCCTCGGGCTAAGCTGACCCCATCCATTCCCTTTTACCGCGAGTCTCATGGGGATGGCTGAAACTTGGACTTTCCTCGCTGCCTGTTTGTGGCACAACTGAGGACTGAGCCTTCTGAGGACCGAAATGTTTTAGCCTAATAAAGGCTTGGGAGCTTCACACTGGGGAGCCTGAGTAAGCTACAGTTCAAAGGAAAATCACACTTCTGCAAGTTTTGGAGCCAGAGACACCCTACTTACACCGAGCAGGAGTCCTCATGTGTTGATGGCAGCAGACCCAGGCTGTGCTAAACAGAAGTAACACTCAATGAAGCAACCTGGTGCAGATGCCTAATGTTACTTATCAAGGAAACTCCACCACTTACACCTGCACAGGAGTTTCACCTCTGAGCCTCTTCCGTATTTAAAAGAATTTTAAGCTACTTGAAGCAAGGTTGTCTCTTGCTGCACGTTATTACCGAAATGGGTCCCTCATCTCAGTAAAAGCTCTCAGTTTACTGCAATGCAAATGGTAAAAGAACACACTTAAACATGGGTTGTACCACTGAGGTGGTATACTTAGGCCCAGCCTCAGCTTTGTCCTCTCATTACGAAGAACTTTTGAGTCTAAAACTCCTATTTGGGAAAATATTATGGAAACTAAGAGAATTTGTCTCTTTTCCTTGCAGTGCAGTGCGTGAGGGTGATGAGAGAAGCAGTGAAGGGGGAAAAAAAGAGATAAGCAGAAACCACAGGTACGTGCATATTCATTAATTGCTGTGCAGAGTCAGGGACACCTTTGTACTTTTGGAGTTTCAAAGCAACCCAAGTTTCTTTACAGCCTGTTCTGTAAATTGGTAGTTACAGAATCACAGAATCATCACGGACCTCTGAGATCCCCGAGTCCAACCATACACACACCCACACCCCTTCCCTACAACCTCAGCCACTAGAGTATGCCCTGAAGTGCCACATCTACACGTAGTTGTTGACATCTCTAGTACAAATAAAAATTAAGAACAAAACCCACACAGCTGAGCCTTTTTTTTTTTAATTATTATTCTTATTTGACACTCACATTACAAAATTTAGAAACCATAGACAGTTCAGGCAAACTGTTAAAACACAGTATAAATTAAGGGGGGTTTAATATATAAATTCTATACATAGGTAAGTTAGCTTGAACATGACTGACAAAAGGATTTCATAACAATCTTAACCACAACTGTATAAAAAGGCATGGGAATAGGATGGGCACTATAATCATGAATTGCAGGTTAAGACATTTTCCACAACAGCTATAAAGCGTAACAATGACCATGCTATTTTTGCAGTGTTTATGTGGGGTTACAGGATGCATATTACCATTAACATGTTGCAAGGTCTATGTACAGTCACAAAATCATAACAGCCACTTTCAAGTAACTTTACTGTTTCCTGCCTGTGCAATTAATAAAGTGTCGATATTTGTTCTGAGGACTTCTAATAAAGCTACATGGTTTAGGTATTATGGATGCTAGAAGGATTTTAATTTAACCTGAAAATGCTAACTAGAATATGGGTTTGCTTAATTTAAAGAAAAAGATACAGGAAAAGCACAGTGCCTCATTACTATCAGTTACATGATCAGTATATATCACTCTTTTAAATCCATATTTATTTTCTAGCTCGATTCCTTTTAAAAAATAAAATGATAATTTAGTTCCCATTTTTCTAAGCACAGTTGTTTAAAAAAAAAAGTTACATCATATGAAATGCAAAATGAAAATTTTGGCATCTTTATAGGGTAATTTTTTGAAAGGATGTGCTTCCCTAGACATGTTACTCAACCTTTGAATTTCTCAATCTGAAAACAAGGGCAGTTCTGTTTACCCATTTTTACTCTGTGATTTTAGGTCGGTGACTAAAAGTTCTAGCATGGTTCTTAGAGTTTAGGTTTAAGACAGCTCGTGCTTTCACTGTCACTAATAGTGAAAAAAAATCTGAAAATCTGATTTCTCACCTTTATAAGCTGCTGAACATTCACTAAGAGTTCTGAAACTCAGAGGATAATTTATTTCCCATCTGTGTTGTACACTAGCAATAGTCTTTTTGGAGACAGACTCCTAAGGGAAGTACTTGCACATTTGTAAGAGTCGTACCTTGAAACATGAGAATTTAATAGCTCTGTGTGTGCATCTTTCACTAAGTTTGAATAATTTGGAGGATTCTATTGGACCAATTCCTTCTAGGTGAAGGCAAGGACAGCCTGTAAGTGATAACCCAACTCGGGCTGTTATAGAAATGCACATGTCAACCATCCAGACTATAGCCTGTGTGTTCTCAACTCTGTTTCTCCTTAGGGCAAACAAACATCAAGAAACTGTCATATGTTTAGTTGTTCCAAAAATACTGGAATTTTAGAAGCATAATTAAATAATGAAAACAGTGATGTAGTACTGACCAGTAACAGTTCGTTGAGGAAGTCACATTTCTCTGAACAGTAGCTGGGCTGTGGAATTTTCTGGTCAGAAGTCCATTAAATGGGCTTTGCACATTTCAGAAGGAAGTTTCCTGTACAGGTATTTAACTTAGAGGACTTACAAGCTCTGAACTCTTAAGTGTCCTGCATTCAAGGTGGCCTGGGAACATTGCTGTACTGCAGTATTAGCCTGGGTTGGCAGGTTTAGGGCCATGGGGATGAAGGGAGAAGGACTCCTATTACAACAGCTCTGGAGTATGATTATAGAGCTCTTGAATGGCAGAGAACTAGAAAAATGTCCCTATGGCATCCTGCAAGAACTGTTTATGGAGCAAAAAGCCTCTTCTGTGGAGGGAAAGGCATCAAGGGAAGAGTGAGCCGTCCAAGCCACTCTGATCTTAGAGCACTACAGCCTGTGCCTGGCCACAGTGCAAGGCAGGGGATCTAGACAAGGAGTTACTCACACTTTTTTCTACAGCTGAGCTTATAGCCTGAGTCTCAGTCTTGCACCCGTGCAGAGGGTATGAAATACCATCTACACAAGCTATTAGCTTCTTATCTACATCTTCCACAACGCAAACAATGCAGGATGTGATGCCTGTACGAGCATTAGCTTAATGGATTTATTTTTTTTTTTTTTGCAAATCTGAATATATGCAAAAAGAATTGTAAAAGAAATTAATACAAAACAGATTAGCTTCCAGATCTGCTCCATCAGAAAAACGTAACTCATTTGCTGCCTCCTCTGCTCAGCTCCAAGCTCAGCTGCCCTACACAGCAGCTACAGGGAAAGGGACATGCTCTAGGGCTGTGTGCTTTCCTTCCAACACACCCAACATCAAAACAGAAGTATTGGTACAGCTTTCTCCATCTGTATTTCACTGTGTTCTCGCCTGCCTCAGCCCGCCCAGCTGCCACTGATGCTAACAGGAAGATATGCACAGGAATACCGTCAAGGTATTTCTCATAATTTTTTAAAGTATTTATTTTTCCATGTTGTTCAGATCTTAAAATCTCCATCACTAAGTAACAAATTCTTCACTGTTTCAAGTTCTCTAGAGGAACCTCTTTTAGTTCAAAGAATTTTCTTGTAATCATTCTGTTGGACGGAAAAGGAAGTAGGCTTTGCCCCAGGTGAACTTCCAAGAGCTCCTTACCTTTCCAAAGGGATGTGTCCCAGCACCAGAAACCTGAATGCAGGCTCAGATAGGAATTTACATGTCAGCTTTGTACAGGACCATCTAATCCACTTTGCAGCCCCCTCTTAGTGTATGTGCTGCCATATGAACACCAGATACCTGTGGGCTGTTCCCCAGCCGCAGTTCAGTAAAGCCCTGCACCAGCTACTGAGGTAATTCCACTCCACAGATAAAGAGACAAAAGAAAAGAAAGTCTTTGGCCCACAGTTGAGCCTGTGAGCAGTGACAAAGGGGCTTTTCCCTGGTTCCTTGTCACTCCCTAATCCCATTCTGTACCTACAACAATGGAATAATCAGTTCACAATAAAAGGGGGGTTAATTTCCAATGAAACAGGCACCTGAAGACAGTAAGGCTAATTTCTACCAGTCGGAAAGGAAAAAAGGGTTCTTAAACCCAGAAAGTCAAATTTTGTTCTCAGATGTGAATGAATTCATTGGTTCTGATTTAGTCTTTTAATTTGCTGCTGAAACTTCAACAGTGTGAAAGAAAACTTTTTCTAAGGCTGGATTTTCACATGATTAAGTGCAATCTGCCCATCTGAGAGTTGCACCTGGCTCAAAAGAAAGGCCAGGGACTACAAGAGCCGTCAATGCAATTTTGTCTCAGTGAATAACTTAAAACTGTGCTATCATCAATAATTGCAAGGCTGCTCCAAAGCCCATCAAAATCAACTGGAGTTTTTCCTCCAGCACGTAGGTCACTGTGCGTGGGTTCAGTCTCATCCTCTGGAACAGCCGTTGCTAGTCCAGGTACTGTGTAATGTTTTCACACCTATGTGCATAAACAGTATCTTTTCTACCAACAGGTTGTATTTTTTGATAAATTCCATTACGTATTCAGTAATCTGAGCTATGTTCTAAACTGGACTCACAGTTGTGTGCAAACCAGTGCTCGTGGGCTTTAATAAAAGGTGTGTCAGCTACGGCAATAAAACATGACCAAGTAACCAAGGTATCGGTAGGGGACTGACTTGACTTGGAGTGATTATCTTACCACTGACCACACTGTAACATATTTTCAAGCTGAGAAAACTATTTCTATGCTTAAATTCTTTCTTGTTTGAAGTGCTTTAGCAGCTGTGTCCATGCTTTGTTAAAGTGCCATCTCAGCAGTGCCTGGGATCACAGTCTGCTTCCAGATCCTCCTGTCCTCTAGCCCTGTGGGGAGCTCCCCACCAGCTGTAGGACAGGATGGTGTCAACGGCCTGACAGAGGGGACATGCTAAACAACTCAGTGAACTCTCCTACACAGGGTTCTTGGGTGCTAAACTCAGTTCAAGGGCTTTTTGCCTGCAAAAATCAGTCCTGCCCAGCAGACCTACATCCATCCACCTTTAATTAGGTAACGTGATTGATGCTGATGTGAAATTGAGGGCAAGATTGTGTGATTAAGTGTCTTTTGAAAGGCATTGAGCAAGTTAATCTACTGGCTTCAACACAAGCGGAAGGCACACAATTCCCTCATTGTTTTTCACTGGGCTTTTTATCTTGCCCCTGTGCTGCAGAATGGCAGAGAGATAAAAATACGGCTTTTGCCACCACTCTGATTACACTAGAGGAGATGCAGAAGTGGTTTAATGGATTTGGGTCTTCTAACATTATGCCGTATGCACAGGAGCCAAGAACGTTTCGGAAAGACTCTGTTCATATATTCACATCTTCCTAGCTCAGGGTTTGGGTGCTAATGCTACAGACCTATAGGTCTAGTTTTGCTCTGTTCTCTGTGGAGCATTAGTTCAAGCAGCTGTCGGGGAGGCAAATCCCCTGGAAAAGGTGGAATTAGCAGGCCATGCCAGTACTACTAGTAACGTCTCTGGGTGTTAGTCTAATGACTACATGCCTTAGAGTGGCTTAGGGGCTGGCATTAAAGTGATACTGCTTTTTCTTCAGCATGGGAGGAGTTCTTCATATGCTTATAGCAAGAAAACATTCATTATTGGAGGTGCTTTTTCTCATTTTCATGCAATTTTTGGAAGAAATCTATTCCCCAAACAGTCATCCTTTCTTTTCAGTTGTACTTGGCAGTTTGTAAACCTGTAACCACCTCCTGTCTGGAGCTGAACACCTCAGTTACACCAAATATGAATTACAAATGCAACTGACAGCTGTAACTTAAGGCTTTACATTGTTTCTATTTAAATCAAAAGGATTTTAGCTACGAAATTATGTGAAGGCAAGCTATGATTCCTGAAGTCTGTTTTTTAAAAGCACTGTCTTCTCATTTTAAGTTGCTCTGCACTCTCAGCTCCAAGTCATTTTGCAAATTGCAGCCAGCTTCTCTGGAGATCAAATACTAGGGATCAATATGCCACGTACCTCTATAAAGCAATAATTGCCTCAGTACTCACCAAGAAATGAGGATATTTATCACCTCTGAAAAAAAAAAAAGGACCTTTTAAACGTGTGACTACATAAAGGCTTAAAGATAATTTAGTGTTTCTGACAGTCCCACTAAGCCCTTAATACCTACCTAAATCTGACCTTTATGCTTCCAATTTTAAGCACTGAGGTTTGAAAGTTTTGGACTACGGAAGTGGATTAGTTTGCAACAGTGATAAACTTTATGAGATCTAATTTAACTCATACTTATAAAAATTGCCTGAATTCATGGAAGGTGCCCAAGAATATAAAGTATTATCATGAGAAATCACGTTTTGATTCATCTTCAGGGGGTTATAACCTCAGCTGTACCAGCCTCTATTGGCTCATTAGAAAGGAGTGAAGATTTGCGTTTTTAAAAAGCAGGTTTTAAGAAAGGGCCCATCCACCTACATTGGGTTTCAGATCAATAAAAACCCATTTGCACTATGAAGTCACACCGTGTTTGTTAAAAAATGCAGACATTAAGAAAAAAAATGACCATTTAGCAAACACACTTAAGCATTAGCATCGTTGTAGTTGTGTTTATGGTTATTGCTCTGGATTTGGTTGGAAATTGTTTTGGAAATGGTTCTGCTTGAAGGAACGGCTATGTGTGCGTGTTTCTCTGTATAGCTCTCAGCTCGTGTGCAACAATTAACGAAGAGCATAATTAGCAGTATCACCAGAATACTGATCATTCCCTGGCTATAACGATGTTCTGCCATCCTTACACTTGGTTCTTCTGTACAAAGCTTGAATAAACACATGATGTTTTTATGTTCCTCCTACTCAAATTCATGCGCTGATAAGACCTACATGAAAAGGAGAATGAAGTTTTGCCTCAAGCCCTACATATGCAAATCCGGAAGAAACCGTCCTGCTCCTCTCATCAATTGCAGCAGCAGCAGATTCCAGGTGGCCGTGATCCAGACGGCAGAGTTTTTCAGAGACCATAACCCACCACAAGAACTGCTCTGCCAAGAAGACCAGCCTTTAGTGTGTATCACACACAGCATGTCTCTGGTTCCTCCCCATCAGCTCAACTGTCAGAGCTACCCTCTGACACCAGCTCAGCAACACCTCACATTTCAACAACTCTCTCGGGCGCGGATAACTTTTGAGGCCTGGTGGAGGGCAGGAGCAGTTCCTGTTTTCAGGACAACACAGCCAGGTTTTGTGATCAGCCTCGTTTTTCAAAACACTACAGCCCCTTGGAATCTGCATTGAACTAAAGCTACTACTGATCCCAAAGAAAGGGTTACATCCTTCTGTTGTAGGCAGAGAAAGACCAGAACGTCTAAGAAGGTCAGCATCAAGTCAGTAACAAAATGCAAAGTTCAATATCCTGTGGCATTTAGGTTTCATTTAAGCTTTTTCAGGTCTTTTCTGGGGTAGGGAGGAACATTCCTTCCATGTACAATTAACTCTACTGATAGGGCTTACTTTTAAATCTAACATCCATATAGCTCATTATCATTTCATACGTGTTACAGTAGCACCTTGATTATTGTGCAACTTTGAACACAAGACACAGTCCCTACTTCATATTATCTGTAAGGAAATGGTGAATATGGTTTAGATCCTAAAAAATAGAAAAGAGAAAAATGGTTATCTGCTCATGAACGACAACTTCTTTAGTGCATTCATTCTAGTCTGAAACCCTTTTGTCTTTTTAAAGCATACCATGTAGCTTCCAAATTCAGAGCAATTACCCCCCACTTCCTATCCTTTTAGTATCATGTTGCAAAATAAACAATACTGTATTAATAGGAACCTGATTGATTTTTTTTTTTTTTTCAAATGGCAATGCAATATCTGTTTTCTTTAAGTGTGATAAAACCCTCTAAAATATGCAACTTGGCATCAACAAAATTAGGGAATTCACCACATACATTAGACAGGGGGGAGTTGAGCCCAGAGTCATTTCCTTCTTCAGCTCATCTTAGATGTGGTCGTAAGAGGGGTCTTTAAGCAACACCATCCACACTCTGTGCCCTCATCAGATCTGCCAAGATTCACAGTAAGAAAAGCAACAACAGTGGTGGGAAGAATAACTAAGCAACAGTCATACTTCAGGTTGTTCTCTGTAAAAATTCACGGGGTTTGTAGGATTGTCCCATGCCGACGTGGTCCGTATGTGACATACGCGTGTACGTACGAGTGAGCAATGTCAGTTTTCATCCGCTGGAAGCTTATGCCTGTAGCAGTCAGTGCTTTGTTCAACAAGGCTGGGGGACTGCTAATGTAAGACTAAGTTCCTTCTTCATTCAGCAATTAACCAGATTGCTGCTGTGTCTGTGTTTGATTTCATTTTACAGTCAGAGGGTTTCAAGAGCTGCTGGCTGAAGCACCTGCTTCTGAAATATTCACGGGTATTTTTTGCTCCTCTTTTGTTATACTTCTGTCCTCTTTTGCAGTCCCAAGGTTCTCCATCCTCCTGGTGGTGTTATACTTTCCTTCAGAGGCGAAAGTTACAGTGATCCTGACGCAGTTTGGGCACAGCCACAAATGGTCTGTTTGTC
Organism: Nycticryphes semicollaris; assembly: GCA_013400055.1. Lineage (NCBI taxonomy): Eukaryota > Metazoa > Chordata > Aves > Charadriiformes > Rostratulidae > Nycticryphes > Nycticryphes semicollaris. The sequence goes on along the minus strand of VXBJ01001151.1, from coordinate 807,733 downwards.
CTTCCTCTCTTTGTCTCGTAGTTAGAAAAGCGTCATTGTGCACGCAGTTTTGTTGATTTTAGTGGATGAATCCAGTTCATCCATCATGTCAGGCAGTCAAAAAACCCAACCAAAAACTCAAACAAACAAAAAAAATAATTGTCTAAATCCCAAACAGGCATCTTTGGAATCAGTAGTGCAAAATGTTTGCGGATTTCTTTTCCTTGACCTACTGCCATAATCTTTTAATCTTCAAGTCTTTCCTAAAATAGTGGATCTGTAAATTTAAAACATAAGAACAATGAAAAAAAACCAACAAACAAATATAAAGGTTTGGTTTTTTGGTTGTTTTTTTTTTTTTTCTTAAATCATACTTTTCAGGTTCTCACTTAGTCCAAACCATTACACATCTTTTGTAAGAAACATGAAGATCCAGTTAACCCCGAACATTTTTCACCAACACCAGGCCTCTTTTGCATGGGCACAGCACTGTGTAAACGCACAAGTGGAGATTGTGCCATTACCCTCTTTAAATGGTGGTTTACTTGTGATTAGCTTTTATCAGGGCAGCCTCAGCTCTGATAGATTGGGTTTAAATGGAAAAAAAACCCCTCTATCAGAGGTCTCATTTTAAATGCCAGCACTTTGCAAACTTTGACTACCTGTGCAGCGTTTGTTTTGGAAGTTCTTTAGAAATGAGCTAATAAAATGAGTGATTACCTTAAGGATTTCCACCTGTCTTTTTCTGTCTGGTTTTCTGGACTTTCACTTTCGTAGGAAGCCAGATACAAACCTGCGAAAAGTAAATACTTGTTATTCCAACAGCAACTGTAACTCCCTCTCTCTCTGCATTTTATATATCCTATATTTTACCAGGTAGTTGGGAATCAGTAGCACACTGATATTTAGCTCACTGTCACACCTTTGGAAAGCCATTAGGTTAATTTTGATGGAACAGTAAAGGAGCCCAGAGGTAAAATACGTTAGCAAGACCTTCTTATATAATATTAAGAAGTTAAACAGTCTCTGGTTTTGCAGATAAGGATCTAGGCCCATTTTCTCCATCCCAGCACAGCTAACAAAGCATTGCATAAACATTGAAAAATAGAGAGACAATGAGAGCCGACACCTAAACAAACAGACTTTTTAAAATTAAAGATATGCCCATCACTTAACACAACTTTATCATTCTCAATCTTTTCACGCTTACGGGGACATGGTATCTTAACTAGATATAAAACACACTGAAGGTAAGAATGAGTTACAGGAACCAGAAAAGGAACCCAGTAGAAGAAAATAAACAGACTCTGCACTGTAGGATGCATTTTATGACAGACCGAAATGTGTCTGGGCTGTGGAGTCTCCTCTGCAAAAGCTGGCAATGTGCTAATATCTCACTGTCTTCACAGGTTTTTTTTAAAGCAAGCTGTGATTTGCATTCCCACACATTTCTTCATTTGACTGTTTAGCAACGCTTTATTCTTTGTTGCTGGAACCGTGTCAGTATCCAACTCTACTGCTATGATTCAATTATTATTTAATATTTGAGTATTGGCCCACTGTCCTGCCACGCTGTGAGCAGCACCGTGCAGCTGCATTTCACATGCCACCACTGCAGCTCTCCAACACCTTCTCCCACCTTTTACTCAGGGCAGGGCTTTCTGCTCTGTGCTTTCCCTGGGCAACGGGGGGAGGCCCCTGTGGCTCCTGCAAAGGGCATCTCATGAAAGTGGGATGAATATAGAGGAGAAAATCTGCAAACAGTTAATGTGGGATCATTTTTGGTCCAGCAGCCCGATAACTGTACTTTTACCCTTGACTCACTATCTGTCCCTTTAGAGCCTAAACCCAGAACTAATACCTCCAACCTATCCCGTGTTGAAATGTATTATTTTAGTCACAACAATTATTCTATTTTGGCAGTCTTTTTTCTTAGGATTTAGGCAGGATTTCTGAAGCAGTATTTTGTGTTCTGAAGTAGTCTGTGAAATAAAACCTGTCGTGTCTGATTAACTTGGATTAGTACAGAAAAAATGCCTATAGAATCAAGAAAAAAAAATAAACCCAGCACCAGTATAGCTTATGGGAATATAACTACAAACAATTCTGTGCGTGACAATGTACCAAGAGGCAACTGACACAAAAGCAATATGAAATGACACAGTCTGACATGCTGAATACCAAACTGAAGAGGACAGGTGAGTATAAAAAGACAGGGAATCAGAGAAATCATTTCAGAACAGGGTTTTCGTAGCTGCAGCTTAAATTAATTACTAGCAAAAGAGTTTCTTAAAAATTCTTTTCTGTAGATAACCTATTTCTTTGCTGCAGTGGAAGAGGTCAGATGGAGCACTGTGGCCCTGGGCCATGTTCACTGGAGTTCCAACTCCATCAATCACAGAACGAGTGTCCAAGGGACAGCTGACATTCACAGCAGCCCATGGCACGTCTGTGTGGCCTCTTTGTGTGATTACAAAAATAGGGCCAACAATGGCACCTTCCAAGACAGTGCCTTACAGAGAAGTTATAAACAAGGGAAAAGCAATCAGGCAGCAGCTTCATGAGCTTTGTATTTGCAAAACCACGTTGACAATCTCAGGGTAAACAAGCTTCACGACAGGAAAGCTTGGAAATAACCAGGACTGGTCAGTGAGAGACACAACTGGATGGTGCGTGGATCAGTCTGTTAATTAGTAGTGATGAAGAAACATATTTTCAGTGATTACAGACTGTACAAACTCTTACCATCTTCAGTAAAAATGGGAGCGGTATGTAAGTAGTGGATGATGTTGGGGTCTTGTTCAAAGGGACACTCCACTTGCTTCCATGTTATAAATTCTCCTACTTGCTTAGCCAGTTCCAGAAATTTCTGTAAACATAAAACATTCCACTCAGATGCAATAAGATTATCTCACTAAAACAACTACATCCAAGCGGAAGACTGGGATCCAGGATCCCTCGTGGCAACCACAAGGACGTTAGGAGAAAAGACCCCATGTTTTAGATGGGTACATTTCCACAGTTCTTTTACAGGGGAAAGGGAGAGGAAAAGGTGCGCTACGTTTCTTCTTACAAGATGTCTCTGTCTGTATTTAAATGAAAAAGGTAGGGGTTACACATATGTACTTAAGACTAGAGGACATAAACGTTGATGGAGCAGGAGGGAGTAGGATTAGATAACGTGGAGTGACTCCAGCACTTTGCAACTCTTTAGGCCTTGTAAAGGCAATGCCAGGCTCAGTGTTATACACATCACTCACCCATCTCACAAAGCCAACAACTGAAGGAGAAATTTCAAGCAAACCAAAGAGATGCTGCAGAAATGACTTACAAAGAGTTTGAGAGCTCAAGAACTATCTTCTTGGCACTGGGCACTTCTTTCAGAAGCATCTCTTCTCTGCCCCTCCAGCAGAATGCAGGGACCCAGCCATGGCGATGCCCAACACAAGGCAGAACCCCCGTGTGCCTGCACACTGCCGCTGGCAACACTTGTACCAGTGTGAAACCATCCGCTCCAGCAGAGAACTGGGCTCACTCAGGATACCTGACTAACACTACCTATGGCCAGAGCTGGTGGGGAATATAAATATAAATCCTTCTGCTGCATTTAATAGAAATTCTTCTGTGTAAAACCTACAGGCAGGAGATAACACCTTCAAATCCTTACATCAGCAGCATGACATTTACCTCATGGACACAGTGACTTGTATTCTAATTTTTCTCTAGTGACCGCAATTAATCTATGCCTTGCTTTGACAAACCTCCTTATTAAAAATGAGGAAGGGCTAAAAAGGCAGATAAAATAAAGCATAAAGCATTTTATACTGATTTGTTTATGAGTGCACAGAAGAAAAATATTTTCCCATGTTTTCTGCAACGGTCGTCTTCCCCTCCAAGCCGTAAGTGGAGTAATTTTTACTGCTGACACTGTATTTCTAGAAGCCAACTGACATCAAGGAAGGTAGGATGTTTACAGAAAATATACATATTAATTCTTTTAAAAGACATTCTGGGATTGGTTTAACCTTCCCAAAGTCTCTTGAGATCATCCATTTTGGCACGTTCTGTCTTTGTTGGCCTGCACTAAAATTGCAGGCAAACAGTTTCAGATGGTGCTATCAGAATTGGATGGATAAGAACATTTTTCAGGCCTTACTTCAAAGTTGACATGTCCATTTGGAAGGCGATTGGCACATCCTTCGTTCAAAAAATAAATGTCTTTGATCAATAAGCTGAAGAAGGGGATCACAATCTGTAAAGAGAAATGACACACCCGTTATCTTTCCAGTTCAGTATTTTCTCTGCATGAAAGAAGAACTCGATCAGGAGAGAGGAGAAAAAAAGAAATACTAACTTTTTGGGGTGCTATGTGCTCAGAAAGCAGCACAGTGACGGGCAAGGGAAAGGGCAGTAGGTTATAGAGACACCTTCACCCATCAGGAGAACATATGGTGAGGTTAATACAAACCAAACACAATGTTCACTGAGCAGAATAACATGACTAAGAAAATGCTTAATAACCCAGTTTATTACCAAGTGCATCACAAGATCAGACAGCAAAGTGCAAAACAAAATCGTAGAACTCTCCCTTTCTCTGTTGGGTCTTTATAAGGAAAGATGCTGAATACACAAACCGAGCAATTTAAAGACAGCTGGAACACAAAGAACCAGTATTGAACAAGACAGGATAAAATCTGAGGGCCAAGGTCTTGTCTACGAACAGTGAATCAGGAGCTGTTCCATTTTCAACAGCTCCATGCATGGCTACCTCTTCAGGGTTTAGTTTTCTTCCTGGTACCCGATTAGTACAACCTGCTCCTCCCAATTAACCTGCAGACAGGAGGATTGAAAATACTAAGTCAGTTGACAGGAAACCGCTGACAGTAGCCACAGAGATCATTGTAGTCCTCAAAATAAGCCCTGGGCATCATCCTGGGCAAAGTGGCATAAGGCAGTGATCCAGGCCTTCTCTCTAACCCATCAGAATCAGCTCATAATTTGTGACAGAAAAAATCAACTTGTAGGTGAGACTCTTGAAATTAATGGAATTACAGCAGGGATAAATTTAATGCCAGATGTTCCGCAGCAGAAAGCGGCAGTGGTGCTCCTGAAGGGCACCCCCAGGGCTTCAGCAGAGACCCAGTGTCCAGCACAGTCCCTCTGGGTCCTCTGGTGACACAGCTCAAAGGGGAAAGAAAGAACACAAAGGACCAGCCCAGGACAAAGCTGACCCCCAGGGCTTTGGGATTTGATGTTCAGACCTGAGCCCACCCACCTCTTCAGCAGAAAGAAAAAGGCCACTTGGAGGTTTTGAGCTCTAAGGGCAGCAGCCACCTCTGCGAGCAGTTTCCTGTGGCAGCAACACCTGCCTTTTATTAAGCCGTTAAGTATAAAACTTAACCACCATGAACTTGAAGGAAAGCGCATCGCTGGATAGAATGTCCAAATGTTTCCGCTGGCCTATGTGTAAATTAACTGAACTGCAGCCTGTTAAACATGCAGCAAAGTTGAAGCACCTCCTGGAACGCATGGCCAGCCCAGGGAGCTGGTGACAACAAGGTAATCCTTTAGTGAAGTATTTCATGTTGCACCGTTATTCCATCTCAGGCTGTACATCAGCCATAGCAGGACATGAAATGGACCTAGAAGAGGATGTCAGCTGTTATTTTCCAGCCACGGCCTTCGTGATGCAACAGTGAATGCGAGCAAGTCACAGACACAGAAACACTGAGGCAAGGAATCTACAAGCCACCACCAACTCTCACAGAGAAAATGGAAGCCGATTTCTGTTTCAGCTAAAATACCACATGCGGTAAACTGCTAAAGATCTGCATCTCTGCCAGCTTTGGTACGGGACAGCCATGGATAAACTCTGTAACGCCAGTGCAACAGCCATAAAAAAGCCTGGACTGACACTGAAAGAGCCACTGGTGTTATCCTGATACATCCCACTGATATACTATAGGAATGGAACAACGCGTGGCCTAACCCCCCAAAATGCTGAGCCCTCCTGTCAGGGTGAGGTGGAGCAAATTCTAGTCAAACTGAGCTACACGTGTTTCAGGATTCATTTTTATATCATCCGAACTAAATCAATCAACCTGAGGTGAAAAATACATTCAATCTATGTGGTTTGTTTTCTCCCCAAAATTATGGGGATGATTTTCTCCCTGGAGAAGAGAAGGCTCCAGGGAGACCTTATAGCAGCCTTCTGGTACCTGAAGGGAGCTACATGAGAGCAGGAGAGAAACTCTTTGTCAGAGAGTGTAGCAATAGGATGAGGGATAATGATTTAAAATTGAAAGAGGGGAGATTTAGATTAGATACTAGAAAGAAATTCTTTACTGTGAGGGTGGTGAGACACTGGAACAGGTTGCCCAGAGAAGCTGTGGCTGCCCCATCCCTGGAGGGGTTCAAGGCCAGGCTGGATGGGGCTCTGAGCAACTTGGTCTGGTGGGAGGTGTCCCTGCCCAGGGCAGGGAGGTTGGAACTGGATGATCTTTAAGGTCCCTTCCAACTCTAACCATTCTGTGATCCTATGGTAACCAGTGTAGTCTTATAAGGTGGAAAGGTACAGAGCTGGAGGCAGACACTGATCCCCAGCTAGAAATTCCTGCCGGTTTGTGTCTATGTATCTTTTGCTGGCAGATGCCAGCTTGTTCTGCCCTGCTCCACGCAGCCTGGGAGCTTGGTCACCATCATTAGTGGCACTAAACATAAATGAAAAGCCTTGCTGAGAGGGAAGGTGTATGTGAATGTGGGCTCAGTGCCATGACAAAACAGCTACAAAGCCACCAGTCAGCTCAGAGCATGGGCAGAGCTTGTTCACATCTGCATCTAAAAAAGCCAAAGACATACCTCAAGATACCAATTCTCTACACTTCTCCAGAGAATTTCTGTCTTTGGGTCACCATTAATTTCCCCAATAAAAACACGTCACCCTGTATGTTTTGTTTTCCCAATTTCTGTAGGAAAAGCAACAGAAGTGGGTATAATTACACTCTAATGCTGCCTTCCATCCAGGCACTTCACTAGCATAAAACCTGGGTTAGTGCCAGAAATTCATATTTCACTCCCTTCTGATTCCCCTTCCTCCCCGCCATCCAACCACCCACACGCTGAAGGACAATTGCCTCCTGCAGGAAGAAGCAAGCTAATGAGATCTGACGTCTTCTTCCTCCATCGTATCAGACAGCAACAACGCCCGGGACCGCGCTCTGCAGACTCCCGACATGTCAGTGCCAGAGACATGTCATTAGCACAACGCAGGCTTTTCCCAGTGGAACGACTTAATTTGGGAGGTGGCGCAGGTCGGCTGACTGCATAGATAGAACCAGGCTTGGTTCCTAACAAGTGCACCGCTCTGAATTCTGCAGGAAACATCAGCCCTTCTTCATTACCAGCCCCCTCACCCTGCACTTTGGCAGGTTTATTTCTGCTGCTGTATTGAGCCTCTCAGTTTTGCTGTGCCTTTTCTATAAGCCCGCTCCTGAACAGGTAACGGAGCCGTTTACACACTGAGAGAAGAGCTGGATCCAAACAGTGCAGACTGAGGCCAGGGGATCTTCCAGGGGAATATCGACATTTTTTCTCCTACAACCTGTGCTGCAGAGTCTGAGGATGAGGATGGAGCGGGTGATGAAATCAGGCCACGCTGTTTGTGCCCCAAGGCTGGTGGCAGATGGGGGATCTGGGTGAGATGCGTGCAGGGGAGGAGGAGGGAGGATGTCCCAGGTCACTGGCTCACCCTGTCTCCCCCCTGAGGATATAATTTAGCCCCTGAGCTTCTGTTCAAACACTGGGCAAGACCCAGCATCCGAGACACCAGCCCTGAGGAGAGCAGAAAGTAATGTTTCTGGTGAGTCTGGCAGTTAGAAATCAGCTCCTCTGAGCCTACAGGCGGTTTGTCTTCCTGTGAGAAATAACCCGCTGCCTCCTCTGTTGGTCTGTGACGAGAGCACTCCCTCCAGAGCACCCTCCTTCCCAGGCAGATGGACTGGGGCCTGAAGCCTCCATCTGTGCTTCTGGGGTGGCCACTTCCTGAGAAGAGGGGCGCAGGGGATTTGGGACCTCAAGCTCTTGTGAGCACTATTAAGTTTGAAGAGAAAAGTTTTCTTCACAGCGACCTTTGCTACAAGTTTGCCAAGAAACTACATATCATTTTGTTTCAAAAAGCAATCACGTTATTTCAATTTTATTCAAGCTCATTAAAACGATCACTGATAATCTTGCTTATAAAAAGAAACAGAATTCCTTAATTGCTACAGCAAGAATTCCACGATCTGCTGTATTTGACACCGTAAGATACTCAGTGCAAGCAGCTACCGAGTCATTTCTTGAACTAATGTTATCTACACGAGGGAAACACAATATGGGCTTTTTCTTATGTAAAAATAGATACCTGTCAATCTAACAACCTCTCTGCCCTCAGCCTTAACCAGGCGTGACAGAGATTGCTAACTTCCCCAGGAAATAAGCCAAACAATAAAGCAACTGGTTCGAATATATATGATGGGAGCAGAAGAACTCAGCTGCAGAAGCATCTCAGACAGGTCCTCGCTGGAGTGTGTGCGAGTTAGAAGAATTTCTCTGCCAGTCACAAAGATCCAAAGCCGTCGTCTCGTCTTTACACAGAGAAGTGCTTTTCGGAACAACTCAGCGTATTCCCATTGCAGCTGAGTCAGCCTGCGACCAGATGCTGATCTCATTTCACTGTAAATGCTGTGAGGTTCCATTAGCTTCAGCAGATTTACATCAAATTTACAGGGATGCGAGATTAGCATCTGGCCTGGCTCCTCTGGTGAATGAATACTGAGTTCTGTATTATGCTTGTTCATGCAGTATCTACTTTACCTTCGCCATGCTCTGTGCAGAGATTACCATTTTATGCCTATATGCAGTTGCAATGTTCAAACCAAACCCTCTTTAATAGAACACACACACACAAAAAGAGAACTGAATGGAGAAATAAGAAAATGAACAAGAAACAAACTGGGGCACAAAAAAAAGGAGGATCCTGCCCTAACATCTTGTCAATCTGATTTTTCCAGCATCAGTGACATCTCAGAAAGTTACGTATCTGCCACCAACGCTGAGAAAACACTTCAATTCTTGCTCACCGAGACGGCAGCAACAACAGAATGAAATGAAAACTTACCTGAACAGAATTTCACTCCAAATTTGCTGCAATGGATTCAGACTAGAGATCTTTGCAAGGCTTGTGGAAAGTCATCTTTCCCCAATATAAAGGGAGACCCTCCTCATCCCTGAGTACCGTGCCCTTCCCTCGCTATCTTAAACCACACACACACAGTAGAGGCTTGTCTGCACAGAGGCCTGTCTGCCCCAGCTGGAACCAAAGCACAGTTCCACCTGGGCCTGCCAGACTGATGCTCCACACCAAAATAAAAGCGCTTTTAGTTTGGAATACCTGTTCCATCAGGTTTATCAACCTAAGCAATGTGAATTTTCCAGGGATACAGAGACGTTTGCAACAAAGTCCCCTGTGCTGTGTGTCCTGCTCTCTCTAGCTCCCCAGTGTCTGAGAGCAAGTCCACAAAAGGTCTGTCTTCCATTCCACACTCCTTTCAGCCACAGATGCACATTTCTGATTGCATTTAGTAGCACAGGAGCCTTAGGTTGGTGACCCATGGAAAGGAGGAAAGCAGGTTTGCATCAAGTCTTTGAGCCACTGACACTCAGCAGCAAAGCACCCCATCCCTTTGGAAATTAAGGGGATGGGGTCACACTTACCTTCTCCCTATTGCTGTGCGCGGTGAGGGATCTGTGAGCAGCCCCCCGCAATGCTGTTCTGTAGTTATAGAAGTTACCAGTAGGGTCCATCTGGTGCTAGACACACAAAAGAAGACATGTTGGTTAGAAAGAGACCTGGGTCCTCTGAAGACAACTTTACCCTCAGTTGTAGCAAACCCTGAAGAGAACCTAGCCCACAGTTTCAAACAATTCACACACACACACAAAACCCCATGAACCAAAGATACAAAGAAAGATCTACAGATCGTGGCTGTTTGTACCTTTGATTTTTGTAGCAAAAGCTTACTGAGCTTTTATGTGAAGAATAAGGTCTGTGCATTTGATCTATGTCAAATCCTGGTATCCCCAATACAAAAAACAACCTTGGGCTGCGTTTACTCAATGTCCAAGGTATAGCTCGGGAGCTTTACACTCAGCATCATGACTGTGGCCAAACAAAACTGGCCACTGGAAGCACTTTGGCTTGCATACGAGCTCCTACTTTTGCTTTCTTTTCCTCCTATTTGTTTAAGTGCTCTGATTCCTCTCTACATATCAGCAGCTTCCTCACTACACCTGGGAAACTCAGGCAAGAATCTGGCCCTCTGCCTGTGAAACACACCTGCAAACTTCTCATACGTAGATAACAATGTGAACACAAACAAACAAAAAATCCAGAATATGTAATTCAAGCAGAGTACCTTGCACTTTTTTTTTTTTTTTTACCTCAAGAATGAAAAATTTGGCTGTTTTCACTTTTGACCAAGTCTTCTTTAGCCTGGAAACTGGACTCATGTTCATTCCAGCTATGAGCGAGAGAGAAGAAAAGAGAGGCACGGATCAGAGTCAGGTTCCCTTCTTCACCTGCGACAGCTGATGGAGAGGCCTGGTTAGAAGCTGTACTTACAAATGATTGCCATCAGCGAATTAAAATTCCCTATGTTAAAGCACTCTCGGGCAACGTCAATGAAGAATTCGATGACCTGTGCTCGCTGTTTCTTTTTCGCAGGCTGCAAATTAAAATAAACGAGTATCTGTAATACGCACATGCAGAACTGGAGGGCGTCTTAGTCGTTCCATTTACATCTGCTATCACTCACTGGCCCCGGCTCTGCTACAGCAATCCAGTGGATGCTGGTGACTGGCAGTTTCTAAAATCAAAGCCTTCATTGCAGTGACATAGAAGAAATTCATGGCAGTTCCCAGGCTTTGCCTCAGTCAATGTCTCAGCCTCTGAACAGGCAGCACAGACAGCCCTGCAGCAGCTCAGCTCCCCACTGGCCTCCCTCAAGCCGCTGGGCACATCAGCACAGACTTCCCTTAAGGGCAGGATTTCACACCCACATAACAGCAGCATCTTTGTCCCAGAAAGACTGATTAATCCCTTTCCCCTCTTCTGGCCCTTTCAGCAAGATGGCCAGGACAAAGGGGAGCTTGCATTTTAAATCTATATTTTAACTGGACTGGAAACACCCCACCTTTTCTAAAGATGATCTTCAAATGGTAATGCTTTTGAGTCACAGGCTATCTAGCCTTTTTGTACTATTACTCTTCCTCCCTTCCACACCCTTTTCAAAGGAGAAAACATTCACTTAATTTCGTTGAGGTCAAGTTAAACAAACTAAAACCACTACCAAGTTAAAAAAGGACTAGTCACAGCCTCAGCAAGGGGCAGCAGGACAAAGAGCCAAGCAACGGCAATTCACATGCACAAGGGAGCTTTGGGATGACAGATAACAAATACTGCTCCACCAGAATCTTTTCCAGCAGAAATCTCACAGGATAATTCAAGGCTTTTTTCCCTCCTCTCTTTTCCCCTGCAGGGTTCATTATTCCGCACTGTGCTGCTACTACATCAAGAGAACAGCACATCCCCCGTGTGTCGCCAGCTCTGTTTTGCAGTGTGTTTGTCATTTATCAGGACGCTTCTGCGAGTGCAATATTAGGAAAACTTACCAGCAGATGCTTAGCTAGGTCATAAGAAATAAACCCCCAGGTTTGCTTATTAATGTAAAATCTCAAACTGGTACTTCAGGCATGTGGTAAAACACACCATGGACTTTTCCCTTACCATGCAAATTTCTGTTGCCACAAGATAGCAGAGTCTATTGAACCATTTCACATAGGCCTCAAGGTTACTCGTCTTCTTCTGTTCGCTGAAACAAGTCTGGGGAGAAAAAAAAAAGCACAGAAAGACATATAGCTGTCTCAGTCAGCTGCCTGGTCGCCAAGATAAATACTACACAAAGGCAATTATTGGCCACATCTCTCTGACACACAGGGAAGACCATGCATTCAAAAATTCAGTGGGTGGGTGGCAGATGCAAAGGGTCCAGGCTGAGAGTGTCGCGCTGCACACTTCACACCCGTGTATGGAAAACTGCCCGACTCTGTGGGCAGCAAGTGTTCACTGACACAGGTGCCCTGACCCTTCTTCACGGGGATATTAACAGCCAGGGTATCACAAGATTCAGAGAGCAACAAGAACACGCAGAAAAAGTAAGACAAGCAGAGTCTTCCCCAGCACCGCTCAGCTTTGTGGCTTTGATTCCAGGAATTCCTTCACTTCAGTAAATGCAATCACCCACAGCACTTTTCTGGAGGGGACAGACCATAATTTAGTGAAGTGAAGTGAACAAGAGATAACCAAGAGAAAACATGGTTCTAGTTGCTTCCTTTGGAAAAAAAATATTTTCTTTATTAAATTTTCAGGATAATAGGCTCTCTAGTGACCAGCTCTGTCTCAATGGCTGCTCTTGCACAGGTCACTTACGTGCCAGAGATACTTCGCTGATAAAAGCCATCACAAGAAGAACATTTTTTCACTTTTTCATCTGAAAGTTAACATAAATTTCCAGATACTTGGCTGAACTCTTCCAGTTCCTTTGACATCAACAGATAACCTGACTTCAGTGGAGCGACAGGGCAGTTCACACAGCTTGGAGATGTTGCTTGGGATTATAAGAATTCAAGTCCTTTTCCCAGCCCTAATTCTCAGATTGTCCATCTAGGACACACTGCTCCCTAGAGTTCACATGATTTATTCGAACATTCATTAACAACCACTAGAGGGTATCAGAGAATACTGATTTTTTTTTGCTTTATTAAGATTATTATCTCCCAGAGCTGCCGTAAATACATGCCACTAAGAAGAAAATCACAACACATAAATGCAGCTCCATTACTGTCAATGGGATTACCCACATGACACAATTTAAACAAGGGACTAAAATCCCTTAAGAAATGGGCTTTGTATGATTCCCAAGGTAATTAAAAGTAAGAAAACATTCACTTGTGATTTCGTATCTAGGTGATATAGGTTTCTTTTAGAAACAGAAATCACAGTACCACGCTATGGAGCAAGTCTTAACGAGCCTGAAATTCCTATCCATTTTATCAGTAGGCTACATATAAAATAAAAAACACATTTTAAAAGCATCTCAAAATCAAATGCCAGCAAACAGCATGTAAATATCAAACAAAACAAAGCAAACCCAAAGCAGCCCCACACCAGTTGCTTTTACTGCGCTCTGCGGTGTTGTTCTGAATATAACATTTCCATCTCATCACTGCTGTCCTGTGCCAGGGCGTAAGAACCACAGCTAATACCACAAAACTTGTCAAAAATGTGCAGCAGTTAAAGTTGAGACAGGCTGCTTTTTAAAGGTTAAGCTTTATAAATGGCAACAATATTTAGCACCTCCCTAGCATCTTCCATCTGCAGCTCAGAGTGCTTGGTAAACATTCATAAGCCAAGCCTTTTGAAGCCATCATGTAAGAAAGATATTTCATATGATCTCCAGCTGGAGGGAATTCAGACCAGAGCCAATTCTCTGCAGTTAACAGGGGAGTTCTGCATGGGTCAGGGAACGACACATCACTCCACGTAAGGTTTCTGCCACTATGTACGATGCTCTGCCAGGTGATCCCCAGGCTACACCTTACTATGGTGCAGAGGCTCTTCTAAACCATCACTGGTACCTCGGGTCAGCCCCGGCAAAGGGTGGAGAAAAGTTCCAGACTACCTCTGCTTTCATCAGCCTTGCTGACTTGAAGCCAAATAATTTGTTACTGCCATGTCTTGTGTGAAAATGTGACAGCAATTTTGCTTTACTAAGTAGATCCTCCTGGGGGAAGACATTGCCTTGAAGTTAAAAAGGCCACGCAGTGGTGCATCCCTGCTTTGCACCTGGAGTTTTCTCTGTTATTATGCACCTCATTGAAGTCACAGAACTGCTAACTGGGCACCACCTCGGTGCTCAGATTTGCATGTCAAGAACATGCATAACTGTCAAATAGCTTGTCACAGTCCATCGAGATGATTTGCTTGGATTTTCCATCCCACCATTCTTTTCAGGCTCTCTGCCTCTCACTCTAATCTTTCCTGTTCACCTTGGCTGATGTTTCCTTATGCTTACTTGGTAACCTCAATTTCTCTTCACATCTTCGTGGTATTCTGTGCTGGCTCTGCATTTGCAATCCTAGACACAGCTACAGCCGTTGCGTGTACATCAGGTTATGACTATTTCCTTCTTCCTCCTAGTGGCCCTTCCCTTCTATGGCTTTATGCAATTTGATTTCACTCGCTGCTGCCTCCCTCCCACTCTTCCAAAATTCACTCAAAATTAATACCCTCATTTGATTTCCTTCACTTTACCAATATATAGATAATGACGACTGACCATTTTCAGTCTTGTCCCTCATGTTTGCAGCAGGCTGCTGAAATCTCACTGTGGTTGGTTTGATATTTCATGTTTCTGACACACCTTTGCTACCTTGGGGTTCTTTCCTAAAGGATGTGACCAATGCTCAAAATACTTGAAACACTGGTTCTGCCTGCTCCCCTCTCCCTGAAACCAGCTGCTGAATGTCTGTAACTCCAATAAGATAAGGAAGGAGTCCAATGTTGCACTTTTTTTATCCATACATACATACATCCACCCACCCATCCACTTTTTCACCATTACAAGCTATTCTGGTGCTCTTTGGGCAGCTCTATAATCAGAGGTCTTCCTGTTATGGTCAGCATCCGATGATGAAATTCTGCCATTGCTGTATGATCTCAGTGGGAACCCATCTGCAGTTCTGGGGAAGGATTTTTTTCTCTCCCCCTTTTCTGGCAGTACGTGAAATCTCCAGCTCTCCCTCTTCAGCCAGGAAGTCTCTTTCCTTATTGAGACACTCATTGAAATGCTGCTTCAAACCCCACTGGAATGAGTGGAAAGACTCCAACTGGCTTCCACGGACTTTGGATGAAGTCCTGATCAGGCACTCTGTTCCCTGCAGTGCTTTGGGCTACAAGCTATTGTGCAGAGAGAGAGTGAGAAGAGTACGTTGATTCATGACGCACTGACTCATGACTGTGGTGTCTGGGCACACACTATGGGCATTACATCACATCCAGAGTCTTTACGCCTTCAACGCTGGGGACAGACATTCCCTGGTTGTGTTCAGCCGCAGGCCATCTGCCCTGGTCAAAGCAGGTTAGGAGGAACAAAGCCAGAAAGCAGAAGATCAGGGTGCTGACCAGTCTCAGGCTGGGACATACCCTCATCAAGCAGGAATGGCAATGACCTGCCAGTGTGAGCTCTACCAACAGGTCCCATCTTTGCTGTGAGGATACAGGTTATCGGTTGTCCTGGCCACGGTCAACGTTTGCCCCAGGCCCTGCTCTTATGGGTTTCACCACATCAGTTCATCTAGAACAAACAGTGATCACAGGAGACACTTGGCATGTGGACAGATCGTACCTTGGTGCCATCCAGAGGGTCTTTATGGACAAATGCCTGCACAAACTCCTCAGGTCCAATGTGACTCAGCCTTTCCTGTGAGAGGGTGGGGAAACAGAGAGAGAGCAAGAAATGAGAAACCACCCTAAAATCTCTTCTGTTTCTCTTGGTAAGACACCCCTGGTATCAGTATGCTCTGAATGGTGTTACTGAACTGGTAAACAGCCAACTAGCACCAGAAATTAAAATTCATAAGAACAGCTAGAATTATTTCAGTAGAAAGAAGAAAACGAGAATAAATATGTCTCATTACTGACAAGCCACAGTAAGAGCCCTCTCCAATGCACAGAAAGGTGCCAGCCAACCTCAGTTCTGTGCATTAAAGGCATTGCTTACACGGAAGAGTGTCCCAGACATTAACCAGAACAACAGTAAATAAAGCATCCAGGTCTCTCTTAGCAAAAGACAGGCCATCTCCTCCATTATGGAGGTCCTGAACAGGTCCTGAACAACCCTGGCAGTTCCAGCCATGTCACTGGCCTTCTAAATAGCCTTTTCAATTCCCTTAAGTATGTTTATTGGGAAAAAAATATTTTCAGTAGGTTGTAGGTCACAAAGGTATTTCAGAGGAGGTGTTTTGGAATTCCTGCACCCCAAACATAGGACACTCAGGCAACCATAAAATCAACGGTAGTTTTGCTTAAGTGAAAATTTTATGGCTACTCCCATGCTATTTCTCTTGGCTTCTCACCTCGCCACTGATAACTGTGCAGGACCATTACCAACAAATAACTGTTATTAAATAAGTAGCAGACAATTCTTACTAACAAAGAAGCATCAGACAGTTTTAGAGCAGAGCAGTTGGTGTAGCGGACACAGTAAGTGAAAGAGAAGGTAGAGACCACTGATTAGAGTGAAAGTGGAGTGAAAACCCCTGGCTGCACCATTTTTGAAAGTACAGTGGTGCCCTGGTTACAGGTGATCTCCCCTTGGAAGGCAGCTGTGCTGTGGAGGAGAAGAAAAGCAAGAGAAAAACTCAAGGCAAGAGAACTTCTACCCTCCGGCTTAAACTATAGAAAGCAAAGAGAGCCAAAGTTGCATGTTATAGAAATTAGTACAGGTGAGATGATCCTAAGTTTGGGGTTTCTGAGCTATTCCAGTTCTTGACAAATAGAGTATCAACTACCTCCAGAATTCCCAAGGCTAATTCCATGATATTCACTCCAATCCTCAGTCCCTTTCAAGATTTGTTTTTCGAGCCTTCCTCTCAAGGATGAACACTGTCTAGAGGAGGACAGGCAGTAGGGAATCATTAGAGCATCGAGAGATCTGCAGATGGCAGCAATCATTTATGTTCTTCTTTGAACATCCAGGAGGTCTACATAGAGGACCTGAACCTGGGAGAAGGGTGTGCAACACACCAGCCTGTTGAACACCTTGGTACTGCAGTTGGAGGAATGACCATCAAAAGCCTGCATGAGAGTGCAGTCCAAGGAACTTCATGTAGGTGGTATTTGCATACCCTCGAATGACCATGCACAAAATCCCAAAGGGAAGAATGAAAAGCACATCAGACAACTCAGGTGCCTTGTGGATCTGTAGGAGCAAATTTGAACTGCTAAAATGTCTTCCAAATTAATAAAAAGGCTGACAACCAGCCATTTCAATGGCATCCCTCTGGTTGTGGGGCTCAGAGCACCCTACACCTCAACCTTGCTGGGGCAACGACTCGCATTTCACTACTAAGCAAGCTGAAAAAGCGACCTGCCCCGAGATGCAGAGGAACACCTGATACATACCCTCTTTCCCCACTATCTCTTAACCTGTCACACCCTGCTCCTGCTGCAGTGCTGATGTAGCACAGGATGTGCTGCAGCAGTGCAGACACTTTTCGGTTATGTCTGGAATACTTAACAACTGATGCCTTAAAATAATATCTCTGCCTGCAGAAGTTGGGAACCGTTCCCACTTACCAGCTCCACGTGTGTCAGCTGCTGAGCCAGAGTGTAAGGGTCGCTGCAGACACTCAGGATTTCTCTCTGAATTGATGGAGGTTTACTTTTAAAGGCAACCAGCTTATCAGAGACAGCAGCACTGATCTTAACAATCCCTTCTTGCCCGTGGCTGAGGGTTGCAAGCTTCTGATTCAGGGTTTGCAAAAGCTGATTCATCTTTTTCCAATAGGCCTGGAGAGACAGGGAGAGAAGGAAACATAAACCACCCACAAAACTTGACAAAGGAGTGTTTTTCTGCTGAACTTTCCCTTCTGCAATATGCTCCTAAGCCAGCAACAGGTTACCATTTTATTTCCAACAAGCCTATTTCAGAAAAACCAGTTGGCTTAATTACAGTTCTGTGCTCTGGACCACAGAAAGAGACTGCAGTCGAGAGAGGAGGCAGAGAGGACTGGTGTGCTGGGCTGGCACCGGTACTCACATGTTCCTGCCAACATCAGGATCAGAGGAGAGGTAATGCTGCAATGGGAGTTACTGGAGCTTTCCGGAGCACAGCAGCACTCGGTATCTATCCTTTATCTCTGCTGTGGGTTGGCCGAGAACTACCTGTTAGTGGTGCCTCATCAACTCTTATTTATTAGGAGGCAGAAATGTTTCTACTGCTATTCCCTCCGTCCTTGTGAGCTGAGAGCAGCAGAAGCACGCTGCTGCTTGCTACCCAGTTGCAGTGGTCTGAGCATCGGGTAGCTTGGAGTATTTAATATCCCAAATGTTAATTGCTACTGAAGGAAGGTCGTATCGTATGCCCAGCACAGCCCTGTGCTCAGCAGGATGAAAATTTTTAGAAAATTAAAACCCATTCTTTTGGTTGTTTATCTGTTCCTGATGCATACTTGCTCCAAGGGGGAGCAACTACTGGCCTTCTTCATGTAATTCCTCATTCAAGCAGATGGTCACACTTGATTTGCAAAGACTGTCCTGGGCCCAAGTTACTGAGCATCATCTAAATATTTCTCTGGTCTACACCCAGGTGTGTTTGCAAATCTGAGCACAGCTTATCAGGCTCTACAAATAGAATGTTATTTTTCAGTGGAAACTCAAAGGGCGACATATTCGGTGTAAACAGGGGAATTAATTTTGGGACAGGGGGTCAGGCACAGCACTGAAATCCATCCACATCTTCTACAGAACCTAAAACATGTGGCTAAAGAACTTGTAGCTGAAAACCCCGTTCTCCTTTAAAAAGGAGTTTGGATAAGAATTCTTGGGTATCAAATTTTTCACTGTTGGGATGAAAAGCCAAAAAGCAGTATAATACTGGTTGAAAGACAGGCACATTAGCCAGTCTTTCAATAAATCCTTATCAAGAGATCTAGTTTCAACTAGTTTGTAGGGAATACGGCATAATAATATAGAGACATACAACAGTAAACAAAGACTCAGGTAAGCCAACCACCTAATAAAGAATGAAACAAGACACTTAATGGACTCAAAAAAGATTATTCAGAAATTAGAGCTCTTGAAGAGACTCACTGAAAATCAGCTGGGTGCACCCTGGCCTAGAAAGCTTTTCTCTGTGTGTTGGGGGAGAAATTTAAAAAAAAAAAATTAAAAAAATCCTGCTTTTGCCCTTTTAAAAGCATTTCCTGCTTTCTTTAAACTATGCTCACTAAGTGCAAGCAACATCGTTCATTACCTTCAACGTGCTGATAATTACCTTGCCACAAAGTGACCCCCCATTGCACAGGGGCTGCGCGCTGGACTCTATCAACTGATTTCACTTCATTGCCACGTTAAGAGTCAAAAGAAGCATACCACTGTTTAATATTTAAAGAAAATGTTTCATTCTTAACCAGAAAAGTTCCTCTGCAGACGGCAGGCCTCAGCAGGTGGCTTGGGAGCTCAGATTTTAATTAAAATTTCTAACTCTAAATGCAAATCACAGCACTTACTAAGAACTGCTTCTCAGCATGGACACCTTTATAAGCATATCACAGAGCCTTTAGAAAGTGGACCCTACAAAGGACAGGAGCACACACTGCAGGGGAAAATCCTGCATTAACCTACAGGGACGAGATGACCTCACAAATCATTCCATCTTTCATTTCTATGATCCACAATGGGAAAAACTTTCTTCCAAACAACTAACACAGGCACTGCTACTCTTTTGTGCTGTCCCTTAGAAAAGGAAATTTGCATTTGCAGCTGTTTCTTAAATGAATTATTGATTTTGCTGAGGCATAATCACTTGCAATTACAGTGCGTAGTAATATTTGAAAAACAATGTTTTTCCCCTCAGGGCACCTACGAGCATTGGTACAGAGCTCTGCCCACTCCAGAGAGAAGGTGGTTGTCAGGAGCAAGTTCACTGCCTCTTCCCCTTGAGGGAGACGTTTTACTTCACTGGACAATGGAATTGAGGCCACCTTGGCTCTTTCTGAAAGTCCTTTGTGTTCCCTTCACCTCCATCAAAGTGTTGCACAGTTTCCTCTTCCCACCCCTTCTCTCCCATGGGCTGGCCAGCCCAGAGAGCCAATCCACACCGGCCTACAGCCACCCAAAAGTGCCAGCCGCGACGCCAGCCCAGCCCAAGAGCAGCTGTTTCAATTTATCTCCTGTTTCATGTGGGTAAGAGGGTCCAATTTCATTTCTGTTGTCCTGCAACTCTGCTAATTCCTTCTTTCTTCCCTCCGCCCCTCTCGTTCTTGGACTTAAGGGTACATGCTTTTTGTTCTACTGAGCTGCACCCATCTGTGGCCTGAACCCAGACCTTGATGTAGCCAATGGAACTGAATTCTTCAACATCCCATGGTTAACCTAGAAGTAATTAGAGACTCTCTACATACTATTTGTTCTTATCCATATTACTTGCGTGGATTTTGTGGTATTTTTAATGTTTCTGAATTAATTTATGGGATTCACCCACCTGAATTTGCAAGCAGGTCTCCCAGAAAGTCCATTCACTGTATCCTACTCTGCCACACACATGGCTTGTGCATTGGAACACCAAGACCACAGAGCCATCTAGACTGAGTTTTGCCCAGCAGGCCACACGCTGCTGCCTTCTACCACTTCCATGTTCCCAGAAAAGCTACACACCCATAAACATTTGTATTTTCTTCACATATAAGAACTGTCCCTTGCTATCTCACCACATCAGCCAAACAGGCTGGGTTCAACAGGAGCTATCTCTTGGCCCATAGAACCTGTGAGCTTTGAAGGCGATTCCAGTGGCATCAAACTGATCAGTCTCTGCTGCTTGGTGCCTGCTTGCCTCCTCTCTGTGTCCCTACTCAACAATATCAACCAGCCCGAGCACAGGGCCTGAGAACTCTTAGGACAGGAAGGTGTAGGCCAAACTCTTGTTAGATTCACTACTGAAAAAGATGACAAAATGCAAAGATTGTTTTTTTAAAAAAAACCACCACCACCACTACAAGACTGAAGAAATGTAAACCAAGAACGGAAAATTCTATTTTGGCACAGGAGATGAAGGACATAAGCAAATGGAGAAGGTGAGACAGAAGAGGACCATAAACACCCTTTGGTGGTTACTCTTTCATAACCAGTCATTTTCTTAGAGAAAGGAAGCCTTCATCAGGTGCCTTCAGGCAACTGATGATTTTTTAGCTCCCCAATACAATCCCTTGACAACTGGCTGCTTTCTCCACTCCTCACTCACTAAACTCAACATCCTGGAGCCCCTCCTGAGCCATTGCTTGGCCACCTGGATGGGTGGTCCCAGGTCATGATACTTCGCACGTCTGCTCGACGGCATCTTGGGAGATCACAATTCTGTTTCTATTTGAATTGTGACCCCCACATTCAGTCTGTACCATGTCCCAGCTGTTCCATTGGTAAAATGGGAATGGTATTCTCTTACAATTCAATGTACAGTAGATAAATTCCACTGATGGCTCCAACGTGTCCCCATGTCACTGCCACAGAGGTTCCTAAACTGAGAGGTGTGGCTTTCAGAGAAACTACTACATGTTTTAACTGTTCACGGAATCACAGAGTCAGAAGGGACCTCTAGAGCTCACCCAGTCCCACTCCCCTGCTCAAGCAGGGTTGCCCAGAGCACATCACTCAGGGCTACATCCAGGTGTGGCTTGAAGGTTTCCAGAGAAGGGGACTCCACACCCTCCCTGGGCAGCCTCTGACAGGGCTCTGTCACCCTCACCCTAAAGAAGTATTTCCTCAAATTTGAATGGAACTTCTTGTGTTCCAGCTTGTGCCTGTTACCCCTTGTCCTGTCACTGGGAATCACTGTTAGAGGAGAACCAAACTGTAAGCGTTCCCAGAGAGAGGCATGGAACAGAATGTGGCAAAAGCAGCAAAAGGAAGAACCAAGTAGGAAAACGAGCATAACATCTGGACACAACATCCCAAGTCAGACATCCCCACCTCATCACACGGGGCTATCCTGTGAATCATGTCTTTCAGGTGGCCAATCATCCGCTCTTCCTGAAAGTCATACGGGAATGTCTCCGTCCACTCTGTCAGCAACTGCAAGATTTTGGGTCCAAATTTTCTGATCCGTGCCTAAAACAGAAATGGGAATGATGGACAGGGATTGAAACATGTTTACTCATTACAGTCTTCCAGCAAATATGTATCTCACTGAAAGTGGGGCCAGATTTTCAAAGGAGGATCTGACGGTTGCACCTGCAAAACCTGCCCACGTGCAAACAAATAGTGTGGTGCACAAATTATATATTTTGGCATGCAAAACATACCAGTACTTAGGTGCATGCACAACCATCTGGTTTACATGCAGATTTAAATATTCTGCACATGCAATTGGCCAGTTTATGGTTGGATGGACATTTTGTTGGTGCAACCTTTATACCTTTTTAAAAAGCTTCTGGCCTTTTTGCTCATTTGAACCCCATGTTCTTCCCTTTTATACTTACAACCCTCCTATGTTTTCATCCTCTCCTGAAAAATTGATAGCAACGTATCTCTTGACCAAAGAGGTGAGCGTTTTGCTTTCTGGCCACATGAAAAAACTGCTTAGTGATCACTGGCAGATGTAACATGAGGAAGAAAAGACGGACAAAACACCAGCACTTTAGTAATTTTACCTGGGCTTCTGATAACATTGTTCTCTGCCCACATGAGCTCAAGGTCATGATAGGACAAGGACACCCACTGAGATAACACACAGCTGATGCCCACTTTACTTTTGGTGGAGATTTATCTGAGGATGCAGCAGTGGGAATAGTCAGGAAGATATGGAGCAAGGAGGGAAATGTAGGGAACGGCACAACTGGTGCTTTAGTATTATCTCAGAAGACAGCCAGCAGGGCTGCTTCCAAAGCTTCCATTCTCCATTATCCAAGAACATGTGAAAAGGAAACTGCATTAAACAACAAAATGCATTTTTATTTACAGAAAACACAGACCAAAACAAACAGCCTCCTCCTGCATCCTACGTACTGTAGCTAAAGTGTACCCTGTAATCAGGAAAAATTATACTCTTGAGCTCCACAGCTCTCTGCTTTTCAACCAAGGTGGTTAAAATGCATATTTCAGCTTTCCACCAACAACAGGTTTCAATGAACCACATCTCTAAAAATAACTGCTGTCAGCTAGCATTAAGCTCATGCTCAAAGACCAGCAGGTGGCTGCTAAAGGGAAAGCTTTATTGGGAACTACAAAGGTCTGGGGAGACGTTTGCTCCAGCTGTGTAAACTGCTACGACGAATCGAAGGAGAGGACTTTGTGCAAGTCACAGGACACAACTCAGGGGACGGGAGGTCGCTTGTGTGCAAAGTTTCAAAGTCAGCCCTGCTCTCAGGAACACAAAATCACCTGTATCCCACCAAATCTGTGTTGCGACAGTCTAGTCCAAAACGCAGACCTATCTCAGGCAGATTGGGAGATCTTCATAATAAGATAATGTTTCTCATTTCTTGTAAAGTTTAATGAGCAGCAAAACCTTACAATGCGCACAATGGTCCTCCTAAATTTGCATCTGCCATAGCATCAAAGAACAGAACCCATCACGCCTCAGAAAAATTGATTTGGGTGCTGCACCTCGTAACAGATATTTCTGTTAGCACAGACTGTACGGACAATGCAAGGGCCAGGTTTCTCTGTAGCCTGGCTGGTGGCTCTCCATAGTCACTACGGGCAGAGCTCCAGTTACTGGGCAAAAGCAGGCACACACGTTCAGTTGTTGGTGATGCAGTATTTGGTGCCAAAAATACCACTTCAAAACTCAAAAAGCTGATCTTGAGAATAATTTCAGAATTCTGGGGTTTTAGGAGAGTTGCAACTAATGCACATTCTTCTTCCCTCCACTGCACTGAAGATGCATCTACTGCTCCAGGTAATGTACTGGAGAGGTCTTCATCAAAGCACCGAGGAGAGCTTGGGTGGAATCCAGCACTGAATAGGACCCGCTGGGATCCGTCTCCACTGTAGCAGCTGTGGAGCTGCCAGAGGATGCATGTGTGTTGTCACACACCGTATCAGTCTGCATCGTCCCCAGAGCAAACCAGGAGGAGTTCTGATGCAGCAACAGCTTGGATTTTCTCATTCTGGTAGCTTCTCACAGCCTCGCTACTGCTTCAACCTGCTCCCGGGGTGCCAGACAGCGCTGCTCCGCAGCACGGCCGCGCAGTGCCCGCAACGGGAGGTTAGTGGGGAGCTGCATGCTGTTACGTGGCGTTCAAAGTGACAGGTAAGGCCAAGAGGAAATATTTCTGTATGAGAAGCACGAAAGCAAAAGGGCACACGCTTTAAATAAAAATGGGAGAGTGGCGTGTTGACACCTGTAAGTGACAGTGTGTGATGTTTACGTCCTACCTCCTTGCATCCCGCAGGCTTCATCAGAGCCTTACGGAAGTGAAGAAGGAAAGTCACCTGGGAAGACTGAGACAGGGGGAAAGGGAAAATTAGATGAAGATTTGAAGTGACTAGTGCCTGGAGCGCTGCTCTTGGACATGGTTACTAGGATGCCTCAATGTCAGGATCTCGGCAGCAACCGTCATCCTTTCTGAGAAAGCTTCATTCAATCCAAAGGGAGGCTGGACAATCCAGGGCACACACACCAGAGCCCCAGAATTCTCTGCCCATTGAAAATACTTCTCATTTTTCTGCTGTAAAGATAAACTAACCTTGTCCAGTACGGGGTCGTCCAGCCGCTGCTGCTCAATGCACTTGTGACAAACTCGGGACAAAAGCTCATGGGGTTCGATGAAGAGTCTGGAACTCAGCAGGAATGTAAAGATATAGGCTTTCTGTGGGGGAAAGACAAGCGGTCCTGCTGTAAGCAGCCACATAGTGCATAACATTAGCCACAAAACCCCCAAAACTCCGTGGTTTTTGCATTTCTACTGGGACAGAATTTTATGTCTAAAAGACATAAAGATTTCTGACCCTGAAAATGGAACTGGTTATAGGGTGTGCAGGAGGCAGTGGCATCTCCTTCCTCCAGAGCATCCAGTTCCACCCTTTGGTTGCCCAAGCCCTGTGCAAACATCCAGCCAAGACAGTGTGTATGTCCCTCTACAGGAGCCAGCCAAGGTATAGGAGACAGCACAGCCAGGGATGCACGGAGGCCAGTGAAAGCTAAACGTATAGATACTCAGGCATCCCTCTGCTCTGCTGGTTTCTGAGCTGCAGACACCCCCAAGTTTAGTCACATCTTGCTATAGCCCCACAAGTCTCACCCAGCCTGTTATTTCTTTTATTTTACTAACTCCCCAAAATTCATTTCTATCAGCCAAGCCACATCGTATGCAGTCTCACATCTGTGAAGCTGTGGGAAGCAGGACTGTTGGATAAATCCTTGGATTATTTAAAGTATTCCAGCAGTGAATTTAAAATACATGCACGAATCCTCACTCGTTTGCATCATGACCCTCCTGGTGCCTGAATTATCTTCTTTCCCCCAGACCTAGCCATGTTCCTGAGCAGCAGGTATAATTATCACATTTCACACATTGCTTAATTAAAATCTCACAGCCTAATCTGTCCATTACCTATTTTTATTGCCTTTCTGTTCTTTTTTTAATTGATATGCTTCTTTATTACTTATTTTTAGCTGATCAGAAACTGAGCTGTGGGTAATTTAAAACATGCTGTCTGCTCTGCATTGATAACTTCTGTAGTCTTCAAACTGCCCAGAAGTCAATGCTACTCTGTGCTTTGAGCCTTTCCATAGAGATCTATTAGCACTTAAAAGTCTTCCAGTCAAATTCCGTCCTGAATTCCACTGAGGACGTGCAAAATCCAGTGAAGTCAATGGCTTGCAGGACTGTAAACCTGCTTCCAGTTTAGATGCTCACAGTGTTGGGGAGGAAATGCTGAATATTCACTGACGGAGCAAGGATTAGGATCTGGACAGTGCTGTCCAGAGACTGCACAGTCGGTGTGGATATCACCCGAGGTAAATTATGTCCCCATCAGAAGAAGCAGCTCTGTTGTCACTGAGGGAATGCTTTGCACATGCAGACAAACCTGGATGACTTCAGCAGCTCCGGAAATTCAGCTAAATTAATGCTGGTTCAGACTTGAAGTTTTTTTGCTTCAGCCTCCATCCAAACCTCCCTGGGATGCACTGCTATTTTTGAAGTGCTCCAACTGCTCTATCACTGATTCATCACCACCAGAGCTTCCCTCTCCCCCACCCCCCGTTCTCTTATTTAAACGCAGTATCAAGTTTGGGATCTGCTTTTTCATGGGAACAATTACAGAGCAGTGAAACAGCATTTAAAGCAATGCATCAATTTACCAAGCTTTAATTGTATGCAGCTTTTAAATTAGCCTTCTTAATTCAAAATTTAACACATTTGCACTTTTGCATAAAGTGCTGCCCCGATTCATCAAAATTAAACTGTTTATTATACTGTGAATTGCTTACTTCAGGGTAGTAATCAGTGGTAGGTATCAGATGCTGAATTAGAGCATCCAGAGATGCTGAGGTAAGGTTTCCATCCTGGAAGATCAGTCCTCCTTGTTCATCTTCTTTTGAAGTATGTAGATGAGGGCTGAAGCCACATGGGGTAAACATACTGGTAGAACTCAGTGTTTGGGGCATGCCTTCCTGCAACGGAGAGAATCTCACGTCAGGGACAAGATCCAGCAGATTCACAGCACATCTGTCTCCCAGCTGACTTGAAAAACACAAGCCACTAATGAGAGCTTCCTGTTCACAAAATTAACATGATCCGTTCATCATAACCGCTTTTATAGTTGTCATTGGCAGATCATGCCTGTGATGGGGAACACGCAGTAAAAGGAGACATTTAGATTCACGCTTTTGGGCCAGAAAGTAAAGGCAGCTGTTTTGGGCTCCCGCTCCAACTGAGAGCTCTGTGGTGGTCCCTTTTTTGCTACCAGCCCTGGTCAGTCCCATGTAGGAGAAGCAAGACCCTCAGGCACGTTCCTGAGCAGGTCAGAGCTGTTGGCTCGATCCTCTGTCCCCCTGAGAATGAGGCAGGGAGAATTTGGGAAGAGAGGGACAGAAAAGGGGTGCCGCCTCACGCACGCTCAGGATGGACCTTGAGAAATGCTCTGTGGCTCCCACAGGACTGGAGAAGCATCAGAGTGAGCAAGGGGTAGCAGCAGGAGACGAAGTCAAGTGGAGGAGGATGGAAAAATGAAGGGAGTTGAGGACGTGGGAGCTGAAGAAGAGATTAAAGAGCAAGAAGAGAAATGAGGAAGAGGGAGAAGGCAGACACCTGCTCTATTTTTGGAGCCTGAAGTTAGTCAGTCCTAGATCTATACTTAGGCACTAAATAAATGTTTCAAAAAGATCCTGAGCACTCATCAGCTCCACTAGAGATGCAGAGTCCTCAGCACCTTTGAAAAGGAGGCCAAGCGAACTCTGAACACATAGCCCAGTTTCAGGCTCCCTGTATTGCAGTTTTCTGGACTCCCTGGGTTTCATTCCAGGCTCTATCTCCGTTTTGTGGCTTATGATCAGATTTAAATGTTTCTTCTGCTGAGTGAACTTGGTTTGGTCCTGATTTGGTGCAAGGGGGTGACAGATTTTTGCCTTGAGAACTTTAAAGCGTCTCCAGCTGTCTCTGAAATCCCACCCCTCTCAACCAGAGGCAGCATTACAGGATGTGGACTGGGAACAGGACAGTGCATGCTCACTCCCAGGTCTGCAAAGGGACCTGACCGGACAATTTGCTTCTAAATTTGATTTTACTTGGTGCAAGGGAGGATGGGAAAGAGATGATGGAAGGGAAGAGTCCTGGAGCCACTCTACTCCCCCGAGCAGCTACAAAACTTCTCCCAGGCCTCTAGCTCTCCCTCCCAAGCACAACCTCTGTCTGCTGGAAGAGGACGATCTGTACCCTGCGGCCAGCTGAGCCGGCACCGACCTCCCACAGAGGGAGGCACAGGGCCACCGGCCGACACCACCTGCCGCTGCGCCTCTGCAACAAGCAGATACGCCTTGTTTCCCAACATATGTCTCTGCCCAATTCTGTACCCTGTTCTGGCTGGCTTTCTGCTTCTTCACCATCCCACACAACTTCAAAAGCTGACCCGTGGATTTGGCTTAAAAACTGGACTTTGTGTTCCTCCCTCACGTACACGTGCTGCCAATCAGTCGGCTCAGCGTTAGTTACCTGCACACGTGTTGTACTTACTCGTGCAGAAGCACCTCTCTGCCTGGCACAGCCCATCTACTCCCACAGTAGAGCTGCATCGTGCCAGCTCCGAGCCACCACGGGCCACCAAGGCTGAGAAGGGCAGGGTGCCCATAGCCAGGCAGGGTGTGAGGCCCTGGGAGAGGCTGGGAGCCGGGTCCCAGCACTGTGGGAGATCAGGCTCAACCAGCAAAACTTGGGTGACTTCATCCTTCAAAGCAGGGACCGTTCCCCAGGAGCCAACGGTTCGGTTGCTGCATTTTATCTCCTTCTGGGAGGCTGACATGGGCAGGGAGTGTGGGCTGCCCTCGGGATTTGCAATCAAACAAAAAAATGAACCAAAATGTCAAAACCAACAAATTCCTTCCTTGACTGAAAAAACAAAATAGATGTCAGGGATTTTAGTTTAGTTTAAAGACCCGACTATCAGAATGTCATCCCAGCCAGAAGGGAAGTTGAAGTATCTAGTTTTAATGAACGTGCAGATGTGCCTGTTAATAAGGCTTCAAGAGCAAGTAATTGCTGCTTTTTGTACACAGCTCAGACTCTGTGTAGTAAATGGGAGAGGCTGCCAAATCCCATTTGTTACTTCTAACACGCTCTGTTACGTCTTGTTTCTATGGCAATAATCCCAAAAAGGACTGCGTGTCCATATAGATCAAGAAATAAATCTCCTGGACATACAGCTGTCTAGATGAGGAAAAGGAAAAGTTGAAACAGCTGTGAACTTACAGGACACATCCTGGCTACAGCATAAATAGAACTCAAAGTAATAATTTATTCAGTGCAATCCTTCACTGTCAATGTCATTTTTGTTATCAAATAGAAATGTACCTAAACAGGATATTGCCTGAACTTTTGCATCTCATTACGTGAGAAATCTTGCTGAAATACATAGTAGTGCTTCTTAAGAAAAAGTTACCTTTTTTTTTTTAAATCTGAATAAAAATGTCTGTACAACTGTCACTGAGACACCCGTGTAGGGTATTGTTAAGAAATTACATTTGACTTTTTATTATGAAGTCCCTGGTCTAATCTCAAGCTTCTGGGCAAGGCCCATGTCACATCTGAGCCAGTGCCTGGTCGCCTGCCACCTTACTTGCCACTGAAGAAGACCTGAAGGTTTTAACTTCATGCCTTTTTGCTCCCTGTTAACTGATAAGGTTACGTTCACAGCAGGACGATGGCCAACAGTAGAGAGACTAAACTACTAAACCTGGTAACAACTAACATCAGTATTTGGCAGAGAGGAATTTAGGACAGGGACTCCTCTGCTCACAATACCTGATCTCTTTTTCTGTTCCTGCAGTTTCCAAAGTACTAAATAGAAACAAGATCTTGCTTTGAAATAGCCCAAATATGTGATTGCCTGCAGTAGGCAGAAGACGAGGTTATACTGACAATCACTCACAGAACACAGAAAGAACAAGGGAAGCACTAAGAGGGGAAAACAAACAAGCAAACAACTCCAAGCAGGTAGGTGGTGTAGACAGAGCCAGACCCTTCTGAGATGAGCTCAGTGACAGGAAGAGAGGCAACACCCCCAGGATGCAGAATGGAAATGCCAGTTGAATGTAAGAGAAAATCCTCCCCTGAACACCACGTGAAACTGGAAGAGGGTCCTGGAAATGATGTTCAGTTTCCATCCTGGGAAATTTTCAAAACTCAACTAGACAAGGACCTGAGTAACCTAAGCAACCTTTGAAGTTAGCCCTTCTTCCAGCAGGAGTTTGGACTAATAGACATGAGGGGTCCCTTCTGATTAGCTTTCTGTGATTCTAATACACATCTTTCTCAAACTGTTGCAGTACTGTCCCATTCCTGGGCTTTTTAATATAAACCATCGGCAAGTAAAAATTGAATCCACATCATTAGACATGTGGAAGGAAGTCTGCATTGGACATAAAAACTTTTTTTCTACTTTTCCTTGAAAAAAACAGCTCACGTGGTAAAAATGGCCCAAAATCTCACTTGGACTTAAGGTGAAGTCAGTGAGATTTAAGCAGATGAAAAGTCAGCAGGTGAGTGCTTCCCTGAACTTCAGTCCAGTTCAACACCCAATGTTTTGCCCTTCCTCTCACTTCAGAAATGCGTTAATCTTACCCCATACGTTATGACACCAGCAGCAGCACAGTACGATCAATAATCCCAGCTCTGTGAAGGTAGTGCTGAGCAAGAAGGGACAAGAAA
This sequence comes from Nycticryphes semicollaris, assembly GCA_013400055.1. Lineage (NCBI taxonomy): Eukaryota > Metazoa > Chordata > Aves > Charadriiformes > Rostratulidae > Nycticryphes > Nycticryphes semicollaris. The sequence continues at coordinate 777,511 of VXBJ01001151.1, read as the reverse complement.
GGTCCCTTCACACATGTTAGGGGCACTTTACAGTAAGGTGTCCTTGTGACCCTCTATCCCCAAGAATGAGGGGGACACTGGTTTTGCACCAGATCATAGCAAGCTCCTCAATGTTCTCCCAGATCTTGGGGTTGTGCTTTCTGTGAAGGATTCTCTGACTGGGAAATACAACAGCTCAAGCAACAGCTTGTTCAACTGTGGCTTTTTTTTGATTATAAAGTTGGGTTTGCTGGAAGTGAGCCCATTGCCACTGCAGAGGAAATGCACTTCTGGGGTTTTATGGTAATAACTGGAATGGGGAATCTTTTCCTGTATTTATTTCTACCCCTGCTCTTTTTTTGCTGCTCTTCTGTTTCATCATTCATTATTCTCGGCTTTATTGGCTATTACAAAGTGTCTTTTCCTTACATCCTTCTAATATATTTCATATGTTCATGAGATTGGAAAGAAATTAAAAAATAATGGCAATATACTGCTTTTTAATCTTTCTCTACTGGCCTGGACAGCTCAGTATTTCAACATTATGATGAAAATAGGTGATCCATAGACACTTCTCACTACAAATTATGCTGCTTGCACAAAAATATTTAAGGACTTGATTCATGGAGCCAAAGCATGGAACCAAAGGATACCAGTGCTTGGGAGAAAAGCCACCCACAAACTCTGCACATACTTACACCTGCAAGTACCTTAAAGACTCTGGAAAACGAGTGCTCAAAGCTGAAAAACTGAGCAGAGCATGGCTTAAAGGAAGGACTGGCTAGCCATGCACATACCACCAGCCCACCAGCCTGCAGAAAGAGAGGTTCAATGTGCTAGAGGATGGCTAACAGGCTGCCAGTTCTGCCTCCTTGGTGCCAGCCAGGTGACCTGCACCAGAACCATGAGGGTAAACGCCCCACCAGTATTCCCCAACTCCACTGCCTGCTGTTAGAAAAGTCCCCATGGCAAGTAGAGTTAATGCTTATGTGGACATGAAATAGTCAGGAAACATTTAATGTGTTTTTCAGCGGCTTTGATGTGATAAGTGTTTTATCCTTTATCAAAAACTTAATCATGCTGTTTACTTTTGATCTTCATTTCATCTCTGCCTTCCATCTGCGCTGCCTCTCTCAAGGGGAAACAAGAGCTGGTACCACGTGACGACTGGAGCGGGGCTGCAGACTTATCTTCCCACCCACTTAACTTTCAGATTAACAAAATAAATAACACCCTTCCCACTTCAGGGATGAAAGGCACAGGCTTTTGACAATCTCCCAGCGGAATTACAGGAGCTTGAGAAGATGGTGAGGGAAGGTGTGGAGTCTGGGGTGTCCATCTGTGCCATGAGGGAGACTCCAGTTTCCCTTGCTGTGCTGACCATGACAGTGGGCTCCTCCTTACTCGAGGAGGTGCAAGTCAATGCTCAGTGAGCACCAGCAGGGAAAAAATCAAGGCGATGGGAGACTCAAGGTCAAACACAGTTTGGCAAGGCACAGACTTTAACGAATATACTTAGAGCGAGCTGGACTGGTTCTTACTCTAGCCTGGGAACAGAGGTGGGAGACATCTCCCATCCCATCTCAGTCCTGCAAAATTCTTCATTGATCAAACTTTCACCACAACTAGAGTTTAAGGAAATGAGAAGGGTTCACACTGCGGACGGATGTTGGCCCAAACAATCTAATGGGCTTCACAGCAGCCATACAGATCTCTTCTCATTCAATGTTTAGTTGCGCTACCCCCAAAACCAAGGCCCTGTTCTAATTCAAACAGAGGTTAATCCTGCTCCAACCAAAAGTCACTACAAACACGACAGAAAACTGAAACCAAAGGTGATCTACTTAATGACACAGGTGGGAGAAGAACCAGCTCCCAGTCCTATTCACTGGGCTTTGAGGTCCAAGCTGTAACCAGACTTACCATCAGCTTGGAAAAGACTTTGACTCCTAAACTCAGACTCTAGTAGGTGATGACTGAAGGAGCAGAAACAGCGGGGCTGTGGAGCAAGCTGCACAAGGAAGGCAGATTTTGAACCCTCCCCATTGACAACTTCACTGACAGCATGAACACACGGACTACAGCCAGAAGGATTTAGCTGTTTGTAGCTGCATTATTTGGCACGAAGACATTTTTATCAGTGATGTTTTTCATCTCTGCCACATAATCCCTGAGGGTTAGGATACAGCGTGAGTCCTTCAGCTGTTCCCCATAAAGCACTTGCTTTCTGCCCTGTCCCCTGGGGAACAAACCCTGCTCTGTGCTCTCTGCCAGGACACGAGACAGAGGCTGGTGACATCTGCCTTGGTACCTGCCCACTGCTATCATACAAGCTCTCAATACTGATAGGATCAGCAAAAGCTTCAGTAACAGATGCTCATTTTTCTTTACATCACTTTCAGTAATTTTCCATCTATTCATCTTTGCAGAAATAAAACTTCACAATGAGTTAAAATTCAGATTTTTCTCTATTACTTTTGTGGGGAGGGAAGCAGAGGAAAGAAGAGAGGAAGAATTCTAATGTTTCAGAAAACAAAAGGAAAACCACTGTAAAGTAATTGCTTCCAGTTGTCAAGACCGTGCTTACACGTGGAGTTTTTTGCAGCAAGAGTACCTGGCATTAGCGAACTCATCATGTATTTGATGCTGATGTAATTAGGAAACTAGTAGCAGATGTAACTTTCTTTTCACCAGGCCATAAAACATTCAATTTACAATCCATGAAGTTGTGAGATTGCAGAAAACTCGACCTGTCAATCCCAGTGCCTTTGGAAATAGTTAAATGAACAATATAACGAAGCTACACTATTCAGAAACACGAGAGCGTCACAGGGGAAAAGAATCGTGGGATGGGAAAGGTGGGGGAAAGCACTTAACTGCAGTATTCTCCAACTCAGTAACAACGATTACATCTCGATACGGGCTGGCTCCCTCCCCTTTCCTACCCATTTCTTGCAGCAGCCCAGGCCCTTTACTGAGATTCACACAAATAAGATTGCAAGAGCAGCAAGTGAATGTAAGGGGATTGGGTATCTCATCAGAATTAGATGACAATTCTTTTCCCTTTGATCCCACCTGGTTCTCATCTCTTGCTCATCTCCCCTCCCAAATTACTTCTCTCAAGAATTCTCCCCCTGCAGCCTCTCGTATGGAGCCTCCTTTGGGTGTTACAGATCAGGAGGGGAAGGAAAACTCCCGACAAATCTAAACCAGCAACTGCAAAAAGCAACCTTGGGTAAAGGAAGGGAAAGGAGAGCAGAGAGCGAGAGCAGAGCTCTGCAATGTGTAGAGCACACGGCACTTCAGAGCAGGGGAGGGATGTGGGCTGGGAGCCTCAGTGCGCCTGAAAAACTTTTTCTTCTCTAAGATTTCTTTTGGGGGTAATGAAATTCCACTGTACACCTGGTTTAGCCCAAACTCAAGTGCTCAGAACTGCCCTGGGAGTTGCTGGAGCCCAAAGTTTGGATGAGTGCTGCTGCCCACCCCTGTGGCATAGGGCAGCCCCAGCTCTCAGGATCCGATGAGGAAGGGGATGCACTGGGAAGCTCAGACCAGGGGAGAACAGGCTATGGGAGAAAACCCAGCTACAGCTCCCATGGGGCACTTGGGAACCAGCTGAAGCACAAACCGCCTTCGTCCAGGTTTTCAAAGAAAAACCCGAACCAAAGTGACCTCTGCTGTAAAAAGCAGCTACAAACACACACTAAGCAATTCTTGATGGGCTTCCAACTTCCCTGAGAAAAAGTGTTCTAATCCAAAAGAGTAATTAAAAAAATTCAGTCCAGAAACTGGGCCCAGCACCTCCAAACCAGCATGTACATCGTCCCAGGAGTGACCTGAATGTGCAGAGAAGCTCTCAGTCTCCATCCCCTCCCTGCTGGCACTTGTGGAACTCACGGAGCAAAGACCACCGCTCATGGCAGGCACAAAAGTGATCCCGGCTTCCTCCTTTGCCGCAAACCTCCAAACCAGAAAGGCCCAGCACGAGCGGCGCCTGCTGTGTAACTTCATTTCCCTAGAGACATTGCAATGTGACAGGAAAAAGATTTGACTCAAACCCCACAGAAATCTCTGGGTTTTGCATCCTGCCTATTTACTCGGGGCTAGAACAAGAGCTTTTACTCTCTGAGATCTGCACATAGCTGCATTCAAAGCCAGCCAACAGGAGAGGCACGCGTACGTCTGCCTGCTCCATTTTTTCCATCACGTCAGTGAGAACGATCATGGCTCCTTCTTCAACTAAAGGTTTATGAGAAATATCTTGCAGTCAAAATGTTACAGTGAAAAAACAACCATGCCAACCAATTACCTCAAAATCTGATGGACGTGCCTCAGAAAGAGGCCCAATTTATAGGTAAGGAGGCATTAAATCAATTACCAGCACAATGTAAGCAAGAACAAGGTCACCTTGCTGAAGGAATATTTCTGGTTTTGCTCATGTCAGAGTATTTTGTTCGATAGAGAAAAATGAATACCTGATTATCATGAATTTGGTAGAATGGTCTGAAGTAGAATGTAAATCAGAAATGAGAAGATTTATGGCCAATTAAATTGAACTCAAATCAAAATCCCATTCAGGCAACAGTTCCCTGGGGGCTTCAATTTGTTAGTGCCACATTTTTTTAATAACTTTCTTTTTCATGTAACATCAGCAATAGTAAAAGCCTTTCAATAACAAGCAAAGCCGTGAAGATGCTATTTATCTTAAAATGCCATCATTGCCTGGAATCAGAGCACATTGAAAGGACACCCTGTAATCACTAAGGAACAACCCCCCATGAAACTGCAACGGGTGTAAAGCTTTTTTTTTCTTGGTCTCAGAACAATTTCTCTTTTCATTAATCCAGTTCAAGTCTGAAGTATTTCTCCCGAGTAAGAGTGAGCTGGCATCGACCCTGGCATGAGACTGAACGTGGCCTCTGATGTCTCGGACCCCTTCCCAATATTGCATGTGCACGTGAAGTACGGGGCTGGTGGGGTATCTGTGTCTCATCATTATCAGCTTTTTTAGTAATATTAGAAGGAAAACTCCTACCAATATATTCCAGATGCTCTTGACAGTATTCAAATGTATGCTAAAGGCAGCAGTCGGGATTTCTCTCACTTTAGGCCAGGAAATCTATTTTCTGCTTTAATGTGCCTCCTTCCCCTTACGCCTCCCCCTTCCTCCTGAGCTGCTGGTAAAACCCTTAGACAATATAAAAACTATTCTGATGTACAGAACTTTTTGTCTTCAACAAAAATTTACTCTTTTCTTTCCTTAATGAAAAGAAGGTTTTCCTTTTCCTTAAGAGAAAAGAAAAAGGATAAACAGAACATAAACAGAACAAGGAAAATGGGAGTGCTTCAAGTGGGAATGAATTACTGCACCTTTTGTTAAACACAGAATTGCAAAATTTGCCCCGAGTGAAGTCAGGGCTCAACCAGGCGTTGATGGAGAGGGAAATCCCGGAACAAAACCATGCAGGCAGAGTTCCCAGAAACCACTGACATCGACAGGAGCCTTTTGGCTCAGTTCAGTCGTCGCTGATGGGCCACCACTGTGACTGCCTGGAAATCAGTCAACACTTGGATTTCCTTGCTTAGGCAGTATTAGTGGTGAGGAGAGGAAGTTATTTAAGGATAACTAGCAGTTGTCAATCTGAAGGGCTGTGCGGTTTTGTAGGGTAATCTGGGCTGTGGCACTATCAAACTCACTCTTATAAACAAGAAAGGTGCTGTGGTTATTTTATTTAGTGACTAAATACACGGCCATGACATTGCCACCGCCATCAGACCTCACCAGCCACCTCCTCTCAAGGAACAGCTTTTTCCAGGCATGGCAGAGCCTGGCCCTTGCAACACCGACAGCTTTGCATGGGCAAGGACGCCTCTCCCCATCTAAATGAATGCTGTCTCCACCGCACGCTGTCAGAATTACAATGGAAAGCCCGTAAATAAAACAAAAATGCAGACCTCAGTCCTCCTCATGACACCTCGGTGAGAACAAGCCCTGACAGGAATAAAGAAAACCTCCCACACTAAGCAAAGCAACTCTGCGATCTATGCAGAAGGAAGAAGGAAAGCTGTATATCAAACAAATAATTACAAGAGCAGCTTTATCAGTCCCTGCTGATTACTCTCAGCTCGGTTTGATGATTCTGCCAGCGCTCCGCAGGTTGTTCAGAGAGGTGCATGTCACAACATTTCACTTGCAGTTCTTTCATTTATTAACACCTACTGCTACCTGTCTCTTAGTCAAAAATCTTGGCATACATTTAGAAATTGGTCTCCTGGAATCTGTCAGGGAGGTTTAAAAACCTATAAATCATTTTTTTTTATACACTCACATACATTCCCAGACAGACTCCACATGCAGATATGAATGCATAATGATGTTTTTTGGGCATTACATATACATACACAGCTATATAGAGGCACACACATTTTTGTATCAGTGCACCTCTCTTCCCCAATACGTAAATACAACAATTCAAGTAACTTGCTTACCACTGCTCCACTTTGGGTGGGACAACGTTTCATTTGACCTCTTTTTTTTTCCTTCCCAAATTCACTAAGATATTAAACGGAAAAGGGTCTAATCTTTACCTCAGAAAACATCAACGCCCGCTGAAGAGCAGCATAAACTCTGACCATCACCGATATCAATTTATCACCACTGTTAATTACGTTACATTTCAGCCATGCTCAGTTACCAGATTAGCACAAATGTCTCTTAGATGTTTGCTCCCAATTGCCACGGTCTGCAGCCATCCCTGAGATTTATGTCCAGCTGTAAGGCATCCTTTGCAGTGAGCACCTCTGTGCTTTGGTGTGCAGTGCCCAGCTGAGGAGACAGACAATCAAGCACCTGATTTACGGTGCTCACATCCCCTGTCCCCAGCTTGCCTTCAAGAGCTGTGCACAAGATCGTGGACAGGGAAACTGAGAGGTCAGAGCACAGGGGCTACACCAGCACAGCCAGGCTCCAGTCTTAGCTATAGACTTGGATTATTTCATCCTAGCATCCCCAGAGTGCTCCAGACTGACGAGCAGGCTCCTGTGCTCTATGGGTGGCATATGGACACGTCTCCCTAAAAGAAACGAGCTTGCAAGCTTCTGGATTTCCCCTTCTGGAGCACCATCTGTGCCCACTCCCAGTCCCACCACCCGCTATCATGGTGTGACCCGAGGCAGCCGGGGACGCGCCGGCGCTGGGGCACTCACCAGCCCCACGATTCTCACACCAGGCGAGAAAGCAGCAACATCTTCTCAGCTGTCCCCAAATTAAAATACATTCGCGCTGGAATATGCTCAACCCACGCAAGTTCAACCTTCGTTTAGGCAGGCAAGGAGTCTTCTGCTGACAGATTTTCTCTGGCTGCATTAAGCTTTCTTTTTAAAAAAAAATAAAAAAATAAAAAAATAAAAGACTCTGCTGACATTTAGGATAACACAGTAAGTCTATAGCTGGGAAATAAATCCCTCAGCTTCAGAAAGAGGAAATTTCAGCTGCCACCCAAGGTGGCAATGCAGGCGAGAATGCTGGGCCCCAGTGGGTGATGTTGGGGGTCCCATTCCCCAGGGAAGCACCATGCTCAACCCCACCACCTCGTCCTCAGCAGAAAAAGGGCAGGGGGTAGTCACCACAGAGCTGACTAATTGCTCATTAGCTGAAATTAACTCTGCAAGACACTTCTGTGATCACTGCTGCAAGTTTGTCATTAAAAGGGACTGCAGACATTAGCTCTTCGCTTCCTATCAAAGCACCAGCGATGCGATGTTCTGGCTTTGGGATCAACGATCTGCTCTTGGGGAACCATGGGGATCGCCTGTGTGGAGCTGCCTGTGGTCCATCCAGCTCACCCACCTACCTTCCATGCTGGTCACCATCAGATGCATCGAAGGAAGGGGCAAGAGCACCACAGAAAGCAGAAATACAACCCTTCGTTCACTCCAGCAGCCTCTTTCTGCTCTCTGGTAGCTAGAGACCAGTTCATACCCCAAAGCACAAGATTTAATATCAACCCAAAATCTGCTGTTGTTACTTATTTTCAGTGCCCATGCGAAAATTATAACCATCAGGAACCAGCAAACAGAAGCCTTCCTAGAGCTATGGTAGGGAGTTCAGTGAAATACATGTGTGTTGGAGGAGCTGACTTTAAATAATAGGGGATGATTTTTTTTTTCCTGGCATCATTCCACTGATTTTTGTGGTATAAAATCCAGGGGTGAATGTGGTCCAAGATATACACAGAATGAGCTAGATTCTGAACTGCACTTGCTGACCTCATAACTCTGCAGCAGTTGAAATGTGGGTTACAAAGTCAATTTCCATAAAGAACATGTTCAGTTAACAGTGGGAGACTGTGCTGACTCGAGCTGTGTGAGCACACTACTGAGATATTTCCCACATAATCGACATTCATTCCATACTTTTTTGGAAGTGCTCCTCAAAAGATGGTGTCAAGGGTGCAAATCCTATAGATCAGAAAGATATGCGACTCGTCAGAAAGCACAGAGCTTTCTTAACTCATTATTCTGGTGCTCCGAGAAGCCACAAACACCATGTAGGGTTTTTCTTAGCCCCCTCCTCACCTTCCCAAAGCTGCAGGGTGGCTGCTTGCTTAGGGTACAGACAGCCCAGATAGGGACAAACGCACCCCAGTCTGTAGCACTTTAAGCAGGAGGTGCTGTACAGGGACACAGTGAAAAGACCAAATTTTGTGTATGGATAGGTCCCAGCATAAAGAGCTATACTGATTTATTCATTCCTTTTACATATCACTTGAGCAACAGTGGGGTTTTTAAAGCAGCATCTGCCATTGTTATGAAATTGTACTATTTTAATAATACAACTACCTGATAGAAAATGTGAATGTACACCCGAGTTGTTACCCTGTAGCTAAATGTCTCACCCTCACTTAATCTTCAAAGACTCCAGACCTGCACAGACAGAGATATACACTATAGGACTTTAAACACTGTAGGGGAATTTCTGGTAAAATTATGCATATGCAGATATGCAAATACATAGGATTTATAAAAGGAAGCGTCTAATGTCACCAGTAATCTCTCAAGCCCATAGATTTATACATGCAATTGAAGAAAATGCTTGGCTTCCCACTCCACATGGGAAATTGGATGAATCACATGCTCATATTAGGTCTGGCACCGCGACACTGCTGGGGCCAAATTCTAACCATTTTATTTCTGTTCAGCGGCCACAAAACTCAACAAACTTTTCAAATCAGTGAGGCTATTCCAAAAATTTCCTTCTGCATCATGTGGGTAAGGACAGTTACCTCTGCTCCCCAGGTATAACTGATGGCTCCTGTAGATATTCACAGCAACAAGGTTAGAGATCACCTTTAAACATTCAGGCTCTAGTATTCGCAAATTTTCTAGCAGTGCTAATACCAAAACCAAAAGTGTACAATTTGTCTTGAAACGTTTATTCAGCTAAATAACCATTTCAGTTTGAATAATTTTAAAGGAGCTGAGCCAGCATTCTGTTTCAAACAAAGCATATTGACAGGAATGAGCAAACACTGGTTTATGCCCAACTTAAGGCAGTAACTAAAAGAAAGGTACAGCCCATTACTCAAATGGATATAAACCAAGAAGGAATATTTGATAGGTGAGAGATGTTTCAAAGGCTATTTTACTATTAGGATTAGAACTAGCAGTCAAGACACCAGCAGTGTGTCCGAAGCTTGCACAGTTGAGCTCCCAGTCCAAAACACCCTGTGCAAACCCAGTCTCCCAGAACACAACTCAGGCTGCACCCACACAAACCTTTGCTGTAGCAAGATTTTGCAGGAGGAGGGACACACGACGGAGGAAGTTTTCATTGCTAAATGCAGCTGTGATAGCCATAGCGTATGAAAATCTGATTAAGAAATGATCTGACCTCCATAAAGGAAAGAAACTGTGGCAAGGAGGAATGTAATGAAGTGTGCAGCATTCAACGTGACAAAGACACGGGTTTGAATGTCTGTGTGTAAATAATCCTCACCAGACCAGAAAATATAAGAACTGCAGCATCACACACGCCTTCAGTGAAGTTTTCAGCAGTGCAGCTGAGAAGCTGAAACACCACATAGAAAGAGTGATGCCCCTTCAGCTGCTGCACTAGCACACTAGGCTTCAGACGTGGTGCATGTGCATGGTTATTCTGTTCTCTGGGATGGCACTTAAAGATCCAGGATGCCTTCCCTGCATTTCTTTTCAAATCCCTATTTCAGCAGTCCCTGCTGTACTTTCAGATGCCGCTGAAATTTCACAGTTGCAATTTCCTTGGTGACACACAAAACTACCGAAAGAATCCATTTAGGAGGAAACTGGGGAGGTAACCAGCTGGAAACCCATGATGAAGGAAAGACTACTTGTTACCTCCCTGGGGGAGACGGGGCAGAGTAAAAGTTAATGGAAGGATAATCAGGAACTCTTCAGGGATATCAGTTTATAGGCCAGGAGCATATATAGCTGAGACTTGTTTGCATATCAAGAGACTACAGGAGAAGGTGTGACAGCCAAATGCAGCTTATGAAAATATGGCTATCTGTAAAGCCAATACCTTCTCTGCAAGCGAAAACACAATCCTAACGCTCAACTTGGCAAGTGAAGGCTAAATAACATCAATAAGTCTGTTTCAGGCAGCCTGTACAGTCAAATCACTTCTTGTGACATTTACAGTGTTTTCAGCAGAATGCCTGGGACTCAGAGAAACAAGCTGGTTTTTTGGGGATTTCAAGGATCCCTGCTTAAAATCTTCACAAAAATTAAATACTCAAGCTTTAAAAGAACACGGTTGAATTGGGTGCTTTTTAATGGTCTGTGAAGAAAACCAACAACTCAGACTGCTCAAATCCCCACAGCTGGTCCCTACAAAGTGCCACCTCACTTTGGCCAGGTCCATGCCCCGACCTTCCTGCCAAGGCCAGCACAAAACTCTCCGTCCCTTCCTGCTCTGGACTGATTTGCAATAACCGCTACAGCCTATTAAACAGCATTAAAAGGAAGGACTTACTAAAAGCCTTTCATTGGGCTAAGCAATCAAACACAGGATTTTATTATTAGAATCTGTTTTGTCAAAAAGAAGGATATTGGCCAAGATTCTCTCAGTCTGTTTTGTGATCATTTCAGAGAAACCTTTCATGTTGGCCAAATCCAGAAATGTGTGGGAAATTAAGTTATTTAGCCCATTACATATCTTTTACCATACTAATGACCAATATTCTTCCGTATTGTCCAGGGCATTTTAAAATGCATGCTTGTCATTCATAAATCTATAATTGCTTTCCTGTTGATAATTTTTATTAACATAGTGAGTATTTAGATGGCTACCACATAATTACCGTGGGAGAACAAAGTTCCATCTTCCACACGTTACAATTCACCAACACTTGCCAGGACTGGAGTCCATTTTACCAGCTGAGTCATTTCTCAGTGGGAACTCAATTCTGAAATTCCCAAATCCTCTACTTTTAGAACATCCCTTTTTCACGTTACATCAGCTCTTCATTCCGCTTCACTGCCACACTGCACACCATGAGAAGCCGGAGTCAAGAGGTTATTCCGGAGCTCAGTCTGCCATTACTTAATGCCCGTTTCTAAAAAAGCTTCCAGGAGCTTCCAATTTCCAAACAACTTGCCCACAAGGAAAGGTTTTGTTCCAGCACCGTGTCTCCATCCTTTCTACAATCTTATGATTTTTTTTCTCTCCCTCACATCTGCAAATCTTTGGTAATTTCCACTTTCTCTCGGCAGGGCGATGACTTCTGATCTGCAAGTGACTTCAGGCAGGAGTTTTCCCGGCTGAGTAGTTTCGCTATCTGCGTGCGGTTCGCTATCACATTGGTACTGGCTCTCTTCCACCCAGGAGACTTAGAAGAATCCTGAAGAGGTCTTTGTGTTCAGACCAAGCCTTCCGCTGAGCTGTGGGCACTATCTCTCAAAGCCACTCTACGAAAATGACATCATTGTGTGGCAAACGCATTCTTCCTACAGCAAAGCTGGGTGGCACTCAAAGTCAAACCCGAGCTTTTTCAAATTGTCAGCATCTTGAGCTCAGTCTTGCAGCTAAAACACCACCTTGTGCTCTTTCTACTTCATGTCTCGCACATCAGCAACAATACAAACCCAGCGATCAAACCTGAGCCGGCGTTTTTTGCGATGACTCACAGAGCTGATTAAAATCCAATTGCTCTCCCAGATCTGGGCTGGCTCAGAGCGGCGGCAAACGTATCAAAGAGGTGTCTCTTAACTCCCCACCCTTTGTTCAGAAAATTAAAGGCACACAGAGAAGAGACAGATGCAATAATGGAGTGTGCATTTTACCCTCGTTTGTAACCGGTCCAACTCTTAACTAATGGGGCTTAATGTCGTTGTACATTATGATTTCAGATGGGTGTCTTCACTCACACTGAGTTACGCACTCCATGAGTAGCAGCAACCAGACCGCACGCTCCCCAACCCAAGCACTGAGAAATAAGGATGGAGAGAGACTCTGTAAGTTAAAATGACATTTAGTAGCGCAACAGCCACATAACCTCAAGATACAGGCTCTTAACCTAGAGCAGGCTTATTTCTAACGCTGTGTTTGTCACAGGTGACACAAAGTTACATGCTCCCCAGACAACACTGACACACAATAGAGAAACCTTCAGTCTCTGAAGGCAAAAATATCTGTCCTTGTCACCCAGCGGAAGATGGCAACCCCAGACCAGCGCCTGCTGTAATCACACCAGCACAGCAAACCCAGCGAGAGGGAAATAAAAGCAGCAAAGAGGTAGTGCCTACCTTTTGAATCAATTTGTCTTAGGGCACGCCTGTAGCCCTCCTCTGCGAGACACCGCTGCTGTGCGCTGGCAACGTCTCTAAAGCAGTCAACAAATATCGACCTCTAAAATGCCAGCCAGCCAGGCTTCTCTGTGTGAGCCTTGGATGTGACTCAGCGTGGGAATACATCTTCAAAAGCAAGAGTTTCAGACAGCATTCTCTCCCAAAAAAACAAAACACCAAAGCCTCCTCCCCAACAGTTCACGTCAAATCACTCTTCCTCCTTCCTCGTGTTTTTTGTTTTTAATTGCAGCAGAAATGAGCTTTTTTGGGCTACTATTATAAAAGCCTGGGCCTAGAAGAAGTTCTGGCAAGCCCTAGCAAAACACAATGTAATTTTAAAATTATAGTCTGACAAACTGCTGCTTTGAGAGAATGATCATCTTCTAAATGACTGGGCAGCCTGTCTCAAATCGCTGCTTTACATGAGCTAGAGAAGGAGCTGCAAGAACGCGGAGCGGTCACTGCTCTAACTCTGTGCTGGCCCCGGATTTCCAAGACATCCCAACATCACCACGTTGCTCATGAAAATCCCAGGGAATTGCTCTGCACCATCTTTGCTCACCCTGAATTCAGTTACTGAGCTGAAGCGTCAGGAGGGTACCGACACAAGTCTGTTCACACTTTGTTACAACTCCAGATTGATACCACACGGCTCCATCAAACAACAATAAATCACGTCTCACAGACATGACTAAATTCCTTTGCGTTATTGAAGCCTGAGCTGGACTGAGCACTAGAGAACACTACAGAGACTGGGCTCACAGGGAACAGCACTGATCACTTAAACGTGTTTATGTTCTAGACAACAACCCTGATTCAGGCTGGAGGAGGAACTGAGAAAGCAGTGATGGATGACCTTCGGGCCTCACCAGAAATGGGAGAAACATCTATTTTCATTCCTCCAGATGCCCCTTGCAGCTTTCAGACCTGTCAATAATAAAGCACTGCCTAGCAGGAGCAGAGTTGCGGGATGTGGCAGGATAACCCTGTGACAAAGCTCTTCCAGATATACAGGAGTGATGGGCAATGGCTCCTCCACTATCAATCCCACTCAGCACCTCCTGGACATGAAGGGACATGCACGGATGATTTGAGAAGCTGTCAAAAGGCAGAGAAGACCGAGCATCACCTGTCTTTAGCTCCACACAGCCATACTGCAGGTACCACGATGATGCACTGCACAGGGGAGGATGACAAAAGGCCAGGAAGCAGCTGGCTGAAACTGAACCCAAACTTCAGAGACATGACGCTACTCAGCAAAGAAAAGTGGTTTGGAGAAAGTTCCAGCCACAATGCTGTCTTTTAGCCCCAAACAAGCCAGTGCTCTAGGCCCAGGCTGAGGGGACAGCGTGTGACATGCTGGCCCCATTGCTGACAGCCTTGTTGGCAGGCAATGAACAGCATTTTGTTGCTGGATGTGAATCCATGTCCTTCATCTCACTTCCCAGAGGCCATCAGACTTTGAACCCATGAGCTACCATGTCCCTATGGCCAAGGCCAGTGCAAACCATCCACAGTGCCACCTCCCAAGGTCCAGGGCCCCAGAGAGCCAACACCAGCAGGGCAATCTGGGGCCACTGGCACCACAGCTGCTGCTTCCAAACAAGCAGGCAAGAACAGTATGAGTTACTTACTAGGCACTCATTCAGTCATGGAACAAGATGATTTATCCTAGATGGAATTCACCCCTGAATTTACCCCAAGGGAGAAGGTTAAATTCACTTTCAAGAGTTTACGGACTTGAAAAAAATTCAAACAGCTTGAGAGCCTGCAGCCCAAAGCAGGCATGTGTCTCCATCTTCCAGCTTTAGCAATCTCCAGACCTCTACTTGCTTCTGGCTGTGACCTGAGAGCATCAACACTGTACAAGATTTATGTTTAAAGCATATTAGTAACACTTTTTCATGATGAAAGAGGCATTTTCAGCAAACGGTAAATTCTGCAGAAGCTGTTTGGCAGAGTTATCAATAATCCTATTAATGACAAGGTGCAATTTACAGTGAAGTGGCAGTGGAAAGGAGATACAGGACTTATGTGAAACAAAAAGATAATACAATATTATCCCATTGACTGTTCTTTCTCTTAATTGCCTTGTTATGTATGCTCGGGGCACACAATCTATCACGGATGAAGTTGTTTGTTCATAAAGCAGCACGCAAGAGGTTTTTAATCCAAGATCCCTCTAGCGGCATTTCAGGATTTATTTCAAAGTTGTCTTCAATTTTTCTATTTTCTGTAAGTTTATCCTAATATTAGGAAGCACTTCTCCGAAAAGAAATTGCTGTGCTCAGTTGTGCTACTTGCACCAGATTACACGACTGCTTGCTGAAGCTTTACTCAGCAAGGCAGCACAAAGAGTCGGCACGTTTGCAAGACAGACTGCGGATCTCGTGTCACTCTCCCCTGTCCCCAGGTTTGCAGAAGGGCTCCCAGCCCTCAGGCCAGAATCCAAGTAATAGCCATTTGTCCTTGTCCAAGTCATCCAGGTTCAGTACACATTATAACCACGGCATCAAGAACACCCTTTGCACAACCATGAAGCAACTCCACCAAACGCAATGTCAAAATTTTAATGTAACAAGAGAACTTCACCCCCAAGAATGTATCCATCCTGTTAACACATGAAAAAAAAAAAAAACCCACTGGAAACTTTTCCAGATTGTGGAAAGATGCACTTGAGGTTGTAAAATTATTGAAATGCTTTGTTTTCTTTTCAACATTAACTCATCTTCAGGTGTCCGTGTGGGAGGGCAGACAGATGGTTACTCAGCTGAGGAACTTGAGGCTGTTCTGTCTCTGTGTAATGGTAACAAGCAGCAGTCTGGAAAGAAAGTGGGTTTCAGACTGGGCCAAAGTCCAAATACAGGAGAACAGGCTGTGGAAACATCATTTAAGGGAACCGCTCAGATGTAGCTTTTGTGTGGTTTTTCTTCATCTTAGATTCCCAAGACTCTCACAGATGGATTTGGTCATTACGCCATGAACAGCTAAAAACCCCAAGGTGCACATTTTATACCATATATAGTGCTAAGAATGTAAGCTACACTGGGAATGAAGACGATGATAAATGAATTTATTTTATTTGTAGTTTTAATTATCGGGTAAATTCCATTTACCACCTA
Organism: Nycticryphes semicollaris; assembly: GCA_013400055.1. Classification (NCBI taxonomy): domain Eukaryota; kingdom Metazoa; phylum Chordata; class Aves; order Charadriiformes; family Rostratulidae; genus Nycticryphes; species Nycticryphes semicollaris. The sequence goes on along the minus strand of VXBJ01001151.1, from coordinate 761,585 downwards.
GAATGCAAGTGTGTTTTATTACAATAATATGCCTCCAGCACAAAGCCAAGACAGAGATTCCAAGCAAGGGGGAGGGGGCATTAAATCGTGCTGGCTGGTGTTGAAAGCACTTGATATCTCTCCATTTCATTTCCTAGGTGCAACATCATAAATAAGCTCAATAAACTGTTGCTTACAGCCCTGGCCAATTTGAAACCTTACCTGATAGATTTATTGTTTCGAGTACACCCTGTCCTCCAAAGCTGCTGGGAAACAACAACTTATCACTGCCAACCTGTTATTTCTAGACCCTACATTGTCCATAGCACCAGTGAAGCCATTTCCAGTGCTTGATTGCCGAGCTGTTGACGGTGACTGGAGCTGATGGTTGCCTGCACTCACTGCTGAAGACACAGCAGATCATCCGAGTGACATTTAGCTGTCCTATGTCACTGGTACTGCCAAAAATGGAGGCCACAAAAATCCAGAAATAGATATGGATTTCCCC
>VXBJ01001151.1:737164-761082 GCA_013400055.1 Nycticryphes semicollaris | reverse complement strand
CCCCCAGTTCATATTCCACAGTTTAGGAGAACTAGAGAATTCTTCCTTGGTTAGGATAGCAACATTGGCCAATCTTGTTCTATAGCTCTACTCACATAGCAACCGAGTCGATTCGCACCAGAATAATTCAAAGTTTTTCAGAACTTTCTCTTATAAAAAGCCATCAGCTTGGCATTATCTGCCTCTGGCAAACACAGAGCACAAATCAGCTGAGGGTGTTCATCCAGGTGTGTGTTTGTTAAAATACACACATGATGGGCACCTGCCATGCAGCTGACTGATGTTTGGAGGACTGGGACTTGGACTTTCCAATTTGTGGAGAGACCTACCTTAAAACAAACCGCAAATGAGAGAGCCACTGTCTTCTCTATTAGTTCAGATAACACAGTGAAATTAGTGAAACCAATTCAATGCTGGGGTGTGATGCCTTGGTGACAAGCAGTGCATTGCTGCGTACAGCTGATGCAAGCCGGGAGCTCACACCACAAGCAGCAGCATTTGCCACATACACCTATCTTTGGGTCCTCTGACTCTGAAAGATCTCTCACACTCATGCTGTTACATTTCTCTGATTGATATTTCAGCTTACAAAAAAAAAGGAGAAAAAAAATATAAAAAAACCCCCAAACCTTACCCCGTTCATCCCTCATCAAGGCTATTTGCCGCTCACCACCCTTTGCGTGCCCAGAGTCCTGTGGCAGTTTATTCCCTCTCACACATTCAGTGCAGCAGTTTGGCCTCTGATCCCAGCTGGAGCTGCTGGGCAGAGAGAGCGAGCCCGAGAGATTTCCACATTATCGTGGCTCTCCATGAATGACTTCAAAGGAGCACACAGATCCTATCTTCAGGAGATTAGCTCAAGTGTACTGCCTGCGTGGGCAAGCTTGTTCCAGTCTTTCATCCTGTAACTTGCGGGATCTTCATACAGCAGAGAAATTTCAAGACCACATTTGCCAAAGCCTTCTCTACTAGGTCTGCAGGATGGTCATTTCCAGCTGCCAGAGATATAGGAGACCATGGGACAACGCTTAGAGATTCTCTTTAATACACAGAGGTGTTTATTCCAAGGTACACAGCAACCACCATTGTTTTGGTTAATAAGTATTCAAATCTTGTCCTGTTTTGAGTTCCAGAATTACTTTTACCAGTCAGTTTACACAACATACATAATTACATTTCCATGAATACAACCCTCATTTCCTGTTGTGCCTTTACATTCAAATAAACAGCTCAGCACTACATAAATGCATGTCTGAAGGACAGCAAGTCCCCAGGAGCTTTGGGTGCATCCTTCCAGGAAGGAGCTTTGCCCACAAAGCAGAGAACAGGAGCTGCACCTGCCATGACCAGCAAACAACACTGTTTTGAAAAATCACATGTGGGTTCCTGTGTGCAGCTGTGTAGCCCAAGGGAAGCTCCATATGCTGTTAGATTTCTGCTTAGTGCTGTCCCACAGAGGCTGTTTGGGCTCTGCACAAGCTGCTGTGGATAGAGCTGGGACAATCCCTGCTCACAGCTTTGTTTGAACCCAATGGCTCTTCCACAAGTCAGGTTTCAGGCAGCACTGCAGCTGCAGTGACCACCAGGGATGCCACGAAGGTACCCACACCAATGCTCTCAGACTTACTTGTGGATTTTCACAGGAGTTGCCAGGAATGACAGACTCTGATTTCCAAATCATAATCATCCTACCAGGACAGCACTGGAGAAGCAGGGACAGAGAAAAGTCATATTCGCCATACATTCTGTAGCAGTTGAAATGTATCAGAGAGATCTCTGCAAAGGAAAAGCAAGGTGAGCTTCACCTCCACATCCTGCTTATGGCAACTGCAAGAGGAAAGATAGGGCAGAGAGAACAAAAATCACACTGTTGTGGTTTCCTCCTAAAAACTTCATCTCAGTGTACTGGTAGGTTCCATGCTGGGCTGCACTCCAAGAGCCAAAGCCCTTCACTCATGGTGCCCAGCAAGGCCTGCCTGCAGAAGGTTTCTGTTTTGTCGCTGTAAACCAGAATATGAATGAACCTCAAAGTTTCAGGGTGGCAAAGATGACGATGGTGCAATTTTCCCTCTCCTGGATGAAACCTTGGGTCGTGCCAGCTGGTGCTGCATTATGCACATCTCAAACTGCTCCAGCTCTGCATTAGCATTCTAGAGCACAGCTTTATCCTACTGCCTCAGAGACCAGCCCCTGCTTTACATAAATCTTTAATGAAATGCTCTGCCTCAAGCACCAATGCCTACACACAAAAGGCAGAGTTGAAGGAAAACATGCATTTACCTCCAAAAAAACCAGAGCACTTCTACAGACAGCACATGGAAATGACACTTGCTACACCTCTCTGGGATCCCTGGAGCACCACGAAAGAGAAGGTAGAGCATCAAGAAAAGCGAGGAGCTGGGAACAATTCTAAGTACTTTCCAGCAAGGCAAGGAAGAGAGTCGTTTAACTGTGGTACATGCTGAAACACAGCAGGACTGATCTAGTCCCACAACACACGTGTCTGGTTGATGCACATGCAGGAGGCTGTAATGCTCCATGGGCCAGGTTGCTGGCATCAAATGCTTCACAGCAATGGAACAGGCTTTCCACTGATCAGGAGACTGATGTTAAAAGCTCGAGATTTAAAAAACACGCGCACAAGTCTATCAACTTTATATTCCCTCTGGGACTCCAAGCGCTTATGGTTAATGCTGTCAAGTGTTTCAAGGGCTTCTTTCACGAATTTAAAGGCTGTAAATGTCCATCTCCCACTGCAACATGCACTAACTAGATATAAGAAGAGAAACCGAGACCATACTGTTGTGAATCAGGACTAGGAATTGTGATTTTAAGATAAAACTAAGTACCATGAATCTAAAGATAAAATTACAGGGGCTGGCAACACAGTGCAATAAGGACAGTACTGGTCCTGCTGCAAAACACTGACCAGGAGATGTTACAAGGCTCATAGAGCTGAGAACACAGACTGCACCTGAAAGACATCAAGCATTTGTACCGTAAGACTTGGTTGATGGTTTTCAAATCAGTCTATAGGAATTAAGGCAGGTATCTTACATTAACCTGAATGGAAAATGTTTGTTTAAATCCCCAAGATTTCCTTGAAAAAGAAGTATTTCAGTTTCACAATCTGGATTAGATGCCTAAATTGGAATTATTCACATTTGCATCTACACCTTAGGTCAGCAAATCATTTAAATGTGTTTTTCAACTTGCAGCAACCATTAAGGCTACTCATGTGTTCAAAATTAGGTAAACATACAAACATCCCATCCAGTGGAGATAGGGTTGCTGCCATGGTTCTGTGCTTTGCTGAATTGGTGCCTAACACCTGCAGAGAGGCTGCCAGAAGGAATTTAGAGTTTGCCAACAAATGCCATAGTGTTACCACGCTTATTCTTATAAATAAAACAAAAGGCAGTGTCAGAGACATGCTCCAAGACATGTAGGTGTCTCAGAGACATCAGGTAATTGTGCACCTTGGCTTCCTCTACTGATATTTTGGGCTCAAAAATCAGGGATCTGAACTAAGTTGAAAAAGTGGACCCAACTGAACACTTTTCAAACATGTTTTTACTTTTTCAGAGCAGCAGGAGTCCTGGACGAGGCTTTCTGTACACATAGCTGAAAAGGAGGATTAAAAATAAAACAAGAAACCCCTCCAGACTCCAAAACCAATACCTTAAAATAACAGTAACATCGAACAGAACATATCTTCCTCCCCATCTGGATTTCAAATACGTAAAATAAAGAGGGCTTTGGCAATTCAAAATACCTCCATTTTTGTTTCCCTTTCCCCTGCAGGGTAGCACAGGATGCCCAGGGACAGGAACTAAGTTCAGGAGCTTGAGCTGAGCGCCCAAAGATGGACAAGGGGTTGTTACACCCTTTGGGATGAGGCATTTTGGGAAGGATCACCATGAACATTTGGACCTAATCTCTGACTTGGGAACTGAGGTCTCCAAAAGTGTGGAAGTATTTGGATCCCATCATCTGATTCTTGCTTACTCCAATAAGCGTAATAGTCTGACAATAAGTTAATTACTTCATGCATACAACATTTCAGCTTTTTAATGCCAAATAGCTATTTGTGGCTGCATTTTGCAGCTGAGAAACAGACAACTGTATAAAAAAAAAATCAACAGTCTCCATCTGTGGGCACATCCAAGGTAAGCAGTAAATAGGTAAGACAGCAGTTGGATGTTAAACATCATCTGGTGCAACTACACACAGTGGGAAGGAGAGATCCTGTTCACCTACCACTGCCTGTTTATTTCCTCACAAGACAGACAGCAACTGGCAGACAAGTGGGGTGAGTTTGCTCAATTGGCTGATCTAGCAAAATATTCACACATCAAGAGGTAAAAAAAGGAAACCCAACCCTCCAAGGACTGCTCTGCCCTTTAGCAAAACTGATCACTGCCTGCAGGATGAGCCCAGGGAGTCTGCTCCCATCAGCCACGAAACCTGCAAACCTGAAGTAAGGGAGAAGATGCACAACTACAAAAGAAGAAAGAGACTGTCCCTTCCAGCATCAATTAATGGGTAGGCTAAAACCTCCCCTCCATACAGCTGTAAGCTTGGTCAAAGTCCTGCCAAGCCCAGAGGAGTGCCATTTTTCATACCAAATCCCTCCTCCCTCCCTGAAATCCTCCCTCTATTTCTGTAATTTGGAAGGAAGAGCACACACGAGTGGCAAGAGGACTCACCCACCCAGTGAGAGCCCATGGTTAGGTGCTGAAGGTACACAGCCTGCTTGCATGGGGACAACAGGGTCACACCAGCAGGTACCAACCACAGCAGCTCACTGTTGGACAACTGCACAAGCTTCCACTGCCTTCCATGGGTGGCTGATACAGTCTGAGCTGTGTCCATGTTGTCCAAGAGACAATCAGCTAAACCCAACTGAAACAATCTTTCACTCATTGCACTGGCACTGCCCGCAGGGAAGAAAGTAAGCTGCAGGATTTTCTGCAGCCCTTTATTCATAACCTCTCTGGTGAGGTTATTACTCTTCTGAAGGCAAACACCTTTGGGACCCACATCTTCCCAGACATACACAGACCCCTACACTCCTACATTACTGCAAGACAAGGACTTATGTGAAAAGGTACTCAGAGTCACAGTATACCCCACCTAAAGAATGGGCTTTCCTTGAACTTATTTCTGTGCGAAAGACAACATCCTTTTCAGAAAAAGCAGCTCGCTTTGATCCTTCTGAGTAATTCCACTGATTGGAGCCACCGGTAGATTGCTCTGTAGCTCATTGATTATGCTCAATGTGAATAATTGCATTACTAAAATAAGGCTGGCTCAGGCACCACTGAAGAGGAGTCGGAGCAGCCAGGGATGGCAGAAGCGATGTACCCACCTCTACAAGGGCCACCCGAGCACCCCGACTCCAGGACAGTAGGGGGTGCTTGTGCAGCTGCAGACAACTGACCTCCAGAAGGTCTGTGGCTCATCTCTTCTTCCCTATGGCTGTATCTTGCTCCCGAGTGGATGGGCCACTTCATGTCGTGGTCCCAGACATGCATTTAGTATGCATGACGGTGCTCCTGAGGGCAGCGCCTTCACGAAGCAACGCTAAACATGCTGACAAAGGCAAGGGAAGTGACCTGGAAATGACAAAGTGAAGCAAAACAAGGAGCAAAGATGAGGCGGCCGAGGAGAAACGTTTGCATGGTTGTATTGATAAAGCCTGCCAAGGAAAGGCAATGTCTGAGACAGTTGGTGCAGTGCAGGCATTGCCAGGTGTCTCTGGTTTGGGCAAAAGCTCTGTAGATTGGCAGCCAGAAGATTAATCTTGCGCCGCCTAGAAGTGGTGAGGGCTATACACAGGAGAAAAAAGAAAAACCAAACTAACAAACTACTTTAGTTTTTCATCACGTAGAATATTACATCAAACAGCGGAGACGCACTGTCCTGAGCACAGTAACAGCTTCCTGGCAGCAAGCACAGAGCTGCCACACAATTCTGAGCAGCTTAAAACTGTAATTCTCAAAGATGAGGTCCCTCTTTCATAACAAGAAGTCACAGAAATGTTGCTTTTAATATGCAGAAGGAATCACTTGTAAAAATCCACAATCAATTCTAAAAAAACTACAGAGCTACTTTTCATGACAGATGATGTTTTAAACACCACAAGAGAGAAGAAACTTCCCTTAAATAGGTGCCAGTTAATTAATGAGATTTGGTAAATGAGTGCATTTCCTGTGCAACAAACTACAGACTTCCACTTCCAAAGTACATTATGTTTAATTGGACAAAGGCCCATTATTGTGGAATAAAAGATTGCCCACTGGAGGGTTCGCACTGAAGTAAGTATTCCAAGAATATCTTCATCCAGGAACGCAAGCAGTATATTTGCAAGTGGAGACCAAGCAACTCTTAAATATACTAATATCTCCTATAGATATTAATACAGTCAAAGATTAAGCTTCTAGCAGCCAAAGAAAACACAGTAGCTGGGCCTATTGGTTTATACAAAAGCTTGGGAGAGAGAGGGATGAGCTGCCTCTTGTGAATATAGGACCCTCGGGGCATGTGTGTGCTCTGTAGTATGAAGTCATGACCTGGCTCTGTACCCTGCACTAGACCACGCAGACATCATGTCTCTCAGCCCATCTCAGTACCCAGGGACCACAGTGCACTTCTATTTCAGTGAACTACAGTGTGAGCTGAAGTTAGTTTAAGCTTTCAGGCACTGTGCCACATCACAGGGTATGGACGGGATAGTGTGAGCATCCTTAGTGCTGTGCAGAAGTCCATGGTGGACCTGGGCATTATCAAGTGAGTGAGCACACACGGCTTGAATGCAAGATAGTGATGGAGACCGTAAGTGCGATATGTGTTTCCACTTAACACTGGAGGACACAAAATTAACAGCTTTCCATAGCAGTCCCTAGTGCCCAACAGCCTAAACCTGATGCAAGACAGCAGGGCTGCCAGTAACAAAGTCGACAAAAGAGATACCAGTCACAAGGCCAGTGTGGTTTATAATCCTTTAATGCTCCCAAAGCCACCTCTTCCTCCAAATTTCTCCCAAAACCTTGCCTGCAAAAAGCTTTACATCTGCAGAGCTGTCAGCCCAGATGAAAGGATGCTCACCAGCAATTCAGACCATGGGCTCCTCAGCGGGTAATTCATTTGGGATAGACACCACCTTGACCACATACTCTGGGTGTCCGTTCTCCAGGCCATTGGCTGATAATCCAGGGAAGACTATGCACTACTGATACAGACAGGCTAAGCAAATTATTCTTTGGGATACTAAGCATCAACCTTACCTCCTCAGGAACATCTCTCTTAGCTCTCTCACTGCAAACTGCCAAAGTCAACACACTAGGATCCCAAACTCTTGACTTTCATTATGGTAAATTATTCACAACAGAAATATCACTTTAGCAGTGTAAGATTCCTCACCATTATAAATATTTTCAAATCATAACTTTCCTTCTCTTATACCTGTGGAGTCTTAGACCACACTGGTTTCTTCACCTCTACACTGTGCATAGCTGTTCCCACACAGAGGGCAGTCCCCAACTTCCTGGAACACAGCGTAAAACTCACAACAACCCTCTCTAAACTTTTAGAAAGAAGCACTAATATTAATTTCTTACAGCAGTTCCACTGATTTTTTTCCCCATTCCCCAAAATAAGTTTCCCTTTCCTACCAGAACACCCAACCACGCACACATTCCCCCTTCAGTATAATCAATATATTCATATAGAAGTGAATGCCTTACATCTTTTTACTGTTTTAATACCCTGACTTTTTCCTATGGCTGTTTGAACTAAATCTGTTCTAAGCCTTAACTGTATTTCTGTACCAATTATTTCCAATTCAAAGGCTTATTAATGTGCCAATTACATACATGCATGCACATACCTACATGTGCATCTTCTGCTAATACTTTAGGCAATACTTGAATCCTTTAAGATTCTCTTAAGGCCTTTTACTATTTTCCCACAATGCTGCTCTTGTTACCAATTAACCCCATTAGAACATCTCTGTTGCCCAGTGCTACTGCAACAGTGGTCAGAGAGAGGACCATGTCACAGAACCATGCATTCATTATCCCATATACAGGTACAAAGTGCAGCTTGCCTATGACCATGTTTTCGCTAAACTTACCTAGGGATGAAAACACGTGGTGATTCACAACTCCACTTACCCACGTCTGCTTTGGTAGTTCAGAGCAGGAGCGCTGAGCCATGAGCTACGAGAACCACCATCTTTTCTTCAGTGATCTGCTTGGCAACGCCAGTGCCACCATTTAACACTGATTTTGCCTGCAAACAGAATGACTGGGACTGCACAGCAGCAGGACAGCAGATAGTTAGCTGTAGCAGCTGGGACACGTCGCTTCTCTGATCTCCTATAACATGCCACCCCTGAAACGGTAGCAGGGAGGAGCAGTAGTTTCCATTTCCAGGCCTGGTTTCACGCTGTCAGCCACCCCGAGGCGCAGACACGGGCAGGAGATTAACCTGTCACGGGCAGGATATGGCTTAAAGTCTGCAAAGGGCTTATCCTCCCCCCATAGCTTGTGCCAAAACAGCTGGGGAAACACGTGGAGACTCAGGCGCCTGGATATTCCCCAGAACCTCAATTTATAGTCAGCCTTCCAAGAAACTACTTGTGCATCTATGAAATCTTCAGGACCATATCGGTTCTCACCTGTAAGTGATAAGAGGAAGAGTAGAAACAGTCCCTTCCATAAAGCCCTGGCCACCTGGGTATTCTTGCTGGTAGCAAATGTTTGACTTCCCACTCTGGGTGTTTTTTTAAATTGAAGTCACCTGCAGTATCCTGTTTGGGAAAGCATTCCCTGTTGCACTCTTGTCCATTGGGATAAATGCACATTTGTGTGCTCTGGTTAAAAATTGTTACTTTCTCCTGGTGAAAGGAACTGGAGCTCCTGTTGCATAAAACACCACAGAAACGAAAACACACTTTTCCTATTATTAGCAGGAAAAGAACAACGAGAAACCTTTCTACATAAACACAATAAAACAGACACTCAAGTCACATACCAAGCATTTTACAGTGGTTTGGAAAAGAAAAGAAATACAAAATTTGAAGTGAATATTCCTCATGGAATGAGATTAGAGATATTTATTTTACGCCCTACTTGAGCCACCATAGTAATTTTCATCTGCACTAATAAAAATAAATCAGAAGCTGATCTTTCATGCATTAACATTACCATTTCATGCAACAGTCACAATGTTTCTGAGACATATGTGCCCTTTGGAACTCCTGCCACAAATAGAGCCGAATTTAGGGACTGCTGCATGCACAAATTTATTACATCAATTCTTTCCAAAGGAAAATATTGTTGTGTAGAAAATTCAGCGTGGGGAGATAGAGAAAAGCATCCGGCATTAATGAAAGAATTTTAGCTTTTAAGATTAAAATAATCAGTACTAAACAACTAAAAAAATCCCAATTATATTGCAAGACACCAACTGTTGGGTGACCAGCAGAGACCTGTTTGGAGCACATTCATCACCCAGACAGGAATTAGTGAATTCACAAGCAGTTCCCCAGTCTGCAGCTCGGCCTTTCGCAAAGATGCTCATTTGCAGAGCAGGATAAAACTTGTTGTCAGACAGTAGAAATTCAATATGCATTGACCAAACGAGCCCCCACTTTGTGCTGCTGCCTGCAGTACAAACCGTCTGCCCACAGGTTTTGTCAATCCCATCACCCGCAGTTCCATGAATGCTGTACCTGAAGACACCACCGATGCATCAACACCCCCAGCCCTCAGCCAGGCTGTTTTCACAGCCTGAGTCCAAAGCCGGGAAACCGCAACAGCTTTTTGAGCAATGCAAATAGAAAAATGTCAGGAAGACCCAACGTTTCATCTCAAATTTGCATACAGCAACTTCCCCTTGCCATAGTTCACTCTTCAAAAAGGAGCTGTGTGAAAAGGGAGAAGTGAAGGAGGCAGATGCAAGCCTGATTTGGAGTCAATCGCCCGACACGCTTTGCTTTTGTGACCCACGACAGTGACACTGTAACCAGTAATAGTTTAGCACAGTAAAAATGTGCTGAAGCAAAGTTGTCAGGAGCAGAGATTTAAGGAGATAATACAGTGAAGGCTCAGGGACTGGATATAGTCATAAGACACTTCTTCCTTTTTCTCTACTATCAATCATCCTCATCGTTTATTGGATGGGAAAGGCACAGGATGGGATGGGGTAACCTTCTCCTCAGGCACCCAATATGTGCTCTGACTGCTGTGGACTACCCAGATCCAAACCCAGCTTGCCCCCGACCATGCTTGCTCTTCTAGCTCAGAAAAACCCAGTTCTGGTCACCAACACAAAAGGCTGCATTCAGATGTGCGAGGCACCAGATATACACAGGTTCTTCACTCTGCTGTGGCCAACACTATCAGGTGAAAGCCTGAGTTGCTGAAGAGGTCAAACGTGACCTTTCTTAGATTCTTCTGTGTCTACATTTCTACTCCTGAGCCCCACACGAAATCTTGGCAACATGCAGATAATCCAAGAAGCTCTGTAAAGTCACAGACGGGAAACACCTAGGTATGAGAGACCCAATACTACAGAAGCTGTCAAAAAAAAACCCCAAAGCCTGCTTTCAAATCTCTAGAAACCATGCAGAAAAGATCTCCATAGCCATCTGCTTGGTCCCTGTCACTCGGTCACACAGGCCACACTGGAAAAACAAATCCAGCAAGCTGGAAAGCCCCATAGCACATGTGCTGAAGTCTGCTACCCTAGCACTGGCAGCACTTGGTCACACGTGTTTCTCTCCCCACTGTATGCCTGAAAAAGCTCTCTTTAAGACACAGCTCTGTCAAATAGTCTTGCCACCATCTTCCAAATAACTCATGTGAATGTCTCCCATTTTTCAAGTGGTGCCATAAAACGTGGGGCTGCACATGCCACAAACACTGACATATTTCACTAATACAATCCAGTAGCAGCATGTGGAGAATATTTATACAGCTCTTTTATTATTTTTTATGAAAGGTAAACGACCCTTTTGGTGAAACGGTGACTTGCACTGACAGCACCTTTGTTTTTATGAAAAAAGAAAAAAATCAACAGTGGGGGATCAGAGGGTTTGCAAATCTAACCCACGGGTATGAATTCCTCTGGTTCTGTTGTAGGAAAACAACATACTCTTCTGCACAAGACTTAACTGTTGTTCACCTTTAAAGCTGGTCTTGATAAACTAGTTACTTGACACAGTAATTAGAAGAAATAAGAATGAGTTAAAGATACACAGAAATAAAATCTAGATTTTAACTTGAAAAAAAAATTTCCATCATTTAAAAGTCACCTCTTTGATACTCATACTCTTTCATTTCTTAATGTCAAATACATCTAAAAAAGAAAACGACTGATTCTGCTCATCAGTGCAGGGTTAAGACTAAGCAAATTTAGCTGCCTGTGCTGGTCTGCTATAGCATTCCCAGACCCAGGAAGCAGTAAGATTTCAGATGTCTCGAGTCTAATTAAGTCTAATTGCTGCTTTACTAATTGGGGTGGAGCAGCTTTGTCATGATTTTAGCTGTTGACAAACAATTAAGTAGAATGCGGCATGAATTCCTTCTTGATGTACTGAGGAAAGCCAACACACACCCAAACTCAAGTGAGAGAAACAAAAACTAATCAGAGCAATGCAACATTAGCACGTGCTGTCTCACCCCGTGGAAAGCCAAGAACCCATCACCAGCTCCCCATAGTGCCAGCGGTGAGGATAACTCCAGCACTCCCAGCCCAAGCCGGTGAGATACCAAAACGTCAAGCAAAGCACAAGTGCAAAGACTTGAGGACAGAGATAACACCCTTCAAAGGCCATGCCAAGGTGACTCTTCAAATTATTTTTTTTATTTTTCCTCTTCTGTGTTTTCTGCCTTAGCTTTAGAGTATTCCAGATGAAAGACTGTTAGCATTTTGACAGACATTTTATACTAGCTCTTACCTTTGCAAAAAGATTGCTTCCATTGCTAGTCATGGACCCACCCTTCTACTACTCTACTAGAAATAAACTTTTCACTATTTTAAGCATTCACAGAACCCAGGAAGACCTACAAACGGTTTCTTGTGAATCAAATAGTGCTTTTTCATAGCAGGGAGATAGGCCAAGGTAAAAGGTGATGGGTTTCAGTTTGTGTTTTTTAAAGCTGGCCTATTGGTAAAGGAGGATCTCAGCTGCTGTCACTAACCACTGTGAGGAACTGCAGACTGAGCTGGGCCTTGGACCCACAGCATTTGCTTTGCAGTTGTAGAAAAGGAAGAGGCCATCACACATGTAGGACAACTGCTCCAGCCCAGCCCAGCTCTGCTGATCCAGGTTTCAACCCCACACATGAGCAGGGGATGCTTTCCCATTGAATCAGCCAGGCACATGCAGTGTCCACATTAATGGCTCTGGCGCTGTGCTGGGGGAGAGCTTCTGCAGTCACCTTGATGAAAGATAGGGAGCAGATCTCTTTTTTCCCTTTGAAAGTGAATGGCTTCCGCTCCCCAGATCCCAAAGTACCCCAGGGGACTGATGGAACAGGACCCTCCCTTCCCGGCCTGCCTTTGGGAGCCTGGTGCAAGGAACACAGCAGATTTGTGCTCTGTGTGTTTGCCCTCCCAAGGGAAGGCAATGGCAAAATATAGCCCAGAGAGCAATGCAAGACTTGAGGGACCAGGTTGGCTTTTAAGGTGCCAGTGCTTAACTCTTGTCCTCTGCTACATCACAGAGTGGGCTCTAAACAAGCCCCATAATCTCACTGTCCCTCTGTTTCCGTCTATCAGAAGTGGATAACAGCCTGTCTCTAACATGGAAGGACGCCTTGATAAATACATTCATTATCACCAGACACCCCACCCAGCACACAAGAAAATAGAGGTGATTTATTTGCCCAAAAAGCTTCTAGCTTTGAAAACCCTACCAGAAAATTCTGCAAATGAAGATCCCAGAAGATGATTTAATCAATGGAAACTGTATCATTAATTTATAAGAAAGCTCAAACTTAAAATGAATTTTTTTTTATACTGACCAGCATACAAAATCCTTTCATTTGCTGAGAGCAAATGCATTTTCATTTTTCTTAGCACTGCAGAAGACTCTCATGGAGCCACTCAGCAGTACCTCCGCTATCGAACAGCCTGTGCAGCCCAGCTGCACCTCCACGGCTCCATTTGTCATCTCAATGCACCATTTGTCCCTCACACCACAGATCATCTTACACAAAGCAGTTGTCATGCATCTTCCCAGTCCCTACCGTCTCAAGCACTTTACGCATTCCTCTGCACATGTGCCCATAAAAACAACAAAATCACTTGCCATAACAGTTTTTAAAGGGGGCTTGTCAAAGCGTCAAGATAGAAGGTGTGCAAGACAGAGCCTCGGATTTCTTGTGCTTCTTACTGAAACACCCATACACACAGCCTTAAACAATAGGCTTTTCTTTCCACAACATACCACTGAGATATTTGGACTTGGCTTGTAAAGGAGAAGAATCCTGCTGGGAGGGGAGGCAAGAGAGACACAACAATCTTAAAAAGAAACTTCAGGCACGTAAAAGCCTACAAGAAGTAAAACCCATCTGTCTGTAACAGGAACGATTAGGAAGTGATTTAAAGCAGCTTGGAACTACCGTTTCAGTGGTTGGTTGAACACCTCCTTTAGAATACAAACATTTGGCAAGCTGTTTATAGCCCATGGGGAAAAGCTCCCGACTTCCCCTACCCAAGCAGAGCAGGGCACAGTCTGTTCTCAGTGAAGAATATAAATTTTGTGCAACTGCAATGGACATGAACAAGTCACTGAATTTATCTCCATTTACCTGATTTCAGAGAACTTAAAGAAGCGATACTCAAGACAAGCACTCTCAATCTCAAAGACACTCAAACCCCTACTAGATGTGCTACAGTGTAGATAGCGATTGCTGATCTATTGACTGCAAAACACTGTGGATCAACCCTTAGCATTTGCTAATATCTCTGCTGAAATTGACCTTTAATGGTCCAATCCAACTCCCATTAATGAGAAAGGAACAACACCTATTTTCTTTAATGAAGCTGAACGAAGTTGTAGCAGTTAGCATCTGATCAGGAAAAATCCAACATTTAGACCAATCAGTCCTCTTGGCTGCATTTTATCTGACGTGAAAACTCCAAATCTAGAGATATGAAAGAGAATTTCAATTAAGCTGCTGTTTCCAAATTAAAAAAATTAAAAATCCATTTCTCATTCACTTGGGTGTAATTCAGAAGCAACCCTTGGCGAAGCCAGGACAGCTCCAGGAACATAAATATGAAGTGACAGGGAAATCCAGCCTACCATTCACATCACATATTTCATGCTTCTTTCTATTTCACAGTACTACAGCAAGTTAAGCTGCTTATTAGATGGGCACATTCTCCTAACCACAGCCAGACTTGTACTTTATGCTGGGCTCGCCATCAGGACTGACTGCCCTTTAATCATAATTCTGCTGTCATTTGCGGTTCCACTTCGGAAGATACTTGCTTTTAATGCAAAACCGGAGAGCTCTGCACCGCTATGCCCCAAGAAGAGAGAGCCACATGAGCAATGCCCAGAGAGGGACGCAGACATCACCATCTCTAGTTATACAAACCTCTTGCACGTTTTGCTAACAATCTATACTCTCAAATACACTTGGCTTACACGATGTTGCGGCACGTGCTTCTAAACCCCACAGCACACCAATCTGCAAATAATGACCTTCCTGAAATGACCTAATAACAGCCAATAACCATACTAGAAAAACCAGAAAGGTAGTTGCACAGAAGGTCTTTCATGGAATGAAAAAAGGCTGAGTTTTTATTAGCAGAATCACTAATGGACATGGTTCACATGTGATCAATTTAGTTTTAAAAAATGCCTACTACCGGTTAATGAAGCTATCCTCAGAAACAAAAACAAGCCCTAAACCAGCAGTTTCAAAACACACACTGCAGTCTGGCAGCTTATGAATGAAACGCTCCATAGATGTTTGTGTACATTTATAATTTACTACACCGCATTAAGAAATAAAACAACTGCAAACGACAAGCTGATGCTCTCCCAGCTGTGCACCCTACATAATGAGATCTTCTACCAGGGCTTTACCCAGCCTCACAACCAACTTCTCACTTGGGGGACTCAGAAGGATCCAAAGAATCCGTATCATCTCCAGCAACCCAGTTACAAATGGCAGCAACTCTGCCTTTATAAAGATGTTACTGTGGGTGTTTTAAAACAATACACGCTGAACAACTGAAATGCTATTTAACCTCAGCAGACACCAGGAAGAAAAGCACAAATCCTGTCCCAGAAGCGCAGAATGACGCTTGTGCTGGCAGCCTCCACGGAGGCTGAAAGGATCAGAAATCTCTCCTGCAGCACTTGGCAACGGCAACAGCCACGAGAGGCTGCTATCCTTGTCCTCCAGCAGTGCTCAGAGAGGGGGAACACTAATTGCACCTCTACCTCCACCTCCTCTCCTTGGAGTAGGATAGAAAGTGCCAGGGGACACTGCTCCTTAGTAAGAACAAATATCATGACCTATTGCCTGGTTCTCACCTCTCGCATGTTGTGTGTGTGAGGCACAAATGGCTCAGCTTTGCTGATTTTCCCCATGCCCTGGAAGAGAAGGGTCCCGTCTCACCTTGCTCCTCTCCACATCTTGCTTTTGTCCTGCATCCCAAACTCGTATAAAAAAAAAATAAAAATAAAATCACTGCTGATCTCACGGGGAGGCAGACATCCATATCTGACAGCTCACAAAGGACCAAAGAGTGAAATACTCGACATCACACTGCAAAAAGGTCTCTTCCCTAAATAGGAAACAGCCCATGGCCTTCCTCTGCAAATGCCCAGGCCCAGATACTGTCCCTACTGACTTCTGAAGAACTGCTTACGTGCCCCAAATTATTCAACTAATTTTAAGTAACTGCAAGATTACGTGCTTAAGAGACATGTCAATTTGTCATAACACTGTATTTCAAAGACAGCAAAGTAAAGAGCATTCAAGCCTTGATCTCACAAGCCGTACTTGCTCCCTGAGCTGGTTCTGTTGGATGTGACTGATGCAGTGACTATTATTAAAACAAAAAAAATTGATTTAAAACAAACAGACAAAACAAACCACAAAACAACAACGCCAAACAAAAACAACTTCAGAAGTACTTGATTCTGCCAGGTCAGGACTCTGATCATGTGCCATGACCCAAAAGGGTAAGTCAATAAGTCAAATTAACTCTTTCACCTGTCTTTCCTCCCCTCTTTTTTCTGCCAATAGGTATTGAACCTTACCTTGACCTTTGAGAGAGACCGAGGACCTCATTGTGTCTGTGACCAAGTGGGGGTTGTGTTAGAGACCCCCAAACATCTCCAACTATTAAACCCACTGGATTTGCAGCAGTTCCAGCTGTTAGACTGCAGGAAGGGAAAGGGAACAAGCTGCTACTGAAGTACAAAGCACAGCCAGGCTAAGCAGAGAGTCAACACCAAGATTTTAAGGCTCCATACCAAAACCCAAGGGATACTGCTTTCTGAAAGACACGAAAGTCAGAACCACAGACACCAGGACTGCAGGGTTACCCCCTCTGGAACATGGCACCAAACTCATCCAGGCAAATACTTCACTTTAAGCACACTCCCAGCTCAGGAAGAAATCTCTAGATGCACTTTAAAGCACATAACTAATAGCACAGAATTAGTGAGATGTAGGCTTTTCTGTACATCCTCACCAGGAGTAGACTCAATATAAGTACACAGAAGTGCCTCGCTGAGTCAGGCCTCACACAGTGTGGGTCACAGGATAATTTATACAACACCTTCACATGCTCTTCAGCTTTCAAACTGAATCTGTCTACTGGATCCACTGTCTGCAGTTGCACCTCTAACCTTGGTGAATGATTTCACACTGTTTTATCCTAATGGCCGAATCCTAAGTGACCCACGTAACTGGAACCCCAAACTCCTTTCTGTGCACACGGATAAGGAAGCCCTGTGGAGTTTCAGTTCCATGAATGAGATGACAGATTTGAATGAAGTGATGGGAAAGATTGGAAGATCTCAGCAGCTATCTCTGTCTTCCACAGACCCACTGAGTACAGACAGCATCCTGCCTGTGCCCCACTTCAGTATAGTTAAGTCCCCTGGCAGCAACCCAGGGATGGCCACTGAGCCCTGATTCTTCCAGAGGGCACCTTCTCTAGTTCCCATGGAGAAAAAGGGTTGCGTAAAGATGTCCTTTGCCTGAATTCTGTTGTCTTGCCTAACTTCTATACCCCTGTTTGACCCTTGTTTCTATGCCCTTCTGCAGACCTCCAGCCTTGCAAAAAGCATCAGGTCTTTTGCCAGCACCAATGTGGAATGTTGAAGCTTCCCACACTTGTGGCTTTTTCTTCTATGTGCTCTGATTTGTGGAAGATACATGGAACTCGAGCTCGAAGCCCAGACATCCAGCCTGTACATGGTATACAATATTTATACACATTCATTGGAACAGACTATATGCACACGTTCAAAATTGCTGTAATCAGGAAATGAGCCACGAAATGTGTAAGCGACGGCACATTAATAATCTGTTTTATAGCTTAAATTAGAATCTTTGGAATTTCACAGCCAGAGACTTTTAAATAGGTCAAAAACGTGGTAATCACACTTAATGATCACACTGTGATACGCACTGCATCAGAGCTAGGAGCCAGGAAACCTGGGAAGAATGAATATAAACTTCTTGCACATTCAAAGAAGCATGTTATGAACCTCAAGTGATTTATTTTTTTTTTTTTTTTAATTTTGTCAATACCAAAACACATAGCCTAGGCCAGAAGTTTTTTGCCTTTGGTCCTGCTCCTCAGAAACAAGCTGTGAGATTCCACATGATAACAGAGAGCAAATGTTGTGCATTTATCTTTTCTTTTGGTTGGCCCTGCAGATTAGCAAAGGCTCTGGACTTGACCACTTAAAAGTAACAACCATTTAGTGGTGAAAAGAAAGCCTTCCCCAGCTGAAGAACACGCTTGCTTTATTGTACTTACCCATGCACATTTCACCCCAGGTAAGCACAGTTAAAACATATTCCCAGGTATCAGCATTTTGATTTCTTTTAGAATAAAGAGCAAGAATGAACAGACCAATCACAGTAACCTTCTTGGCTCCAAACCAGGGTAACCCTTCACAATTTTTCTCAGTTTAGACACATGCTTATGTTCTCCGTATACCAACTGGACTTCAGGTACTATAAACTTCATGGAAAAATTGTGGAAAAAAGTTAGAATTATCAGCAAAAAGGTTGGTTGATGATGCTAATTAGTTCTGTCCTGTCAAGCTGCTGAGATGTAACCAAAAAGGTAAACCAAGAAAAAAAATACACCAGCTATATTCTTTGGAAATAAAGTCAATGTTTGTCTACTGTGAAAGTACAAAGTCAGCGGGGGAGACTGCTTGGAAGCTTATAAGAAAGCAGGAGAAATATTTTCTTGGTTTCTTTTTTCCTCCAGTCAAACTTGGCTTCTTCTAAAAAGCAAAGCAAGGCAAAAGATGAAAGGCCTTCTTTTCTGAAGCCAAAGATGAAGAATACAAAGAATATTAATGACTAACAAGTCTGTCTGTAAATGCCATGAGCTTAGCTGTAGTAGGGACAAAAAGGAAGAACAGCATTGCTATTAACTAATGAAGTTTCTGATCTAACAAGCAGTGATGAAGGCTGATTGGGTCACTTATGGAAGGGAGCGTTAGTTCAGAAGAACACAGGTTCCCTACAGAGGATAAAAGGAAAGAGAAAAGAATGCCATTATATACATTCAAGAGCTCAGGATGGTTGAGGCTCATTCACAAAGCACATAAAGGTAATAAATTCCCAATTAGGGCTTGTCTGTCCCTCATGTATGTTTGTACATGCAGGTACACCAAAATTATTGCAAATTTGTCACTTGCCTTATATTACAAAGCATGGGATTTTGACAAATCCTATATCCTAAAGGAAAACTTCAAAACATGCAGAAGCTTGCCTTTGTCATGGTTACTGGGTTCAGCATGAGCCAGTGCCACCTACCTATGCCCTGTGTGAGGCCAGCCACACAGGATCAGTGCAAAATACATTTCTTCTTGTCTGAAGTTTGCCCAGTTCTACTAACTTAAGGAAATGAAGCCAAATGAAACCAGGAAGGAAAAAAAAACCAAACAAATAAACCCACAACAAAAAACCAAACAACAAACCAACTCAGAGCCAGAAGTGACACAACACAACTTTGGATGTAGGAACTGATTCATTTGCCAGCTCACAGGCATACACACCTCGTGTGTCTATATTTATATGCATGGACTAAGGCTCTCTGCTCTGTAGATGCATTCTGAGTATTTTTAAATCGGCAAGAAATCAAGAATCGCTGTGCTTAGAGGAAAGAAGATGGAAAAATCTCTCTTTCTCTAAGCTGCAATCATTCAGGTCTTGACACAGCAGCCCTCCTTGCAACTTTCAGCAAGATTGAGAGCCAGGACAGATACAAAGTTTTCTCTGAGATTCTTTCCCTTAACAGGCCACCGCTCACTCCTGCAGACAGACCATGGTTTCAATTGGAGTTTGATCCAGTAGATGATATGAGAAGCCTTTGTGTAGAGATGGAAATGTGGGGAGCGTTCAGATCCTCTGAAAGATAGAAATGCTTAACCAAATACTGCCTGAGTGCTGTGCTGCTGCCCCTGCCTTACGGGGCTGAGAATTAAAGGCTGTTAGTTCAACGGCCAGCTTTGTCCATAACCCGCAGTGGTCTCAGCATATTTCCAAACTCTTCCAGTATCTCCTTCTGGAAAATGGGGTTAACACCGTGTCTCAACAGTATCACAAAGGTTTCTTAATGCTTGTAAGCACTTTGTAGATAACGAACATCAAAACAGCAGTTAGCAAAGGGATTTGGGGCACAGGCAGACATAAATCCAAAGTACTCATATCATATACTCTTTTTAGACAGCATAGCAGTGGATCATCTCCCTGCATTTAGTGGTTGTGGGCTCCATCCTCTCAACATACTGAGCACTGCCTTTGATCCAAACGTACTCTGACTTTGATCCAAAAAATGAGTCTAGGGAGAATATTCACATGTTTAATCTTAATCAGATACTTAAATCCTCTGAATCTATAGAGTGTAAAATGGAAAAAAAACATTCTCCAACTCCAAAACAAACACAAATTCACAGAAGTTATATTTAGGACATGAACAAACATTTGACCAGCAGAGGAAGGGCCTTCGCTACACACCTGCTAAGCTTCTGCATCCCTGAAGAAACCTGTAGGTGGGAAAAGCATCTGGAGTGCATTTGCTTAGACAAACCATTTCTACTATAACCAATGCAGCACTATTAGAAAGAAGCAGCCCAGAGTATTTTAACTACTATTCTACAGGCAGAGCAGACCTTGAGCAAGGAAATGAGAAAAAAGAATTAATAAAGTTTTCTAAGGAGCTCATCACACAGATTTAAACTTACGATTACAAATTCGCTTGCTACTATTAATTCCTTCATTTATTAACGGTCTACTGTGAGAGAACGAGTCTTCCTCAGCAGACAAGCACTGCCAAGTCAGACCTCACAAATGCCATGTGCCTTGCAGCAGCCATCAGCATCACCTAGAAAGCAGCTTCTCCTAACTCTCCACTTCAATCTAAACAAAAGATGTTAGACTTCCCCTTAAAGCCTTGCTCATTTTAAGCACACACTGCTCACTCTCATTTTAGCTATCTGAACACCTAACCTGTTTTTACATCCTGCTAAACTCCTGGCCTACCTAATGGCTCGGAGCAATGAGTCTCCTAGGCTCGCTGGGCAGGGTGTCCAGAAGTCTCTGCTCTTACATCAACCGCACCTTGATGTGTTTCTTGCAAGAGCATCAAGTCAGTGGAGCGAGGACATAGTGGTCCTTCTGCACAAGCAAGCAGGTACCTGCAGTGTGAGGGTGCTCTGAGCTCCATATGGTCACAGACACAATCAATCCTGCAGAGCTCAGCACTTCCAGCTACATCCATCATTGTAGCATGGACATATCCCTGACCAGATCAGCATCTGCAGCGTAAACAAATAACTGGCTTCCAAAGATGATTTTCAAAACCCTTAAAACAAGCATGTACAGCAACAAAAGCCTCAGGCAATTAAAGGACCACTCTCCAGAGCTTGATGGCTTTTGCAGATCCATAAACGTTATCCAGCTTACTCACAGCAACACCACGCTTTGCCAGCGACAGGAAAAGGATAAGTCATTCTTTCACCAGTGTAAATCACCCAAGATGCTAAATAGGGCTGCTAAATATTTCTAAGGCTTTTTAAGGAATACTTTAAGACTGTTGTCCCCAAATTTGATTAAATAACACTTTAAATCCTTTCAACTGAACATCATGAGGAGAAGCTCACTTGATGTTATAACAGAAATGTTTTCTCCTCAACTAAATTATTTGTGTGAAGTGTGCTGCATTTTAACAGTACACACCACTTTTAACTTCATAAATCGGAGGGAGCTGTATCAGCATCCTCTTACAGAGGGTGAGCAAGGTTGGTTGAATTAGAAGCATACAAAATGCTGTGCCTCAGAGGAGGCAGAAGCTTATTCCTACCTTCACTTGCCGTAAACCGAGAACCACGAGGGATGGAATCACGTCGGTGGGTGAGGCTGTAAGAAGTCCAAGGGAAGTTAGCACAGCAGTAGAAATGCTGGCTTTGTTTCTCCACCTCCTTTGCGAGACACTTTGCTATCCCAAGGTTTGTAGGTACTACAGAGCAACACAAAGTTTGCTGTTACTGCAACTCATTAGCATGAGCTGGCAGGCCCCACCACTGGGGAATCCCACTGGAGAGGATTCAATGCTGCAGAAGTCACCACCA
Source organism: Nycticryphes semicollaris (assembly GCA_013400055.1). Lineage (NCBI taxonomy): Eukaryota > Metazoa > Chordata > Aves > Charadriiformes > Rostratulidae > Nycticryphes > Nycticryphes semicollaris. The sequence goes on along the minus strand of VXBJ01001151.1, from coordinate 739,214 downwards.
CGACTTTCTTTCCCATCATCTTCCTGGAGGAAGCAGCACTGTCTCTCATGACAGGGTAAGCTACAAGGTATAACTCCAAGCCTATACAGTCTCAGAGCTTCTCTGATGACAAGCTTAGACCTCTTGGACATCTCTGGTCCCTTCGCTTTGTTCTGTGCCTCTACTAGTATCGCCCAGGAAGACACCTCTTAACAGACCTTCATTGCCAGGCACTTCCCCCTGGCTAGAGCCCTAACTCCTCCTCTGCTCTACCATTTCTATGTCATCTGTGGAGAGCTAGAGTGTAACAAATGAATGCACTCCCCATCCTCACCCCTTTACCCAATTATCCTTCCCCATCCTATTCATGCATCCACTCCTTATCCTGTGCCTAACAAAATTAATGAGATTTAAGGAGTCCTGGAAAGCAGAGCATCAGCAAATTGCATCCTTCAGCACCAAGGAGGGCTGAGACACCTCCAGGCAGGAGGTACCACTGGCGCAGGTATCCCAGAGCAGAAGCTGAAGCTGGGTAAGAACTGCTGGAACACACCTTTGGTGCTATATTGGCTTGAGAGCAATAATTATATTCCAGTCTAGTTTCCTTCTGATCTACAGCTCTAACTCCAGAATGACTCTTAGTAAGTCAATTACCAATTTGGTGTCACTCTGGATTTTTGCCTTAAATAAGGAGCCCATGAAACTACTAAATCCATGAGAATCTTTTAACATACAAAACACATGCCAGGAAGTTTCTTCTGTGGGACATAAGTGTCAGCATTTTAGATTTCAGTAACAACATAAGATGTGCCACCAACCACCCCTCTACCAGGAAAACACAGGGGCAGGGAACTGCATTAAAGGACTATCAAGTCCAGAGAATACAACCTGGACACAAATGGTTCCCCCTCTACACGTCTCTTTGTACCCCTCATCTCCCGGTGCTTCATGCTGTGCCAGAGCATCGCTAAGGGATCAGTGCCCAGTGTCGGTCCTCACACAAGCCACCAAAACACCCCAGGCCACACAATGTTACCCAGGAATACCCTGGGTATGAAAGCCGTCACTGGCAGGGGCTGTGCAGCTGCTCCCATGTCCTGTTAATTAGGTACTACGGACACGCTCGTGCCATAAGCACATCTTTGACATAACGTAGCATGACAATTTCTTCAGAGTCACAGAAATGCCGAGCATACAAATAAACCTGAATGCTGAAACCATTTCATTGTTCATAAGAATATGCACATTGCACCTGCTACAACCAAGGGCACTGCCTATGCCTCAGAGCTGATTATTTCAGCCTCTAACAAGCCTTGTCTGTCTTGCAGGATTGTTAAATTCCAGGAGTAAATAAAGCACAACAAAATTATTTTACAAAAAGAAATCACTACTGAATATACAGAGAGAGATGTTTAAACCCAAGGTAAAAGAAAAACAGCAATAGCCAAACTGACATTTTCCCCTGAGCTTCTTATAACCGCTGAGTCAGTTTAAATTAAATTTAGCTGAAAGAGAATAACTCCAAGACTGATATTGCTAAAGTCCTACCCTGAAACAAATGTTTGGGAGTCCAACTGCAACCTCCCCCCCCAGCCCAGGACTCCGAAGAGAGAGGAAGGCTCGCCGCGGCAGGACCGGGGAGCGCTCTCCCAAACCCTATGCCGGCTAGAGGGACCAGCCCGCAGAGGCGACGCTCCCGCAGCCCCCGAGGGCAGCCGGAGCCGCAAGGAGCAGGTGGCGGAGCCGGGCGGCCAACCGGTCCCCGCAGCCCAGCCCCGGCGCCGCCGCCAGCCGGGCCCCCACCGTCAACACGCGTGGGACGCCAGAGGGAGGAGGTGATATTTACGCGGAAAGAGGGAAACGGAGGAGTGCGGGAGAGGGAGGCAGCATCCCCGGCTGCGGCAGCGCGGTGCGGGCTACCGGCGGGCAGGGTGCTGGGGGAGGGGACGGGGAGAGGAGCGGGGGAACTCACCGAGCTACGCGCGGCTGCTGCCCCCGCTGCCGTCCATGGGGGCGGCGGGGGGACGGGAGCCCGCTGCGGGCGAGAGCCGCCCCAGGATCCGCCGCATCT
>VXBJ01001151.1:528061-737079 GCA_013400055.1 Nycticryphes semicollaris | reverse complement strand
ACCCCCCCACCCCCGCCCTGGGGCCTCCTGCCGGCACCACGGCCGGACCCAAGGCTGCGGGAGGGACGCCCCGCATACCCGGAACCCCGCGTTCGGAGCCCTGCGATTTCAGTGGGAAGCTTTTGGCTCCCAGCAGGTGAAAATAAGGGGTGATGCTTGTTTACATATTTCTTAAAAGCGCTTGTCCTTAGAAAGCAAAATGACTGGTCTGCTTGGAGGAAGGGGAGGATGAAACATCCTTGTTAGGCGAATGAGAGGTTATCACAAAAATTGGGGAAGGGCTGTGTCATTGACCCGGAGCACAGCATTGCTTCAGGATGACAACAGAGGATGCCCTGAGAGGGACCATCACACACACCCCACCCTGCTGCTCCTCGCCTGTACCTGTGCTCTTATCAGGCCAGGTGAGCTGCAGCTGGTTAAAACACTCCAGTTCTCCCCAGCTTAGTTTGTCTTTAGAGAAATTGCCAATGAGGGCACGCTAATACAAGCCACATGCGTGGGTGTTCTGTGCATGTATGTGGGGAAAATGGATCGAGCCCACAAATTCATCTTGCAGAGGACAAGCAGCCGACACAAGGTAATGATTTCTAGTCACTACAAGCCCCAGACCAGACTTCTTTCACCTGATGACTCAAAGCCGAAACTCAGCCATGCCATACCTGCTGACACTTGGGAGCTATGAGGAGTGTAAATAACTTCAGATAAGCAGGATTAGGGAATTCTCCCAGCCCAGGGTTGCGGAGGGGAGCAGCAGCCAGCCTGCACATCTGTACCTCTCTGCATACGTCAGCCCAGGAAGCGTTTAAGGGGTTGGGGATTCCTGTGTGGTAACACAAAATGCGGGTTGGAAGACCACCTCTAAAGGACAGCATGTCCTGCCTACTCTTCTTGCACATTCCAGGATCTCAGCCACCGGCTTCCATCAACTTCTTTTCATTTAAGTGAAGGCAAATGACTACAGTCCTTTCAGGCAATCACCAACTTCTCACCCCAAGCCCACAACAATAAGTCATTTTTACCACCATTTACTAGTGGTACCAAGATGACACCTGTGGACTGAGAATTATTTTATACTTATGCAAAGGGTAAAGGGGTGGCTCTACCCAGAGATCGGGACTACATCAGCATTAATTCTGGCCTCAAGCCCATGCTCCAAGCCTGTCCCCATGCAGGTTTTTCCTCTGGAGCAAACTAGCCCTCCAGCCAGGCAAGCTGAGCCCCGTGAGGGTGGCTCATCAGGCCCAGCTGAAAGGCAGCTGAGTGACACGCTGAACTGTGTGCGCAGACACCTCCCCTCTGCACAAGGGTCGCTGCCTTTTCTTCAGTGGGAACAGTAAAATGCCTCTTGTTTTTGCAACTCTGCTCTGCAGGTTTCTGAGGGAAACAAGCAGACAGGGTATCCACGTATCACAGGGTATCCTTGGTTTGCCTCCAGTGGGGCCTCTTTGGGGTTTTGTTCACCCTCTAATACCCCCATGGCTGCTCAGAAGACAGGGAAGCCGACATGATGGCAGAGATCTAAGTGATGCTGTGCCTTCCGGCCACTGTTTTTCATATGCCTGCTTTCTGCTCTTGATTCATTGGGACCCCCAGAGAGCGAAGGCATGGGGAAGGTGCAGTGGCAGAGGCAGCTGTACATACTCCCTGAGCACAGACACTGCTGCAGCGGATGGCTTGGGAGGCAGGACAGGGATGAAGAAGCTAAGATTATCCTTTCCTCCAGTTTCACTTCAGCCATGGCAGAATCTTTTCTTAGAAGGATATAAATATAGATGAAGTAAGGGAAACACAAAATCAACACAACCTGCAACGACACAGCTCGAACCAGAGGAGAGGTTGGCTGACTCTGCAGTTTCTCTCTTAAGGTCTTTTCTCTAAATGTTAAATTTTTATTTTAAAGACCCATCATAATTACAGGCTCTTACTCAGACTTCCCAGTCTTCCTCTAAAACCAACACAGAAATAACTTCAGAGAATTACCTAGTTTAGTTTTGCCTCAAGGACAGATGCAAGAAAACATTCACTGTAACTGGAGGAGTCCTCCAGTTTGTGAGCTCGAGTGAAAATACAAGTAGACTCACACTTACCTTATTGGCACCATTCTTGTTTTTCTTATGCTTCATGGACCTTTAAGCAGGAGTCTTCTTCTCCCCCTAGTTCTACAGATCAGTAGTTTTCAGCTGTCTCTCAATGAGTCTGGTTTTTTACCATCTTTCCAGGTGTTAAGCTGGTAAGTGTGATTTCCAAGGCTCAGCTTTGTCAAAAAGAGGAGGAACGGTGTACTTACTCCACTCTGACCTCTGTTATATTTCCCATCCTCCACGCATTGTTAAAGGTAGATGGTTCAGAGCTGGCTTTGACTTGTTCCTTAGATATTCCAGGGTAATCTTCTTCAGGCTTTGCCCATTTCAGCGTACCTTTTGTTTCCATGCCCCTCTGCAAGTAGGTACATGTTGTTTCCTGAAGCTGTTCTCCTGGAAGTAGAAAACAGGGAAGCTTGCTGTGGAATCCAACCAATGACAGGTCAAGCGCCGGTTTTGTTCGTAATTTCACTCCATTTTAAGAATAAATGCTTTCTTAAAAGAAACAGAGTAACGTATCTGTTTGATCCTGAGCAAACAAGAACAACGCCTTTTTTCCCCCGGAGTAAGGCACCTGTCCAACATTTTATTAACTTTGCTAATTGCATTAAGCATCCTGCAGTGCTGAACAGTCCTCAGCTGCTAATTCCCACATCACTATAATTTAGTTGACTGTTAAATGAGAAAAAAAATCATAGCAGGAAAAAAAATAATATGATTTTAGACCCACAGTAGCAACCAAATGATCATACAGTTCTGAATTCCAGTCAGCTCCTAGCAGTGATCATATTTTATGTACTACTGGAAAGTGATGTTAGGACTTACACAATAAATATGACACGCTTCTGAGCTGTAAGGGTACGAGTGAGATTGATTGATAGATCTTACATGTTCAGACATTTATACAAACAAGAAAAATTAGGTTTCCATATGTGAATATTTTATGCAGATTTTTATGCAGATAATTTGTATCTGCTCTTTCATTTTGTTACCTGTAGTACTACATGTGAACATAATAATAAACTGAATTTGCATACACAAATTACTGGAAGGTCTGGATCTGGCACATTGGGGAGTAATTTCTGGCTGGAAACATTAGCAGTGTGCTAACTATTTAGACAACTGTATGAAATGAAATAAGCACTTGTCAAAGGAAAAACGCATTGTTGTGAAGACTGGAGTTGGTACAGTCTCAAATGAAAAAGTGAAAAAGAGTTAATCAGAAATTCTCTCCTGCCACTCTCCTGCCTTACTGCTTTTCTTGTTTCTTTCCTCCTTTTCCTGAGGGGAACTCCTGTCACCCAGGAGCAGAGAGCTGGCCGGGGAGGGAGGCAGAAGAAGCGGTATGATGCTGCTGCACATGTGGAAAAGCAGGAAATCACTGCTCAAAGCGGAGGGTGGGCAGACTCTCCATGAAGCCCTGGCCGATGGCTCTGCCTGCAGGGATCAAATACGCATGTGTCAGAGGGGGCACCCCATCCAGGATGTGGGTGCTCTACACACCAGAACCGGCTGTACACACACGGTAAGTTTGACATGAGAAATGTTTATTAGCTTCATAATTTTGGTCCTGACAGTAGTTAAGACCTGTGTTCTGTTCAAGAAGTAACAGGAGAAGAAGCAAGGTTAGAAGGGATATATGGAAAAAGCTGCAACTGTCCTGCAGCCACTCTCAGGCAGTGGTTTCCAGATGACATGTACCCACATTTTCCATTTTTAAGAAGGTCACAAGGGCCTTTTGACCTTGGTTTTGTGAAAGGAATATTGCTTCTGCCTCTTCTTATTTGATCACCAGGGAATACATTCTACAGCCAACCAGAAGAAAACTATATGGAAAGAGGCAGGGAAAAAAAAAAAGCAAAAAAAAAAGCTATTGCTGATCATATTAATCTATACACGTTGTTAATAATTAGCCTGCTTAAACACTGACTTCCTTTCTTCAGTGAAGACCATATCTCCCCAAGACCCTTGCCATGTCCATTGTCTTTGTGACAGGCAGTAGAGTTAGGTACCAATTACTCAGCTGTTACTTAGTAAGTACTCCAAAGTACTTTGATGTAGTAGCATTGTAACTTCTCAGTAGCAGCTAATTGTCTCATTTGAATTCATTTTTAATGAGGCACCTGGGAGAATGAAGAAACATCACAAAACCACAAAAACCTGAGAATATTTTTGAGTTGGTCTCCCAGTCCCTCCTTATTTCTGCCTTCCTGAAGAAGGCCTTTTTGATATTTGCACACAAAGATGCAGCCCCTTAGCTTCACCACGTCATGACCCATCTCCCACGGGCAAAGGAAGATGGTGGGTAGAATCTGTAAAACACCATGTAAGGAATCCAGAGAGAAAAGGCCTCCAGTCCTCAGCTGTTCCACATCTACATCACTTCTCTCTCTGTAGGCAACCGAGCCGCATTTTCTATGTCGCCTGCAGGGCTGTAGAGTAGGATTGTCGCTCATCATCATTTGATATGTAGATATGATTCTCAAAAAGGAAGACAAAAAGGTGGCAAAAGGTATATTTTCTTCATCAGTAGCTGGCTTAGTCCATACCTATCTGTGAAAGGAAAGGTGTCCTCTGCCAGTCACCAGCTTGCTTTCTTTCATTAAGATAAATACACACTCTTGATGCTTGCTGACATTGTTCGGTTTTATACCATGTGCTAATTTCAACATACATGTTTTATTGGCTTAACAGGGGGGTTAATTACAGCAAGACAGACTGCCCAAATCTCTGTCAGCCATTTGGCTTCAGGAAATCACCGTCAGAGCATCCCATTGGGCTCTGCTGCTGTAGTGGCCAAGGGAGGAAGGAGCGTACTCCAAGGCAGCCGTTAAAGGAGTCACACAAGGAGCTCATAGATCAAACCCAGCACTGTGAATTGCACCCAGGAGAAAGAGTACTGAGTATTGAGGAATGGATGTGTTGTGTTCTCAGTTTAATTAGAAAGGTACCTACAGTGACACATTGCCTACGTTTTCGCTGAGGGATTTATCAAGAATTGAAAGGCACACCCTTTCAGTAAGCTATGTGATTTCACCAAGATACTCCCCTCTCAACTGTGGTAAATATCTGTGCTCTTTTGTTAGCATTGTGATAATTTTTACCAGGAGAGGCCTGTCATCAGTCATAGGGCAGGTGCAGCTGGTTCACAGCCACCTCAGGAGTTATCATCCCAGGAGCAGCATCTCCCCTTGCCTGCAGGAACAATGGCTGGAGCCCCTTGTGATGGGACTAAGCCCCATCTTTGCCCCTCATTTTACACGACAATCTCTGTCTTTGGCTGTGACATCTTAATGAGAATCTGGCAAGTGGTCAGCTCTACAGGAATACCCACAAGTTTCAGTAGTAGCTTGAAAGCAGCTGTGGAAGCTGTTCTACCCTATGGCTGTGTACTCACAGCCAGATGTGCACCTCTGGTTGGTGCTGGCCTGCCCAGATGCCTTAGCCTGCAGTCACTAACTGGTTTCAGTAAGAGGAGAACTCTGATCCAAGCTCCGTATCTTTGATGCTTAACATTTAATACTACTGTGCCAACAAACTGGCTGCTTCTTTTTAATGTATTTTAGCTGCTTAATTCATAAAGGAGCTTTGCACATTTGGAGTACTGAGACAAGGGGCTTGTTGATTCCAGCAGAAGAGCTCTTGAGCCTGTGGTACAGCCATGGTAGAGTGCCCAGCACAAACACTCAAGAGTTTTATCCTGCTCAGCTGCAAAACTCCCCTTGAATTTTGCTGCTTCTGGAAAATACCTGTGAGTGAGGTGAGCTGGCTCCTTCCACAGAAAGCTGCTAAGCTGCTGAATTTGAAGGAAAGGGCTGAGGGTCATGTTGTGACCAGAGTCACGTTGTGACCATAGGGTCAGAGGGAGCGTCACTTTTGGAAAATGAGTATTGATGTACTGAATACACTATTGCAGAGAAGAAAAAGAAAAAAAAATAAGCTAAAATCCCATAGCATTTAAGAGTCTTTGTTGATGAAGATTATTTTGACAAGACCTCCAGGAAACTTACTTTCTCACGGCAAACCCATTTTCAGGCTACTTTTGCCCTTACTGTATTTTGTCTCTTTTTGTAAGATGGATTTTTTTCACCACAGATGAGATTCCAATTCCTTTCCAGACTTGGACAATGGTGCAGTTGAAAAGGGTGACAACAACAAGCTGCTTCTCAAACCACCACACAAAAGACTTCAGTCAGGATATTTACAATAAATACAGGCACAGAGTGTGAGGACTCCCATTTCCTGGCAGCATTGCTTTACGCAGTGTTTTCTCTGGAAGGAATCTATTACATCAGTGGCCTCGGGAATGTATATTGAGATGGTTTAATCAGAGTTGAAAACCACAGTACAGAAAGGGGCTTCAGTTCTTCTGGCTGGACACAACGTACCCAATTTTGGAGCCACTATGGAATTACACTGATACCAGACACATTCTTTAGCTCCTCTGCATCCAGCATTAAAGTGGCTGGTGGCAGCATTATGGGCCTGATTGAGGAAAGCACAGAAGCACATGCTAAACTTTAATTTCTCCAGTTAGACTTAAATATGTGCTTTGGGCTGAGGACATGCCACATTATCCACAGAACTCACAGCATGGTTCAACAGGTCATTTGTTTTGGCCACTGAATCTCTTTGTAGATAAAGGTTTCATCAAGTTTTCCATACTCCTGTCTGTTGCTTGGATCTTGCTGTTGACTTTATTCTTACATTGCTAGGCAGTCTTTCAGGACACAACACTTCCGCATTATATATTTGTACAACAGCAAATACAAATAAGGCTGTAGCTTCTATAGCTCTCGTAACATCAATAATTACAACAGGAATGGATCTAAGCACAGACTTTATTGTCCTCCTAAATGCAGCCTTATATTTAGAGTCCTTATCTTTCTTGTGTTTTCTTCCATGTGTGAAAGGGGTCTTTACTCAACCCAGTTGGCTTTAGATCCCCATGGGGCAAATGGTCTGTGGGTGGAATGACATCTATTTGAAGGGAAAAATATTAACTGAGGAGTAAAGATTAAAAGGTCTGGAAAACTTCTAAGACTTCAGCTGACATGCTGAGTAATATCAAGGTTGTGGCAAGATGACAGAAGCCATGCTCCTATGTGGCTTGGAAGCTATGGAAATGTAGAATGATTCTGCACCAAGTTAGTCTGCTGATAAGAACTTGAAGTGGTGGTTAATTAGAGAGCAGGTTCAAGGGAAAGCTCAGCTGAGCCTACAAAGTCATTGCGTCAGTGATACAGCATGAGGCTTGAAAGGAGGTACTGTACGTAGGCAGGAAACCTGCAAGAGATGGGCCCAAGCCCACTCTGCTCCACCAGTGTAAAATTGATTGTCAGCAAGAGCAGATACAGGCTGATAATCATCAGCAAGTTTCAGCAAATGCTGCAACGGGCTGCTTAATTCTGTGAGAGTTGCAAGAGACTGATGAAGGTAGATCTAACTCATTATCCAGGGGCAAGTTCTAACATTGCCGGACAAACATTTTGCTGAAGGGTCTTTCCTAGGTATGAGGGTTTTATCTGAATTCTGTCAACTGCATTCCTAGGAGGAGGAAAAAAGTCTGCAAGAGCAAACCCTCACCAAGAAAAGAATACTATGTGTTTGATTGACAGTCATGTACTTTTTGTTTTAAATTAGATGTTTCAAAGGGGCAGGGTCAAGGACTTTCTCTTGCAGAAGATCAAAGGTCATATCCTTTGTTCATCTAAACCAAGTTGCTTCATTGACTCCATCGTTGATTTGTAGCAGCTGAGTGTCTCTACCAAAAATACAGACCAGACACAGAATCAGCAGCACACCCATGACTGCTCTCCAGTCATGAAATAAAACATGAGTCATACCCCAAGCACAGGAGCAGTGGAATGCAAAAAGCAAACAGAAGACAAGGTGAAAAGTAATTACATTCCCTTAATTGCAGATTTAAAAAAAAAAAAAAAAGCGTAACACCAAAAATTGTTTGCTAGATTCTTTCTCCTTAAAAACCTGTAAAACATGAAGGGAAACTCTTTATTGAATCCCATTTTTTTGGCAGAAAAATAAATATTGTTGTAGGAATTATTGGAACATGGATCCAATTAAAATCTTCCAACAGAAGCGCACTGCTAATATAAGAGCTATTAAGCTGGGCTAAAATATATAGATCATATTTAAACTGAAAGGAGGTAAATAATCCATTGCTTTTATGTGATTGCCATTGGCAGAAATGGAAATAATGCGGAATTATGATAAACGATGCAGCCAATAATGGAAGCTGTGGCTAGTGTCCCTGAAGGAGACACCAACCAGAAGTGGTGAGTAAAGAAAGTAGTAAAGTAAATAAAGTACTGGCAAGACTGAAAGTACAAAATCTATTCTGTAAACCGCAGGTTTGAACATGGAGACAGTTCTGATCCAATGACTGACATTGTGGGATGTAGGAGCAGGGTAACAAAGCTTTAGATAACCTGATGTTATGATTTGTTGCTGTTTAATCCCGCTGTGTGACAGGCAGGGGGGTGTATGTGTGTGTGTATCGGGGCACAGACTGTTCTCCATTTCAGCCCCACCTGGAAGATGACGGTTTACTTTAATTAGTTTTAACTGGTTCAAATTATGTAAACATTAATTTCACACTTACAGGTTGAGATAATGGATACTGTCACAAGAAAAATTAAAAGAAAAATGTGTGCACAAGAGTAGAAAGGGCTCGGCAGTACAGAGAACAAAACTTTCTGCAGATCTCTGCAAGATGAACAAAGCAGCCACCTTGCCCAGGCATTACCCTGTAGGAATGAAGTCTTCTCTTGGTGAGGATCGAAAGTGATGTTTATTTTTACCACAGAAGACATTTAGGCTCGCTGTCTGTGATGGAGTCTGTGTGACTTGCGAGCCAGCAGAGCAATACTGTGTGTGTCCAATATCATATCGCAAAACACAATTTATTTGCCTTTTCCATCAGAACACACCATGTTGCTACAGGGGCATAATTTTAAAGCTCAACTCTCATGCTGGCTCTGAAAGCTTCTATGAGGACAGAGATCTCCCAGATAATAGAAAACTGTCTTATACCCATTCTTCTGCATCTCAGGCTCTATCAGTCCATTCAGGAGTTTATAGCAAGCTCAACTTTGCAATAAGAGAAAGACTCTAAAGGAGGTCTTAAAAGGCCAATGATTTCTAACCTTTCCTCCACCATTGTCTCTCTTTTTTTTTTTTTTTCTCCCTTGTTTCTGGCAATCAGTGACCACTGATGGTCAACTCCAGTGAAGAGAGAGATCTGCTGAGTTTGGAGGGTATCAGGATGTGGTAACACTTTTTGACCTCCTGTGGCAATGTGTCCCTTGCCAGGGTCCCTTCCTGGCAAGCTCTGTTCTGAACTGGCATCCCACCAGCACTGTCTCTAACACCATGTGGATTAGTGGTAATGTTTGGTCTTGAATGTCAAGTTAGATCCCGAGACACCTCCCCAGAGCACCGCGTAACCACACAGGAGCAGCCACTGCCGGGAGAGAGGAACCTACTCCTGCTTCTCCCATAGGAAGAGATCACAGGCCCTGGGCTTTTTTACAGAAAGATGAATAAATAAAAACCAGAAATACAGCAGGCAGCTGCATTTCATTACTTTCTGATTTAGTCATCCAGAGAGTTATACTTTACAAAGTGATAGCAAACATTGTTATCTCCATGTACTATGTGGGTGTGAAATGTAACTTGAAGGACACACTCTCAAAACTATTACTTACTTGCTTTATGCTGGAGACTTTTCTAATAGAGCTGAAGTAACTTCTCTGTATTGTGTTACAGAAGGAAACTGGCTTTATTTAGTATCCAAAGATGCCAGCCCAGGCAGGTGGCAACACAGCCCTCCATCAGCAGATGGAGAGAAAAAATACAGCCCGGTTCTTTAGTGTATTTGTTTTAACACTTTTGATTCCCAGCATTCAATTAGTCAGCAAGGTTAATCTTTAGCTAGAGCTCATTGCAAGGACTGTGCTTCTTTCCTCCTTTCTGCTAGAGTTCCCTGTGCATGGAGCCTCAGGTTTGAACATCCACAAATGTAGGAAATGACCCGGGGAAAACACAAAGTTGTCTTCGCGTCCCCCAAATTCCACCCAGCTGAGCAGGCAGCATGAGGCTGTGTTAGTTCATCCCCCCTGTTGCTGGGTTTCCCACTGATGCAAGCCTAGTCCAAAACAACAACAGCCCCAGCCAAACCACCAGTGATGTTAGATTTGCTCTTAAATGTCAAGCTGAAGAATTTGCTCCAGTCATGTCACTTCCTGTGCCGAAATCAAATTTCAGCTGTCGCACTGGCCACAGCAGCCAGAACTAGCTCTTGGTACGTTTCTGACTGGGTTTATTGCAGCTCAAAGCTGTCAGGGGAGGCAGAGCAGGGACATTGCAGGAAAAAAAAAATTAAAAATAAACAGCAGTCATGCTTCACACATGAACTCATTTTTTTTCTGAAGAAGAAAAAAATTGTTAAACCTCAGAAGAAAAACTCCAGATTGTGAACTTTAGATCCCAGCAGAGGACCCTTATCTTGCCCCAGAGTGAAATGCAGGCGTGAGAGCACAGGACAGCTGAGATGTGATCGTTCCTTTTCCTTTTGTTATGCGGAAGTTATGGGAAGACCAAGCCAGGAGAGATGATTTGTCTGTGCATTAGTCAGCCAAAGAACTCGTATTCTTGCAAAACAAAACCACTACCAACAATAATTCAGGCTCTCCAATGAACATGTCAGGGAATGTAAAAGCTGGAGACTGAAAGACAAGTTGGGAGGAGGGGGAATACTTGCCTCCCCCTGACATGAGCAGAATATGCACACCAGTCGTAGCCACTGGTGCAACCACGTCAAGGTTCACGAGCAAGCTCTGAGCAAGTCTGTTCTGAGCAGGGTTTGATGGTGGGGCAAAAGCACCTCATGTTCTACCATACCATACAGATAGAACCTGGAAAGCTCCTGTTTGCTGAGTTGCCTCAACCAAAATTAGGTGAGATAACAACATCACACTTGATTGCACAGTATAGGCTCGCACCTTTGTGCCTCAGAAATGCATTTGGGGATTTATCTTCCTTGATACTTCAGAAAAATAAGCTCTGCAAGACATTGTTGGTTACATACAAATGCAAAACATTGTATAATGGGAAGAGGATTTTAAAAAGCTCTTTACAAGAATTTGTTACAGGTCTTCTAAGCAAGGAAAACAACTGGACTATGAAATAACCAGTCAATATAATGGGATACACAGAGGCCAAAATCCTAGTAATAGATTTTATCTGTTCAGAGAAACTAGAAAACACCATCAGGGAAAATTAGATTGGAAGTCTGTTTGGTTCTGGTGTTGGATTGTGTTTTTAGAGCTGAAGTGTATCCAGTGGGGAATGAAGTTGTACAAAATTTGATTTAGCAATAAAGGGGCTAGACTGAAGTTGGGCAGAAGGGGCAGGGCAAAGCATGGGCCAGAGAGATTTTAAAGACAAAGTGCACCAATGGAGAAAACCAAACCCCTCTGAATGGCAAGCAGGCAGGCAAGATCGTTTTCCAAAGTACATTATTCTGTGATTAGATGATAAATCTGGGCATTACGTTATTTATTCCTGACAACATCCAAACCTTTTGTCTACATTATTTACAAAGTCCACAGCTATTTGGCAAACAGGACAGAAGGAGAAGTGTCAGCTGTAAGGGGCTCCTGCTTTGAAGACAAATAGACAAGCAGACAAAGAGTCAAGGAAAGACTGTAATGTTTCAGCTGCGTGGCCAAGAGCCACTTCTTTGTAGCATATGGCATACACTAACAGGTTTATTTTCCATGAGGAGGATGTATAAACTGTCTGCAACTGCTCTTCACACTTGTCACTCTAAGTCAGATAATTTTTCCAAGGCATCCTGAAAAAACAGCCCCCCAGTTGAAGCAGAACAAAGAATTTGTGGATGCCTTGCCGGTCATTTGGGGAGCGTAGGGTGAGTCTGCAGAACCAGAGCGTGGTAAAGCACAGGGGGAGCGTGTCAGAGAAGCCGACAAAGGCAGACAGACACAGTATGAAATGAGAGCAATTAAATGAGGAGGGGCAGGGCTGGAGGGGGGGGCACTGCTGGGAAGCGGAGTTAAACTGGGGTCAGGCAAGAGAAGCAGCAAGTGGCAGCGTGTCTCCGCAGCTGTCCTGGCCCTGCTGTGGTCCCAGCCCAGCCAGGTCTCGTCTGCGCCGGCAGCCCTCGGGCTGTCCCCAACATCGGGCAGTGCCCGGTGGGTGCGAGGGCTGGCTGGCACCTGCTGCCGGCCCCACTGAGCTGCAACCTGCCCCCAGGCCTGTTAGACACCATGATTAATATGCAGAGACCAAAGTGACTGGCAAAGATAATTACACAGCGAGTCAATTGGCTGGCAAAGTTAATTATGCAAGGAGTCAAATGAGTGGCAAACCAAGTGACTGAGGCAGAATAAAGAAACATTTGGCAGTGACAAATGGCAAAACAAGTTACTCAGACAGGGGGTCAAGCGGGCTGGACACTGCATGTGTTTTCCGGCAGCAGAAGCTGGCAAGGTGTCAGGGAGAGCTGGCTCCAGGCAGCATCGCTCCCGGCACGGCTCCCTGGGCAGGGCAGGAACAGGAGCACTGGCAGCAACAGCCCTGGCTCCAGCGGGACTCGCACCTCCATCCACCTTTGCTTCAATTACTCCGGAACCCCAAGTCATTTAACTTCCCTATGCCTCAGGACTGCTCGCTGTCCCCATTGCACCACACGAGGAAGTATTTTGCATTCTCTTCAGCCGAATACAAAGCAGATGTATTGACCCGAAAGGGAAAATTATTAACTAACCCAGAAGCGATTTGTGCGCGCGCCCTTGCATGCATTCTCAGTGCCACCATCAGCAATAACCTCCCAGAACACTTGGGAGCTAAAAGGAAAGTAACCGTTTTTTTTTTTCCCTGCCATTAGCAGTCCAAAGGGGAAAAAAAAAACCCACACAGGTTCAGACAGAGAGGTTTTTACCAACAGGCACTAACAAACCACGTCTAAACTGGAAACCAGAGGCACAGAGGGTTTAGTGAAAGAAGATGGCACAGAGCTTTGAGGTCCCTTTGGGAAAGGCTCCATACTTTATTTCCATATATATTACATTACAAAAATAGTAAGAGCCCTGAAGTGTCCTGCAAAGGGCTAAAGGGAGGCAGGTAACTGGGAACCTTTTTATTCTTTACAATGTATAACCAAACCCAGAAGTGTTGAGATTCTCAGGTGTTTGGTTTTGTTCCTTGTTCATTTCTACATCAGATACCGCACGTGAATGTGAGAGCTGGAGCCCCCAAAAATTATGGGAAGAAATCACAGAAACAAAATTGAGCAACTGAAAAGAGAATGTTTAATCCTGCTATCTGCAATAGTTCCCAGTTCGTTAGTATTTACTTAGTTCTGTCAGCCAGTTAACAGAGTTGAACAATGGAGGTTTTTGAGACCACATTTGTTGAGAAAACTCAGGTATCTGTATTGCACACAACTTGCATCCAAGGTCTCCAGTAAAATAAAATAAATTCAAGTCAACTTTTCTCAGTTACCTACAAAGACAGTTTTTCCAAACTATACCTGGTGTTTGCCAGATAAATGGCATTCTTTCCATGCAAAATTTTTGTATCTTACTCAAACATTTTATTTGAAAGCAACATATTTCTTTTGAGGTGAATTATGCTACTATGGTCATTAGGTTGGGAAAAAAAAAAAAGAAGGAAAAAAAGAAAAAGAAGGAAAGGCAACCCTGAAACACTAGGCAGTTTAAAACAAAGAAAAACAAATAACAATAGCAGAGAATCAATGTGGTACATGAAAAATAAATCCTTTCTAGGTCACGCTTAAATTTGCATTAATGGCCTTCTTGTCAAATTATCTCAGGGGAACTTTGGATTAGCATGCAAAAGCAGCATGATACAAACTAGAGCAGTAATACTTGTTTTATTTACCAAACCATTTTCTCCAAAGGAACTAAATATGAGAATTTTGAGGGATCTGACTTTCATCTTTTGTAAAGGAAGCACAGTCAGGAAGAGTTCATCGTAATTAGCAGCTAGTCAAATAATATATAATTCCTCCCTGTATTTACTCAGCAGCATGTACTTTAATCATGGAAAACATTAAACTGACCCCAGCCATCTCCTTCTATAGACAGGCTCAGGAGCATATTTGTACAGTTCTTGGATCAGCTGTTAAGAAAACAAATCTTACCAAGCATGCTTAAAAGTAAACACAGGGTATTCCCAAATCTGCCTATGAAAACACATTTGATAAATAAAGGGGAGGGGGAAAAAAAAATAGAAGTCATAAGCATTTCATCTGCCAGTCCAACATGTGCGAGAGGTGAGGTCACCTAAGGGTTGCTGCTGTTGTTTTGGAGTAGCAGGGAGGTGCATTGACAAGATTTGGGATTTAATAGAGTTTTTGGCTTTTATTGTCAGCCAGAGTCCCAGTGCGTGGTGAGTAACTGGGTATTCCTGCTGCTTCAGCACATCATGTGGGATGCTCACCACATCGGAGTTTTGATCCACACACTCTATCAGCACAAAATGAGACCTCTGACCCCCATCTTTTCTTCTTATCCTGCAGCTGTACAGAAAGCATTTATTAAGGATGCTCCACATCTCAAGTGTGGCTAGTAGGTGGAATCTGGAGGTGGTTTTACCCTGCTGCCATCTTGCCTGGTGGGTCATGGTGCAACCCATCAACTAAATTTTTATTTAGCAAATCTGTTAAGTTTTACTACATAACCAACCTGCTGCATGCAGAAAGGCAGCTTGGAGATGACAAATGGTCTTCTGCACCCGACTCCGAAGGGCATGTAAGCACACAGGTATACAAGCTGCCTAACCTAAAAAGGGGGTATCATTTGTGCCATCAGAGCAGGGAACTGCACCAGGCAGCCTTTTCTCAGATGCCAAAATCTCACTGCTGTCCCTGCAATATACCAGATACAAAAACACTGCTGTTATCCTTACTTCAGGCTGAGAAAATTGAAACCAAGTCTTTTGAATTAACAGTCATCTTTACAAATAGCTGAGAGCTGCCAAGTTCTTGGACTTTCTTGAAACTCATCTGAATTTTAAAAGTAGTCAAGACTTTGCAGCTGGAGTGGGAGTAGATAATCCAGCCCAGACACTGCTACAGGAAACAGATCCAAGAGGGTCTCAGAGATAAACCACCATGGCTGGCAGACACTATGCACACCCATTCTATGGAGTCACCAATTGTTACTGGGGGCACAAGGTAGTGGAAAAATCAGGCCCAAAGAAAATTTAGGCCAGCCACAGCAGGGCACAAGAAAGCTGCTCAAAACTTGTTTTTAAAAGTTTGGCACCTACAGTGAATACAGAACTACCTGTTTCCATCCTGGTACATTTAGATGCTGATTTCCACAAATCTAAGTCCCTGTATATTAATGTGGTTTGATCAGGAGTTTTACACTGCTCAGCCATGACTGCTTTCATTAACTGCCACCCATCTGTACTGTTGGTATGCTTGGCTCTTTTACAGTGTTGATCATGTCTGATTTAACATGCCAGGTTACATTAACAGCTCTGAAACCCAAATGGCCACACAAGTCCTGAAAAAGTGGTTGGGCTGCTTTACTGTTAATACGCATTAGAATCCCCTCCTCGTTGTTCACTAAATCCAACCCAAGAAGCACTTCTAGGTGGAGACCACTAGCCACCAAACACCCCAGGGCATCACAGCAGCCCACAAAGCTGATACTTTCTGCCAGCTGACCAGCAGCTCTAAAATGTGCAGAGCTTGTAAGGTTTCTGGGCACCCCTCCGCCCCCAATTAGTCATACCAGTGACTTCTCTGTATGAGGAATTAGGAAGTGGAAAAAAAAAATTAGCTTTTCCTCTCGCTTCCAATTTAATGAAAGGCTTAAAAGTTCAGTGAATTCAGGGAATGTAACCTTTGGGGCTCTCACAAAGAACAATGAAAATAATAAGAAAATCTAATGTTTCTCATAGAAGTATATCCCTTAAAACTGTTAGAAATCCTAGCGCTTTTTTGGTAGAAACTTAAACCAGAGGCAGCTCAGAAACACGTCAGACTGCTGTAAGATTAAATAGTCTATTAATCAGAAATCAGATTAACAACACTTTGTTAAAGCTAATTATGTGAGGAAAGCCAGCCTCTTGTTGCGTTGCCAAAATATTGGATATAATATTTTTTTTCTTATTCATCGCACCATTTTAAACCAAATGTTTTGGCAGCTTAATTAGAGGCAGGTGGTGCCGGTGCCATAATTACATAGAAGTTCTCATATTTTGTCATCATGCTTAATTAGAGCCGTTGATTCAGCATGAAAGGGAAGCATCCTGGCCAACCAAATGTTACAGCAGTCTTTATGGGAAATGCAGTGCACCTTTAGATGAGAGCTGCCTAGTTTAGAGGATGCCAGTTATTTATTTCAGGTTTGGGACATTACCGACTTCTCCAGAAGGAAATAGTTAAATTAAACTGAAAGCTCTCAACCACAAATGAAACCCAAACCTACTGCAGTCAATGGCAACATTCCCATTGACATAATTGGGACCAAAACCTAGCTGTCTTTCCTGAACAGGGTAAAACTGATTTATTCAGGATGACTATGGGACAACTCCACAGATATAACTGAGATGAGAGTTTGGCTCATTAGTCTCACAGGAGTTGGGCCGGCTGTGGCCAGGGAAAGCAGAGCTGGATTTGGCTTGCATGACACCTCAGGAACACAACCCTTGGCTTGCTCTGCTCCAAAATGGGATAACGCTTTTCCTGGTAAGACTTATGCTGAGGCTGTAAAGAGAGTGGTCACCTTCAGTTCAAGGTCATAAACAGACCCTACAAGTTGTTCACCCAGAAGCCTGAAAAAACTGATAAAGCTTCAACTGCTATTATCACCTTCAGGGATCTTTCCAGTTAAAACAGTTCCTGAAACTTGCATTGCACCTGCTGGTACGAATGGGGGATTCAGGTCTCACACCAGCCAAATGGCTGTTTTTTCAGAGTGACAGAGAAAGTGTAGATGGCAAAGTTACAGCCTGTACATCCCTGGGAGTCTAGTAACCCCTCAGCCTCAGATGGCCCTTCTGGGCTAGGGAAACTGTGTCACGGCCCACAAACAAGCAGCTCAACCTATATCACATCACACAGTTTTCAGCAACCCTGACTCCACTCCATTCAGATGTACTAGGGTAACAGCCCAGAATAACACCCCTGAACACATAGCACGTACCATGGCTGATCTGAACTGAAACAGATCTAATAGATACCTGCATTTTTAACATCTTTGCCCTCTTTCCCATTTCTGCCATGCCATTTTTTACAGCCACATGAATTATCTTCTGACTGTTCCCTTTGAGATGTGGGGGCCCTGTGTAGCTCCAGTACATGGAGCTCCCTCTGATCTGGTTATGCTTCTGGCATTAGAGAGCTATTAATCAAAATCAGTGCTACAGAATGTAAGTAATAAAAGTCCTTTAAGTACCACATTTCCCTTAAGCCTTCTCATTTATCCTTGAGATCTTACAATCTCTGTTCAAAGTTAGTGACAGGACTCAATTTCCCATCTGTGCTTGCTGATTTCTTGCTGATCTTGGAGGTTTTGGAGCATTTAATCCAGACAGCTCTTCTACAGGGAATGGGGCCAAGTTAACGTATCTTAAAGAGCAGAATCAGAAAAATGACTGGGGGGAAATGCCCAGTCCCCCATGACTCCTTGGTCATTTGGGAAACAGTTTGAGTAAATCAGGGCTATACTTCCTTCTGCTTCTTTGAATTTGGATCCTACCTCCCACTTAGATAAGAGAGACAGACCAGCTACCAACTTAAGTGATATTTTGATTTTCCTGTCTTGGGCTACTTCTGTGAGCCTGGTTTTGTTAGTGCAAAATTGATGTGAGCTCAGCTTCTTACCAGCAAAAAGATCAGGGTTTTCCCAGTTCATCTGGGCCCAGTGAAGAACAGTGAAGAAATTCCAGCATAATCAACGATATATTTTATCCTATTTCTGATGTAAACAACTTTAAAACCTTGTGGATACTGATATATATAATGCCAATAACTTAGCAATAATCTTATTATAGCTGTAGCTTCAGTGAAGTACTTGAGATATCACAAAGTCTTATAAAGCGCAATCAACTCAAAAGCCTGAATAAAGATACTACAGATTATCAGATTTTAATGTGTTTTCCATATACACAGCTAATAAATCCTGAAAGGTATTATAAAGAGGCTGTCCTGGCCCTTTGTGTAAACCTGCAATAAAAAAACCAAATTCTTATAAAATGGACTTCCAAATTTTCAAGAAATAGAGTGAGCTTTTCTGGCAGCATTTACCTGAAATGAGTGCTCAGTCACCAAAAAGAAAAGGAAGACCACAAAGGCTTGAGACAGAAACTTGGGTTGTTTTTTTTTTTTTTTTTGTAGAGGGAGGAGGGACAGGAGGACAAGATTGAGCAGTTGTCAGAACCACAGCTTGGTCTGTATTCCTGCATTTCTGTTTTGGATGGACTCCAAGCTCCAAACTAAAATGCTTTGCCCTATACTACAAGGGAGTTTTAATCCACCCCAAATTTAGCAGCAGCATCCTTTCCCCCGTGGCAGTGAGCATTTAACAGAGCACTGCTGCAGTCGTTTCCTTCTTTTCCAAATCCACCACTACAGAGAAAATCTCCATGTTTCATTTTTATTATTTTCGAAATGAAATGGCAGGGAAGTTTCCCCAAGGGAAAACTCACCACTCAGTCCTCCAAGCTGGCTGGTTCTGCATGCAGCTGAGTAGCAGCAAAAAAAAAGCCCCAACCCAAACCCTGTGAAAACTCCAGCAGGAATAGCAACGCCTTTGAAAGGCTCAGCCTGTGCTCCCAGACACACTGGCACAACTCCACTCGGCCAAGCATTGTGCTGAGGCAGAGCCAGTTCAGGTGCTCCCAAGCCATCATCCCTGAATACAACCCCGGCAGCTGAATGGCTCCCGCTGTGTATCTGTACAACTGAACGCCTACAGCCAGTAGCAGTAATGGTGGTACATGGGTAAAGTGAGCTTTGGGAAGTCTGGCTGAATTGAAACAAGGCTGTAATGCCTGTAATTTCTTCTGAGGAGAGAAAGAAAACGGCAGAACTTTGCACAATCACAGCTGGATGTTGCATTCCTCACTGCAGCACTTTGTTTAATTATGTGGACTTTTTCTATTTAAATTAAAGGTGCTTCTTGGAAATGGAAGAACTTGCAGACACAACCTAAGATTTGCCTGTAGATTTTAAGATGATACTTGTGACAGTCACAGCCAACTTAGTGTAACAGGTTAGAGACATTCCACATAAAGCTCTTAGATCGTTTGGACGACTGTACCTTTGAGATATTGTAGATTTGTCTGTAATGATGGAGAATCCAGCCCCTCCAGAGACTCTGATCAGCCCTGTTTGGAATAGCTTGTAAGAGTCAGAAGCAAAAGCAAACACTTTGGCAAGCTCCATGAAACACGCAAGTGGACCAGGACCCTCATTAACACTCTGTCCATTGAAGTTTGGAACACAGTACTTCCTGAAAAGCTCAAATTCACATCTCATCAACAGTTACTGATTCTACATCCATGAATTACTTGAAATGAGAAAGATTCCGATAAAGAAAATAATTCTGGACCAAACCCAATTGTCTTTATTTGGTTTGGGTTTTCATGGTTTAAGCAAATCAACATCCTGTGGCAGCCAACACCAGCCTCTTTGGGAGGAGAAGATGTAAAGACCCTCCCTATGACAGATGCAGGACAGTACATCTTCCAGGCACATCTCTTAGCCTTTGGTACAGGAGACTTGTTTCTTCCCTAACATTTGAAGGCTTACCAGATACAATAAGCTACAAATCAAGATAAACTATCACAATAATCTAGCACTGCCTTTATAGACCTCTTGCCTTGCATTTACCAGGGCTGTACACATGGACCCAGGAGTTCTGGCTAAACTTAGCCCTGGGTCCTCAGTCCCTGCTTGAGCTGCACTGGAGCAGTACCTGTCCCCAGTTCTTTCACACTGCAGGTAAATTACTTCTGGTTTCAATTTTAGCAACTCTTGCAATGGCCTACAAAACATATGATTTTCCCTGGCCATTATAACACCTATGCTACGTAACGCTGGGTGGAAAGTGCTTTTATCTGAAAACCACTCAAAGCAAAATGATCCCTGTCGGCTTTATTCACTCTGTGTTTTATAAGAAGCAAGAGTACAAAGTATGTGTTGCTTTGGCAGTTTTTATTTCTCCCTTGCTAGCTTGGAGAAAATGGATTGTTGCTGCTACCCAGACGCAATGTGGGTAGGGCACGGTTATAAAGCCTTTGCTGGTATGGAAGGGCTATCCCATGACTTAATATCATAACCTTATCATTAGTATTCACCCTTTGATCGTGCATTATTGGCTTATATGCTGGTTGATTCACACCCCAAATAAGCAACAATAAAGAGGGCTTAGTTCAGCACATGTGTTTGCTTTATGAAAGCTTTGCAGCAATGGTGGCTCTTTGTTCGTTGTTACCCAACCCTAGTGTCACTAGAAGCTTTGGGGAGGAAGTAGCAGCCGTCTCCCTTTCTGTTGCAATGTGTTGTCTCCAAGAAAGGTCAGCTGAAGGAGTTGCAAGGTGCATGGTTCTGCTTACAAATGAAGGGTATTTCTGGCTATGCTGCCATGAATGGTGCTTGAAACAGCCACAAAGGGGTTAAGATCTCCCCGGCGCGCTTAGTGCCGGTGTTTCCCTGCACTGCTCAAATGAAAATTAATTAGTGCTGTTCTTGATGGTCTACTTGTTTTTGTCCTAACAGTTTCTAGTGCTGCTATCCTCATCCAGTGTTCCTTGACACAGGTAATAAAAATTCACAGGAAATAAAATGCCCGTGGGACAGCAGCAGTGTCTGCTTGTCAGATAACTAGCACAGACCTAGACACACCATCATAAGCTCCATCCACAACAAGCAGGCGTGGAGAGATGAGAAAGCTTCAGAGTTTTCTGAACAAGGCTGTTATTCAGCAGCCCCATCAGATTTCAGGGTATGGACACCAGTCTGGCAGCCATGAGTTGGAAGAAGTGTGGAGCCACTTCTGTCGGGGACAGCAGTCCTGAACGTGAGGAGCTAGGTGTCCCATTACCAGTCCCCCCAGCATCATCTCTGCCTTTTTTTACAGCTTTCAGCTGTGCTTCAAAGGCTTTGACCCTACAATCCTTAATCAGGGAAATCAAAAGGAATTTTACTTGATTAAATCAAAAGCAGATTTCCAAGATTAAAGACTGTAGAATCAGGAATTCAGGTCGCGAAGGAAAAACTCTGAAGTGCTCAATGTACAGTAAAGAAATAGAGTTTTCCTAATGTGCCTGTGATGGGGATTTCCAAGTAGGTGTGACACACAGAAGCACCCAGATCCCACTGAAATTCCTGGGAGCCTGGTACCTAATTGCATTAGGGCACTTTGAAAGTCTCAGTCATGCTTATTAATTGTCTGAGATAAAATTTAAGTGATATATTTGCCCTTCTGTTTTACAAGGCAATAACCCAATTAATGTGTGGATAAACTAGGAGGCCAAAGGGAATTGGATTACGTCTGAGGAAAACAGAGGAGCAATTAAAGTATCACTATTATAGGAGAGATTGAATTAACATAGTAATGAAAACATTCCTCCCTGGTTGGGAAATGGGGGCTAGGTCTCCAGTTTTGCGTCTGGAGATTATGAGCAGTGAGAGCCCCTTGTAATGCTCTATTGGTTGACACAGCAGCCATCATTTCATCGCCCATGAGATGCCTGTACAAGGAGACTGAAAAAGGAGGGATTAAAAGAGTTCATGCACCTCTTTCTGCCCCAAAGCTCCACTTTCCTGCCAACCTCAGCCTCCCTCTCACATCCACACCCAGGGGCTGCTGTTCTCCTGCTTCTCAACAGTACTTCAAGTTTGAGTCCAAATGGATGTTTTAATTAAGAGGGAGCAACTTTTACCTGGAGCGATCTCATTAAACAGACAAATCCAACATTGGTTATGATTTGCCCTCAAAATTAAAATGGTGCCTCCAGGAAAACATACTTACAAACCCACACAAAACCATAACCATAAACTGAAATGCCTCAGAGTAACAGAACAGCCTTATTTTGCCCAGATTGCCCAGCCTATGGCAGGATTGTAATTCTAGTCCAGGGGCCTGTTTGGCTTTACTAAGTGTAAAAGTCATGAGTGGAAAAAAGCATACATGAGGGTTATTGCTGGTTTATGGCTTCTCTTCCCCTGTTGTGCAAATGCCAGGGTCTAGCTTATATCTCAGACAGTAGTATCGGAGAGCACAATGGTGGAAAATGAATTATTACTTGGTGTAACAGAAGAGCTTCTGAAGTCATGATGATAATGCTTAATCGCGTACTTTGCAGACTATGTTCCCCAGAGTCATAAGGATGCAAAATAGTGCTGGAAATACATTAACGAGAGAAAGGAGGACTTCAGCTGCTCTTAGCGCTTTGTTAAAAACTCTGCATTTTGCATCGTCCTTTCTGGGGATGTGAGTTCAGTCCTGGGAATATTTAACAAACAGACAAGCTAATGAGCTCTGGCAATGAATAGGCATTCAAATTTAAGGCTAGGGTTGGGTTTGTTTTAATTGAGAATTTTGATAAAGCCGTTTTCAGTTGTGTGCTAGAAAGTACTTGCTCCCACACCGATGTGGATCATTTAATTGCTCATCTGGAAAAGTAGTAGCAGAAAGTAACTACTCATAATCCACAAGCTTGTGTTAGCAACACTGTAGCAACCCTACCAAGACTAGTTTAGATGATGTGTAAACAGCAAGCTGGCAATATGGTGGTTTAAGAGGTTTTTTTGGTGAGTTTTTTGTGTTTGTTTGGTGTGGGTTGAGGCTCTTTTTGTTTGTTTCTGGTGGTTTTCTTTCTTTTTTAAGGTAAAAAACACATGTTACAGTCAAGTTTCAAGCCAGGGCACATATGTGCCTACTTGGGCAAAGCAGCTTCTCAGTGTCCAGGTTCAATTTAGCACATTAGGCTGAACGTCAAAGCCAATCTTTTTGAAGAGATTATTCAAACTTTGGCATTGTGACTCAGAGGCATCAGCACCATTACATGCGCTTTTAAGACTAAGCACAATTTATAGGTAAACAGACTTTTTGGGGGATGCGATATATCTAGAAGATACATTTTATCTCAACTAGATTGTAAAGCAGGAAAACACTATGATGTTATTATACAAGTCAGGGTGGATGATTTAAATGGCTTAATTCAGTCCTTAAAATATACAACTATGACTTCCAGAGTCAGCAACAGTCATCCATAGCAGGCTATTGTTTAAATCCCTGGATTTCTGGAAATCTGCCTATCAAGGTGCACATCAGCCAAGTAATCAGGGTTTCACAGGGTTCTGTTAAGAGTTCAGTCTGTCTTCACTTGAGGACCTGGATTTGAAGCCATTATCAAAATGTCTCTGTTGACCAGCTGTGTGTGACAAGGTCATAGCAATGGGCTGCCCCAGCACAGTTTGGTGCATCCATAAGTGCTACTGGCTGGGAAGGGACAGGATCTCAGCTTGGTCCCTGTGGCTGCTGCATCCCTACATCCTGTGCAGGACTTCAGTGACATAAGCTCGATTTGTATTAGCACTTGTACAGGTAAACCTTGATTTCAAACAAGAGAACTGGGGAAACCTTCTTGCTTAAAATCCAAGCTAAACCAGAACTAGATCTGAACAATGCTGAAAGTCCAAGACAAACATTCCCACTAAGCCCCTTCCACAGAACATGATGTATCTGTAAACAGACTTTCCCCATCTGTAGGCTGTGGTGAAATGAAACATGGGCTTCTTGGGATCCCAAAGGCTTACAACTGAATGAATAGCTAAGTCTGTGCTTCACAAATATTTTTAAGTCCCCTTCAGCATTAAACTCTTAAACCTGTTCTCCTAATCCTCGCTAATTAACGGCAAAACTGTCTTTAATCGCATGTAATCTAATTGAATGCTTTCAGTCTCCATGCCTGTAAATCATGAAACAAACAAGCATCGCGCATATATTAGTCTAGTTTTGCAAAAATAAGAGGTACACTACCAACCTTCCAGAGAGTCAGGTCAGATCTACTCCCAGCACAGGACATCCGTTCCACAGATTGTCCTGGTAATCTGCAATAGCCTCATAAAAACTAAGACATTTCACAGTAACCCAATCTTCCTCGTTGCCTGCTCCAGGCAGTAGAGATAACAACTGCTGTGGATGGAGTTACATGGCACAGCCAAGATGCCAGCAACAAAGTCAGAAGTCCTGCTCTCTGCCTTACTTCAGCTCTGACCTTCATTGGATCCTGTACTGAGCCAACTCAATGTGGCAATTTAATCCCCCAAAAAAGGACCTTTTTGGGGGGAGGTTAATTTGCTGCTGGATTAATAGATGGATTCAGCTCCATGCAGGGCCCATGAAGTCTCAGATCCAACATAATGTGGGTGGAGAGCACAGAAGGTAAGATGGGAGAGGCCAAGCAGTCCTTTCCTATTTAGCACCAGTGAGTTGGACTCATGGAGAACCTGCCAGTCTTTTCTTAGTTGGTGTACACACACAGATACATCCCAGGGACTTGCCCTTGTGTTAGTCTGTGCAGACAAACACAAACTGCTGCTCAGTTGAGATGGCCAGCAGTGAAAACCTATAGCTGATGCCTGTCCTTACCCCTACAATTACTGCGATAAGTCAACTGCAGCTGTCCTTCTTGAGCACTGCTTCACCCTGGGGCTGTCCCCTGAGGAGCCTAGAGATAGATGCAACATGAACTCATCTTCTACCCAAGCCAGCAAGCAACCATGACAGAGATACTGTTCTTGCTTTAGAGCTGGCTTCTGACGGACTATGCCCTTCTTATGTAAAGTTGATTTGATCTCATAGGTTACAGCGCTTGAGAAGACTGCAGGGGATATGTGGTATTAAAAACAGAAGCACTAGGAGAAGCCAGCCCTGAAGATGCCTAAGCCAGAGCTGAGGAATGGCTATTGAGCAATAAATATAGAAGTTGATGAATTATTGAGGAAAGAGAAGCCTTTTTCATGGAAAATGTCCTTATCAAAATTGGATGAATCACCAACTGCAAACTAGATATTTGAACACTTTATCCTAGTTTTAGCCAATCCCAGATGCTATGAATGCATCCATTATTCCTAAATACCTAGTGAATTTTGGATACAGTTGCTGCAGTGGGACTATTACCAGTGCAATTAGCCTGGGCACGTGCACACCAGGTCCAGTGTCCCAATGGAGACATAAAAGACTGATGCTAATACAAGCAGCCAAAAAAATTTTAGGGCTCATTTGATTTCAAAATGTGTAACAGGAAGATCTGAAAGGACATTTATTTTTTCCTCAAATGTAAATGCTTTTAATCTTCCTTGGAATGGAAGCTTGCTCAGATTCCCTCCTTACTTTTCTTCGTTGCCTCCACTTAAACAGCAGCCCCTTTGCTCTTTTACAAAGCTCTCAGTTTCTTAACGCTTCGGTGCATTCAAACATTTCTTAACAAGTGCCAAGAGAGGGAACAGGAGAAGAGAAATTATTATTTTCAATCCCACCCCTAGTCAAACTCTTACATGTTAACTGCACTTAAGCTGAAATTCATTAGCAAATTATAGGTAAAGAATTCAGAGTAAGAGTCAAAGCAGCTTTCTTAGAGGTGATTGCCTGCAGTCTGGTTATTGAATGGCTAAGGAAAAAAAATCCACATGTATATAAACATTTCTCCTTTGAAAACACTTTTTAAAAAGCTATTCCTCTAGAATGGTGACATTTTTCTTTAAATGGTTAATATTAATAATTCAGTAGTATTGAAGCATTTCCAGTGCTTTATTTCCTTTATTTTTGAGCTAGAAGTTTAAGTCAGCCAGCATATAACTGAGGCTATGTTAACATAACAAGACAAAGATCATTCTGTGGTTAAAGGCCATACTAATATTCAGGAGCTTTAAGTTCAATTCAGCTTCTGCCCTGGAGTACATGTGGGACCCTGGGGAAGTCATTTAGTCTGTTTGATCTCAAAGGCCTATTTCCTCAATCTTTTCTATTAGACAATAAATAAAAGCTTAATGCTAAACTAGAGTTTGAGTGCAGAAAATCCCCTGAAATTTCCAGTGTCATTTTTGGCCAAGATCTGCAGCCTTTTCATGTAATTGGAACCCTACACTATTTGTATGCGATTTTGGAAAGACTGAGGATTCCAGGTAAGGAGGAAATAGTGGCCATTCAGACATGCATATGCTTTGTCAGAAGTCTGGGAAGTCAAGTCATTTCCACAAAACCAGATTCAACAATTGGAAAATTCCCATTCAAGAGGTTCCCTGTGGGTCTTGTGTACAACTGTAAGTTCTTCAACAGAACTAATAATATATCTGGGCAATTAGAGCTTAGCAACAGGGCAATACTAGCCATCGGTTGATACCTCCACAAGGTAAATGATAGTGTGTACCTAATGAGGGACAACTTCTTTAATATGCAAAGTGTGTGTATTATGAAGGTAGGATGAACCTTTTGAGAACAGCCACATTCAAACATCTCATTTACACTCTAAAAGCTGCTGCTTCCTGTAATAACTGGGAGGGAGAGGAGGGAAACCACAGGTAAGCTGATCTGCTGCCCCAGGTGCCTGTGCACACAGCTCCTGTTGGATCAAAGCAGAGACATGCACACAGAGGCCGAGGGGAGAACGTGGCCCCTGGCACTTTACAGAGAAATATGCTGGAGCACGCCTTGTATTTAGTCAGGATCTAGCACGTATCTTTGATGTGTGATAACAGAGAGGCAGGTAAAAGCATAAGGGGAGACCTAACAAGTTGTAGCATAGGCAGGAAATGCAGTTGCAAGTTCAGGGTAAGTTGAAGGAAATAACACTTTTGCTTTTCTAGGAGAGGCCAGATACGTATTTCAGCCATGAAACGATCCAGGCAAGGGCAGAGAAGCACAACATCCAGAAACCTGCAGACAGTTAATAAGCTTGGAGGCAAGATGAATAACCTAGGACCCGATACAGGTGTGGTTGGTGTGCAGAATCAGGAGGAGGTGGTTGAAGAGAGGGCAAAAAACCCCATTTCATGCACACAGAGCTATAGCCTTTAGGATAGCCAAGGCGGTGGGACCACATTTAGACAGGGTAACTTATTACTGACCAGACTTTGTAGACCTCGAGGCACCAGGTTGTTTTTGGTTCTGCTGATGTTTGCAGTGACTGGGAGCAAACTGGATGTGAGCAATGTACTTGTTACAAATTTTGTATGGTAGCATCACATTAAGAGCTTTCTCCCTAATGACAGAGGAATCTCGTGAGCTGCTTGGATTTTTAGATGGAACTGCTTTTTGGAAACGGCTACAGAAAATACACAGGCTGAGGCTAACCATCATCAACATTAGAGATCACAACTGAACTTGGGAGATTTCAAGCAGGCCCATCTTCTCTCTCTTCTTAATTTCATGGATCTTTATCCTACTTGGGAATTAAGAAATAATACCAACTCCCGCTACCAGAGTTGTAAGATACCATTCGAATAATCTTTATTAATCTTTGAGGAAGGGAACCTTTCTGCCTCAGATAATTCAATGTGTAACGTTCATACAGGCTTTCTATTTACAGGCCTATACCACAAAGATTTCAGAAAGAAACTAAGTGACTGAATAAACTAAGTCAGTTTTCTGCTCTCCGTTTTATATTTATTGTTTTTAAGGAATTAAAAGACATCTTCATTGGATTTTTCAAAACACAGCTTAAATAAGCACAGTAAGATTGTGCAGGAAAGTCTTGTTTGTACATGCTGCACGTGTTTGAATGGCAAAAAAAAGCTACTATGTAGAAATAGTAATGTTGTTAAACACCTAACTGAAAGCTAGAGAAACCAACTCAGCCTGGTTTGACTGGTTTTACTTTTGTAGGATGCCTTCATCAGGCTTCTGTTCATCTTTGGCTTTACAAGGCAGTGAGAGCAAAAAGCCTGGAAGATGTTCCTTTGAAACTTTTCTATGTAAGGGAAGGAAAGAATTTAAATTACCTAAAAAAACCCAGAAAAATGTTTAGGCTGCTTGTGAAAACTCTTAAAGAATTATTTTCTGATCCTTTTAAAGATGTGATTGATTTGATGGTCAGAAAGAATACAACTGTTGAATGCACTTGTTAATAGCTATGAATCATCAACCTTCAGTGAGTGACCAAATGTTGGTTTAACCTTCTTTATCCTACAAACACCACCAGCAGGTCTGATGATTTTGGCAGTAAGTATTACCCCCAGGAGAGGAGGGAGGAAGAAGGCTTGGCAAGGTGGATGGTAAATAATGGCACCAGATCGTCTCTGCCTTAGATACTGAAAACCTCTTTGTACAACTGGAATTGCCACAGAGTGGATGGGTTTATTCCTCCTCCCAAATTGTGATATTTTGACAAACTTCAATTTCAGACAGAGTTCTCGTACATAATAGTCGTAGAAGACTATTCTGCATGACCATAAATCTAATTATATCCTTGACCTTGTCTAATTCAGTTTTAAAGACTCAGCTTTTAAACCACAGAATAAATTTGTTTGAAAGGAAAAGGATTTTTTAAATAACAAGATGTCTATCATACAGTTTTAACAAACTTCACACAAGAGCATGCCAACACTTTTCTGAGCCATATGTGGATTTCTGTTGTCAGTTAGAAATCTTGAATACTCCATGCAGGAACTACTGAATAAAGCTGTTTATATTATAGAAGTAAACAGAAAAATTTTGGATGATTCTTTGCATTTCATCATTACCAACTTAAGGCACTTTCAAACACATTAAAGTTTGTATTGTTCAAAAACCATCAAGTTTTATGAATAGAAACAGACATCGTGTTTTATATGATCTTTCAAGCCAAACCAGCTGTAGCTGACTGTAAAGCTAATGGTATTTAAGCCAAGAGCTATCTTTTTATGTTGTGATTATACAGTATCTCGCACCTGAAGTTTATCCTTAAACCAGTAACTCCTCTGATACAGGTTTACCCTTTAGGAAAAAGCTGGCACAGGACTGAACAGCCCCATTTTGGACTGAAGCAAGTTATTGGGACTCTTGTACCCTAGGAAGGCTGAAGATTCAAACTTGGTCTCACAGAAAAATCCCAAAAGCAAGACATTCCAGACGTCAATTCCCTGTTCTATCTCCATCATCATAAAAACACAAGAGCAAGGGCCAACACCACAGCTTGCTCACACTGAGAGCCAAAAGCCATGATCCAGCTGCTTTGGCTGGTGCAGCCCTTTAATATCTCTGGAATTCCCCAGGATCTTCTCTTCCTTTGCAGCAGGTTCAGCCTGAGCAGCTTGTTTGTACTCAGCCTAACGCTCAGCACACAGCGTCCTCTGCATGGTTATGTTTTGTAAAAAAAGTACTGGGATTCAGCATCCTGGGTGATACTGGGTGATACCTGGCTCTGCCACCAGTGTTTTTCTCTCCCCTGTTCTAACTATGCCCTGTGGTTTTTGGGAATGTGAATGGGTCATGGTTATTAGTGGTATTGGTAGTGCTTGTTATCCCAGCTGTGGTCCAAGCTACAGAAAGGACTGTTCCTAGTTACCTTCTTGTGCTGGGCTTAATGCTCTGAGATGCTGCCAGAATGCAGATGTTCTCAAAACAAGAGAACCTGAGAGGCAATTTACAGTTCTCCCACTGATATTTATTGATGCGATGTGAACAAGATGGTCACATGACCTTCTCCCTCTGTCACAGACCTCCTCTTCCTCCAGAGCCCAGCTCAGTGCTTTGCCACAAGACTGCCCTCCCTCATTTCCCCATCCCATCTCCTCATCCAACCTCAGAAATGGGGCTATGAACTTCCAGCTCTGTGTGGACTGTAGGCATCCTAAGCATCTTTTAGATACTAACAATATACCAAGGATTTACACCATACAATGGATGCTGCAGTAGAAAGTTAAGAGTTGTGCTTCAAATTCCTCTCTTGAACTATTAAAATTAGCCTGGATTTTTGTTTTTTGAAAGAATTTGCACTGACAACAGCCTCCCTCATTTAAAAAGCAATATAATTTTTTATCAAAATCTACTAAAATGCAAATCATTGAATCTTTGCTATTTTGGAGAATGATAGTTACGAGTTGACAAACAGTCTACTTGCCATCTGAGAGCGCTTGTCACAACACACATAAATTAACCCTCCCCCCCACACAAAGTATGGTAATCTAAAAAAAATGGATTTTTCTTTTCTTCTACTACAGCCCACGGAGAATTATCTTCTTTGCAGAGCTTCTTGTGATGTATTGCTGCTCAATCATGCATGCACCTTTGAAACAGCATCACAAGTTCTTCCTGACAGAAAGGAATGTGTTCCTACTCCAAGGTTACCTTTGTTCAAAATATACAATAGAAACTAGATGCTAATGAGAAAATAAATGCACAGCGCAGTCTTTGGAAATGGCACTGCTGAAGCTATCACCTTGCCTGAAGCAATAAATTCCAGGCGAGCACAGACTGTATTTTTAAAATTTATCACCTCACAGACTAACAAGCATTGATTATATGTTTTTCTTTGAGTAATTGCCAATATCATTAATAAGTTCAAATTTATACTTTAAAAGAAAACATACTCTGTACTCTTCTACAAAGGAGAATATGTAGGAAGAATAGAGATTAAAATCCCCTGCCAGCGGAGAATCCTGATAAGACCCCAACTTCAATTAACTGGGACAAGCTTAGCAAGGAGGTGATATTGTCACTGAGGTTAAGAGCAGCTAGAGATCAGGAAGCAGTACTTAGCACCCAAAACTGGGCCAGCCATCACCCTCACATGGGACCCTAGTCCCCCACAGTGGTCCCAGCCAGCAGGCCCTGTTGAGGGCCTCATAAAGAAGCAAGATGTTCTGCAAGTGCTTCCAAAGCCAGAGAGAGTCCAGCTACCAACTGCTCCCTCATCTACGTGTCAGAGAGAGTTGGTTTTCTATGGCTACGTAATTTACATCTGGTTAGCTTAACCAAAAATGATTTTGGAATCTTCCTTCCCCTTTATTTGATACAGAACAGCCAGAAGAAAACCCTCCTTCAGAATTGCTCCTACAAGGTAATAGCAATCCTTGACCATGAGCACTTGGTACTTGTGCCAGCACAGCCTCCTATTGAAAGGCAAGCCAAGGGCAGGGCACAGTTCCCAGGTGCTACCAGGAACATCACAGAAGCGAGTAAGGAGAGGAAAGCACCTTATTTTCTCACTTCATTTCAGGGGATGTTCCCTGGTCTCTGCTACACTGAGGCATATCCATACATGACAACCACGTGCCTCATTCTGGCTGTCAAAGACCTGGCTCCTAAGTAGTACAGAACATACTAGTTAGAATACCAGATTCTAGTGGGATCCTCACATCTGGGAGAAGTAAGTAACAGTATTTCCCAGGGGAAGGGCTTGCCCCACTCTCTTTAGGAATTTCTGGAAGAGCTGCTGGGTTAGTGAGACAGGTACAAAAGCAGAGAGGAAGCCTGTTGGAAGCCCGACTCCATGGCTCTCCCTTTCTTCTTTAATCAGAAGAGCTCTCCCTCAGTCCTCCACCATCTCCTGCCCTCTCACCAGGGCTTTTGGAATCAAAGCAAGACCTGGATTAGCATTTGTTGCACCTACCTATGTCATATTTTTCACTTTGCCACCATGGGTTTCAGCCAAGATACTGAAATCCTGTCTCAAAAAGGCAGCAGGAACACAAAAGCTCTGGATAAGGAATGACACATTTTTCCCTACACAACATTAAAGATAAGAAATAAGCTGCTCATTTATCAGTTGTCACCATTCTAACAATGCTAGAACTCTTTTATTTCTGAATATCATCCGTAAACATGTCCTGGACAATTAACTAGTGTAAAATGAACAAAATAACCAGAGACTGGTGCAGATAAGAGAAATATCTTTGTGGAAGAGGAGCCTTAAGAAATCTAGTGAACATTAGATATATATCATGTACATTCTAAATTTAAGATCAAGGTAATTATTTTTAATGTGGAACTTTCAATCACTGCTCACCCTACAGAGCTTCCCCATGGATTTGAGTTTGAGTAATGTAGTAATGATAGCATTACGACTTGTAATAGAAAGAATCATTACAACATCATTATCAAGGAATTACTCTTGCAATTAGTAATAATTCCCACATTCACAGTCAAATAAGTAACACTTTCCCCATTAATTTCATTTCCTCTGCAAGGCTAAAGTAAGCAACTATTCTTATCAGTGTGTTTTAATACACCTGTCTGCTTCTCTGTCTAAATAGTTCCTAATCCTCTGCTTTCAAAGCTCTGTGTCTAGTCAGATAATTTCACCAGGATCTAACTACATGATCTGTCAGGTGAGCGGACAGGTTAAAAATGAATTCCTCATGTTTGACCTGGTTCTACAATGTACTCTAAATGGAAATCACACCTTTCAGATGCATTTACAACAGGAGAAGAATAATAACTGAAGACGGTGTAAAACGTTATCCCATGCACAGCCAGCTATTTGCAATGGCTCTCTACCTATACTGGTAAGCAGCAGCTCACAAGAATATTGCTGAATAGTTACTGGAATACATTCCTGTTCGCACAGGTTGATCTAAAGCCTATCCAGGCTATCAAAAAGAGCAGCTCAAGGTCAGAGTTCAGGCCTGTGCAGTACGTGGGAAAGGTTTTTGTCCTTCTGAGCACACCTACTCCTTCAGGGAGACTCAAGGAGTGAGGTCTTCCATCCTTTTTTAGTTTCTATTTTATCAACACCTCCATCATGGCCTGCGTCTTCAAGGGAGATGACTAGGAAGTATTTAGACCTGCAATTTTATTATATATGCATGAAGTAGTTTGTGTCATGATGAACCATATATATCGAGGCTCAAGAGTATTTCCTTTCTTAAGACAAAAAATCTCTGCTTACCAATACAGAGCAAGGATGCACTGCAGTGTAGAGGAAAGATGATGTTTTTTCCTGGTACTTCCAGTGATGCCACTGCAGGCATCAGGGAGCTACGAAGGGCCACAGCACTCATCTGTACTCCGTTCCTCTTGGCTGACTGCGAGGAATGGCTTTTCTCCATGGCAGACCTCAGGAGAAAGTGCTAAGCCCAGGGCTCCATTCGAGACCCTGCCTCCCTCGTTACAGTGCCTGAGTGGGAGCCGAAATCTTACCCTAGGCCTGGGCACTGAATTTCTGAAATCCTTTAATGAATTCTAAGCATGCAAAGAGAGAGAACAAAACAACCAACCTTATGACACAGCCCATGTAGTACATTAGGTGTATGTACCAGTCTTATGTATAATTCTATTACATTCCCCTTCATCCCCCAGCTTAACTCTTTGCAGAAGCCCTCCTCAGTGAGACCTTACAGCTGCTTTATATGAAAGCTGATGAATACATTCATTGTTCCTGTACAACTCCAAGGCATATAGTTTCTTAGTAAATCAGACATTCAATACACAGAGGAAAACCCTGTAAAATAGTACAAGATACAGTAAGCAGTACTTGGATTATTATAAATAATTAAACATAATCCACTGGATAGTAAATCTGACGTTCCTCATGCAGATTTTTCCCACTTTGCTGATTTAATCAGTCCCTTTACCTCAGCTCACGGTCCCCTTAGGACTGCAGAGGATCTCTTGAGCCATCACAACAATTTTGTGATCATGTGCTGCCATGTCATGCAATGCTTCAGATACTAACCAAACACCAGCTTATGTCGACCTTTAGATGCCTTGCCTACAGTATAGTTACCAAGAGCCTTTTCTAGATCTCTGCAGCTTTCATCTTGGAAACTTCCTTATACTCAAACTAAATTTATTCTCAGCTAGACTATAGTCTAGTGTTCCACTCTATGCTAAGTATAGAAGTATCATAGCTGTTATGGGTGAAGACTAGAAGAAAAAACAAAGTCTGCAGCAAAAGATACCTCTGTAATATCTTTCATTAAATCAGTTTATACAATGGGAGAGCACTAGGCAAGCTTACAGATTCACAGGCCAACTACAGAACTCTTCTCCTTCCTGCCATCTATTCCTCTTGTACTTATAGCCAGCAATTACACCCTCTCCTCAGTGTTCATTTCATGAAGCTATACAAGACAAGCCGTTTCTCCTGTGAGAGCCTCAATTTCCTTTCTTAAAATTCCCTGTTCTTCATAGTATCAGCCATAACATACCTCTCCCAGCCTGGGATGGCAATCTGCCACTCTGTTCTGTCAACCAGTGTCCCAGAAGCAGCCCAGGGACCACCAGAAGAATTCTGCTTGGAGGAACCAGAATTTCAAGTGTCCTCTATTATTACTATTATTATTATTATTTTTATTTGCACAGTCTTATCACAAAGGAAAACCGTGAATTATTAATGTAAACATGTCGGTATCTGTAACACAAGTGTGTTGTTTGACCCTGTGTGATGATTTCCATTATTTGATACTTAAAACAACCGTGGGTGCTTTCCTTCTGCTCCCTAATGGGGCATACAACTTCTTGCATCTCTCACTGTGAAAAAGAATGTTTCCCAGCTTTAGCACTGATGGGAAGTAGTGGTAAGTGCCTATCACAAAAATGAATAATGCTACAAGTAGGAATCCTGTCCCCACAACACTTGTACAAATGAATATGTAGTTTGCTTCATAGGAAGGTCTCATTTTTGGATGATTCTAACTCATTGTGCTTTGTAAAGCCCTGAGGGTCAGATAAGATTTTGCTTTAAGTGAACGAAAAAAACTTGGCATTCCTCCAGTCATAGTAAAATGAAAAACACTGAGATATCTCAGAGCAATTTGTTCTAGCAGAGTGCTCAGGCTATGGGACTTGAGCACGATCCTGCAAGTCAAAGCTCTACAAACAAAGCCCTGTATTTATAGCAAATCTCCTCCTCCCGACGTTGTCAGGATTTCAGCTTGCAAGTGCCATAAGGGCTCAACTCAGCTATGGGATGCCCCTGTTTTCTACCCCTGTGCAGAGCAGTTGCATTCATGGAACACTCTACCCAGAGTCCTGGAGCCCAGGTGAAAGGAAGATGATGGAGGCTGTGCTTTGGATCAGGTTTCTCTACTTCAAAACCAAGGAGAGGAAGTCCACAGCCAAGAGAGTATGAAACAGTGGCCTCTATGGCCTTTGATTTTTGCTCCAGAACAAGAAATTGAACTTGCCTGACTCTAAGCCCAAGTTAATGGATCCTGTTTCAAAGCAGTTACGTTGTTTGCAGTCATAAAAACCCATCACTTTTCTGCTCCGCAATTGTACAGCATCTCGCACTACAGGAGGTGAAAGGGGTAAGAAGGGAAGGAGACTGTTGTTTTATGTGTGTTGCAAGTATTTTGTTTACAGAGGCAATCGCTATGCTCAGCGGAGCAAGAGCTGCATAAAGATCATAAAAAGAATTTGCCATGAATTAAAAATGAACAATACTTAAAAAAAAATCCCATTTTCCTATTCTCCTAGCAGCATGCTGCACAGCAAGGTAGCTTCTCAAAGGAAGTCTCATCAGTTCTGACACTTTATAAAATGCAGAGCCTGACCTGTTCAGCATTTACATAGCTCACTGATCAATTAGAATGCAGCACTAAACAGCAGTGCTCAGGACACAGATATGTCTCCACCTTGGCCCTCTTTGACCTTCCCACACAGTAATGAATTTTCTTCCTGCTTGCCCTGCAGAATGGATCAACCTTAATTATCCCACAAAAGACCAGCATTGGCCCAAATTTATTAGAAAATTGAGGGACTGTCATACTGAAGTAAAAGTCTGATGTCACATCAAAGTTAACTCATAGCTCAGTTATATATATCTCTGCAGCCAGGACTGCAGTGCAAGTCAACTATCTCAGACTGAAATGGATGGCAGCCTTGTAGGGAATCAATGGCCCAGCAATTTTCCACTCTCCTCTGTCTTCTCTGGGGTCCCAGCATCCTCCAAAGTCAAGGCAGATCTGAGGTCTCACTAGAGATGCTGAGGGCCACAAAGATGGAAAAACAGCAGTCCCAAAATCAACCTGCCTGGATAACAGGATGTGTCCACAACCGCAGTGCACCCAGCACAGGTGATTTGGTATTCACAGAATCATGGAATACCAGATTGGAAGGGACCTCAAGGATCACCTGGTCCAACATTTCTTGGCAACAGCAGCATAGACAAAATGGCCCAGCACACTGTCCAGCTGAATCTGAAAAGACTCCAATGATGGGGAATACACCACTTCTTTGGGGAGATTATTCCAATGGCTGATTGCTCTCATTGTGAAAAGTTTTCCTCTTGTGTCCAAACAGAATATCCCCTGAAATAACTTCTACCCATTACCCCTCATCTTCTCCATATGTCTCCTTGTAAAA
This sequence comes from Nycticryphes semicollaris, assembly GCA_013400055.1. Taxonomy (NCBI): domain Eukaryota; kingdom Metazoa; phylum Chordata; class Aves; order Charadriiformes; family Rostratulidae; genus Nycticryphes; species Nycticryphes semicollaris. The sequence continues at coordinate 700,673 of VXBJ01001151.1, read as the reverse complement.
AGGAAGTCTCCATCTTTGTATCCACCCTTTAAATACTGGAAGGTGATGACAAGGTCTCCCCTAAGCCTTCTTTTCTCAAGGCTCAACAAACCTCATTGTATAGCCTTTCCTCATATGGCAGGCTTCCCAGCCCTTTCATCATCTCAGTGGGCCTTCTCTGGATCTTCTCCAGCCTGTCCACATCATTTTTGTATAGCAGTGACCAAAACTGAACACAGAATTCCAGGTGTGGCCTGACAAGCGCCGAGGGATAATGACTTCTTTATCTCTGGCTGGTGAGACCAGGGCCCAGAAGAGACTTTGACCAAATCATTCACCTCCTCTGTAACAGAGAAGCTGAGGTCTTCCTCACTAACTACTTTGTTAGAGGATCGAATTCTTTACTAATTAAAACTTGTGACTTCAAAGATATTTTCATGCACAACTTCCAGCACCGTGCATGTGTTAGGTCTACATTGTAAGGATCTATTAAGTATACAAGTAGACTCCAGACAAGCCATGTTAATTAAAACCCAATCATAAATCAGTGTAATTAGAAATAAAGTAAATGTGAGAAGTAGCCATAATGAGAACTGTTCACGAATACAGAAGAGACATATCGTGCAACTGGGTGCCAGCACAGAGAGATTGTGCACTGCCCCATGAAGCATGTTTCCTGGGATCTAAGTTACAGCTGAGACATTTGCCAAGCATAAAAGACTCTGTGACTTTCATTTTTTGGTGCCATGACTGCCCTTGTATATGCCCAGAGCAGTGGTGGCTTATAAATATAATCAGAAAGGACTGATGCACATGCAAACACTCTATTTTAAGAATTATGTTTTCTGTGGCATTCACTGGGACTGAAAGCCGAGCTGGAGGACAGAAGCAGCTGTGCAGCACATCATGGTAAGGCAGAACTTCTTGATGGAAAATCCATGATTTTTTTAAGTATGAAAATGAGATCTATGGCTGGAATATCAAATACACATAATGAACCCATCTTACTGACCAAGGGAAGTACCATTGCTTCAGTGCTTTTCTCCCATGCAGGTAGAGGCGCCTTCACTGAGCTGTGCTTTTTATGGGAATTAATAGGAAATCATGCTGTTCAGCAAGTGAAAGAATCTTTGCATAGAGGGTCACTCAAGTCAAAGGTGCCAGTTTCATCAACATTGCAAACAGCAATTACAAATCCTGCTTCTCAGACTATTATTTATTTTTTTTCCCTTCAAGGAACACACATTCTGTATATTGAGCCAGAAGCATTAAAAGGCATTAATGAGTCTGCCTGTGAATAAGGTGCTGAGCTACCCCAACCCCTCCTTCTCCTGCTGAGTCCAAGAAGATGCTCAGACCCCAGCAGGTTACATTTCAAATGACATCTAAGGTCCCAATAAGATCATACAACCCACTACAGCCTTAGATCTGAGGGAGGTCCAGGCCTGCATCTAGGTTTTGCACCTCTGTACCAGTTTAAGGGCTTCAAGAGAATAAGTACCACTTAACGTCACTGAATGCCCAGCTCATACTAATGAGCCAAACCCCTATCCTACCAAACAATCAACAGTAATTGAGTTAGCACAGCAGGACGTGGACACTCTGCACAATCTCCTAAATGGCTTTTAAACAGCAACATTTTAAGATTTATTATTTATGCTGTGGCAGTACCCAAAGAGTTCAGTTCAGATTGGAGTCCTATGGTGGTAGATACTGTATAAATACATAAGAAATTATTCTCCCCTGCACCTTCTTCCCCAAGGACCTGCAATTTTTACTGGAGATGAAGCTTGGAAAAATACAGGAAACTGCCCTAATGGGAACTCATAGACAAAATGCAGCAATGCAGATGTAGAGCCCAAGGGCTCTGAAATGCTGACACCTTTAAAGCAACTATCTAGTAAGTATCAGCAATCCCTGCAGATCTATGAACTATCAGATCAACCTTTTTAGACAAGGATTTGGTTTGAGTCAAACTGCATAAGATTTAAAAGCATTTTTCCCACCAAATTCTACTTCATAGTCTTCATTAGTGATTGTTTTACAGCGAGTAATGGAACAAGAAAATTATGTACTTAATATACCAAGTAGTGAACTTAAAGCAGTGATTTAAATTCATTCAACCATTCAACCCCAACAAAAGTTGTTTTTATTTTTGTCAACCTATTTTCTGTGATGTCCAGGGAATGATACCCACTTCCATCAGATAAGAACATTTCATGATATCATCTGCCTGCCCAGAGGAGCTGGCTAAAAATCTGACTCTCGTGGGTCATTCCAGAGTGGAGAAATAATTAATGGTGGAGTCTGATATCTTTGACACAATCCTGTTTGCTTTCAAATTATGTACAAAGCCCTGTTTCCCTTCACACACCAGGAACGAAGCAGCAGGAGAGAACTCCAAGTCCCTTTTTAGCCAGTAAAAAGCTGCATTCAGCATTTTCTCAAGACTCTGCTGCCAGTGCTTTTCTCTGGATGCTTATGCAGATCATCTGATGTCGTTCTGCCAGGTCCACAGAATGGCACCTTGTGAAGCCTCTACAACTCCTCTGACTGGTGACTTCAGCTTGTGCTTTTAATGGATGCTTTGACACATGAAAGTAGAGTTAGCTGCTGTATTTTTTCAAAATGAAGAGGCAGCCATTAACACAAAGGTTTACCGTGACTGAGCAGTTACTAGATTTCATGCAATGCATGTTTCTATATAGCCAGTTCAAAGAAAAGGCAGTCACAATCCTGAGTGGCTTTCTGGTCACTCCAGCGCTGTGGGGTGTCTGCAAGTATCAAGCATGTTGCTCTAACACCAAGACAGGGCTTGTCTCTGCAGCCCCAAATCTGATCCCAGCTACTTCTGCAGCTTCTCCCCTTGCCCAGGACCAGCCCTGGAGGAGGAAGTTTTACTACAGCCCTTTCAGCTGAAAAACCATTATTTTGGCATTGTAACTGGCTGACACAAACACAGACTCAAGGCACCCAGCTGCCTGGCACAAATATACAGGCAACTCAAAAGCATAGCATGACGTGTACTACTTCTTTGTGTTCAGCTCCACTCTTCTCTTGAAGCAGAATGCTTCAAGGTTGAAACATCGTTGCTAGCTTTATTTATATATATATTTTTACTGTTGTCATGTATTGTCACCACAGCACCATCCTAGCTCCATTTTAACCCACATGCTGAGGCAGAATCCCACTGCTAAGGTGCTCATTCCCAGACTATGGACTGCATCTCTAAAACATGTGCATGCACATGCAGTGGCACAAAAGCTGCTGCAGTATGAGTTTGTGCCGCCCCTTGCAAGTTTGCACCAGGTCTTGTATATTCCCCACCACCCCACCCTGCACATGGAAGATATTTGCATTCAGACAAGTCTTTAAAAGCCCTTTTGCATTTGTTACATGAGTCATCATCAGAAGGGTGGTGTAAATCAATGAGCTAAGGGTGAGAAATATTGATTTCCCTCCGAGGTTTATTTGCAGCATGGCTGAAAGACCTAATATTAAGAGACAACAAATCGAGCCATCTTACCACTCTGGGTCAGTTTGGAGAGGGTTATATGAGTGCAAGGGAAGCGCAACAAAACAGTGTTACCTTGTGGCCAGGGAACTGAGAGGAACAATCCCAAAATACAGGCAGTGACAGCAGCAGCAGAGGGTTAGACCCTGTAGTAGGAAGGGCTCCACACAGCAATCCAGAGCCTGCCTGCCATGTCTGATGCTCTTCTCACACAACAAAGAGTGGCCACAGGTAACATTCTGGTACCTTGGGCTCCAGGTGTTCTCCAGGGGCCATTTCACAACCACTTCTCTCCTAGCACCCTGCAAGGGGCTGCTGTGGAGAGCCAGGCTCACCTCCATTTCCCCTGCTGAGTAGCCAGGGCCTGGAATTGGGAGCACATAGAAAGGTTTGTGTCAGAAGGGACCCATAAAGGCCATCTAGTCCACCTTCCCCTGCAATGAGCAGGGACATCTTCAACTTGATCAGGTTGCTCAGAGACCAGTCCAGCATGACCTGGTATATTTCAAGGGATGAAGGCATCTACAACCTCTCTGGGCAACGTCTTCCACTGGTTCACCAACCTCATTGGAAACAATTTCTTCCTTTTATGTAGTCTAAATCTGCCCTCCTTTACTTTAAAACCATTATCCCTTGTCCTATCACAACAGGTCCTGCTAAAAAGTTTGTCATCATCTTTCTTATAAGACCCCTTTAAATACCGAAAGGCTGCAATAATACACTCATGGATCAAACACACAGAGGAAAAAAGGCAATATTCTATTTTTTTCTTTTAAAGAAAAGGCTTTCCTTGTTAAGTTTGCATCATGGGGAAGAGCCTCTCCATTGCTACTACAACCACCCACCACTGCTGGTCCTGCCCATGGCTCCCAGCACCAGGCCTGGGGCATGTCCCCACACAGGGAGCAATGAAGACGATGGGCATGGCATGGCCAGCCCCACTCCATGTTCAAAGCCTGACAGCAAGAGGGTACTGAAAGCACAGTGCTCCCCAAGGGCAGGACATGGCACCTAACCGTGCCAAAGTGATCCTGTTGTGGCAAAGGGTACATCTGCTCCTGGTCCTGAGGCAGGGGAGAAGGCCATTTTGAGGGAAACAGGCGAGGAGAGCCATTCATAGTCCCCCAAGTCAGCACCTCAGTACTATGCCTGAGGGGAGAGGCCCTCCCCGTGCAGGAAAAACACCTTTTTCTCGTTTCTTACTTCCTTTGCCTTCTCCCAAGAGTGCAGCCATTGCCTTCCTCCTGAGGGCAGCTCTGGCAGATAACGAGACTGACCCGAAGTGTCAGCAGGGAAGTTACCTCAGGTAAAGCCAGCAGTGCCTTATCCTCGAGGACACGCAGAGAGATCCTCCCTCACAAGTTCACCCAGTTTCCTTAGCTCTGAGAAAGTCTCCTGCTGACTCAGGGCCCCTTTGCAACCATGGGGGCCCTAGTCCGTATGCACAAGGGGGGGGACATTCACCAACAGAACAGAAACATGCCAGAAATTCCAGCACAGGCCAGTAGCAGGACTGGGGGCAAAACCATCTCTTAGTCCCTTAGACAAGGTGGTCCCATTTCTTCTAGAACCCTGCTTTTTAAAGGGGATATGGGATCATGGTGGTGTTTACTCACCCCTGGAGGGAGGGCTCACAGGGAACGTCTCACTCCACGCTAAGATGGATGTGCTGTGCCCTTTCAGTGAGCCACAAAGGCAAAGAGCACCAGCTCTGAGATCAGCAGAGGAGAAACACTTCAGCTGCTTTCAACCCATAAGGGAGGCAGAAACACTGCCGGGAGCTGAAATGTATTAAGTGCTTGCAAGCAATGGGTTTTAGTCTGTTACTTCGGGAAATTAATTTCTACCGAGTTTTGTAGCTTCCCCTCCTGCTCCATGGGCCCTGTGGTGGTCATTTGTCACTGTGGCTCAGAAGAAAGGAGATTTTCAGGAAGGCAATGAGGCATTCGACAAGCTTTCCAGTTAAGTGTGGAAACATCGCACATTGCTGCTTACAGTGCTGTTATATGATAATGCCCCTCAGACGAGTTGTGTGGTTACATCCCTAGGTAGCGATGAAAGCTTCTTTTGTTAGGTTAAAGAAAAAGCTCTGGGAGGATATGCTCCAGAACAGGGGAAAATATGGATAAGCAGGAGATAATTAGACACTCTGTCCCACAGACATCCTGCAAATAAATTGGTGTGGAAACCAGAAACCTATTAATAGAGAGAGTCAAATTTTGCAGTCCTCACTCACTTTGCCTCCTCCACAGGTACTCTAATTTACATAAGCGTATAGACAAACCCTGCCAACGACAGTTGCTACAAACTCTCTCAAAGCCTATATTGAATTAGCTTTTCTCCCCAGGGCAACCCAGGCCCCTGTGTTGAAATCTTGAAGCCGAGTCCTGCCTCGCATAACCTGCAGGTGTTTATTTAGTGCAAGAAACAGGCTGCAGTGGAAACAGCACCCTTTTGACCTTGTTGAGTAAAGGGATTGGAGAGACTTGAAGTAATCTTTATTTCAGACGCCACTAATTGAACAGTGACCAATCTCATTGCCACTTAAAAAGAATCGAACTCTCTCAAGCAGCATAGGAACACACCTTCCTTGTTCCGTCAACCTTCTGAAGTCTGCTGCTCTCCCATTTTCCCAGCTAAATTCCTCCATCACAAAAAAGATTTAATACATAGTCTGGATAACAAACAGAGGTCAGTGAGAAGATATGAAATGGTGTATGTTAAAGTAGGAATGAATAGACTTAACAGCTTGGGAGCAAAACCTAGAAAGAGGCGCAGCCTATTTCAGTCAACACTTCCTTATCAGTGCTTCTTGTCTTTCTAGATAAATCCTGCTGTTCTCACAAAAAAATTAAATACTCTTCCTCAGGTAGAGTGAGCCAGTTTTGTGGTTATGTGTAAGTAATTGTAATATATGTCAGTTAAACGGCAACAAAACTGGTTTAACTAGCATACCAAAGGATCTGGCAGAAGGTGCCACTGACACCAGTTTTTGCTTCATCCTGAAGTTACAATAGTAAACTGTGATGGAGATGACAAAGCAATATGTATGTTTTCACTCTAGCTAATCAACTCTCTCCAGTTCTGGTTCTGAAAGGATAAAAATGTAGGACTTATTTCCATGTTGTCTTGTTCCAGTTCAAGATCTCATTTTACAAAGCTCCTTTCAAAGCACATTTACCTGTGCTTTAACATCTGCATTGCACTGGTGAAAGGCTAAGGTCCAAGGCAAAGCTTGAATTTGGTGATAAACAGTGAGGCGCTGACCTCAGACATCGAAATTGTTTTCTCCAGGAGCACCACAAACCTCCCTATTCCCTAACTAATGTACCAGTATTTCTTCAGGCTGACTTCAGGAGCATCCAGAGCAAATCCTGTTTGTAGCCCAGATAGGTGGTGCAGAGACACACAATGAATCTCATGCCAGCTGCCAGGCAATTTGCTTAACAGTTACAATAAGAGGCTATGACATTCTGTTAACACAGGTTTTATAAGACCCTACACAGATGAACATAGGAAAAGGGAGATTCAAAGTGCTCATAATAACATGGTCGTTTTTTGCTGATGTCCCTGTTTAATTTGGCACCAAAAGAGTTGTTTTCCGCAGTAAGTTTCTGACAGTCTGTCCATAGATTGCAGTGTAAAAGTCACCTGAGGGCAGCCAGTATTTTGCAGGGCTGCTTCTGATTCTGGTTGTCTCCAGAACAATCCTGCAGCACATTAAAGTATTGTGCATTCAGGGGTTCAGTCTTTATTTTGGATCCTTACAACAAATGAGAATCTGAAACAATGAGAGGCAGGAACAGAACGGGTTGGACTGGCTCCTATTCCTATTTATAGCGATTTGGTTTAGCTCCATGCATTTCAGCAAAAGCTGGATAAGGTTCAGAAGCACCAGTTCAATCTGGGGCAGTGTTTAATGCATCTACTAGCTTCACTGGAGTCGGTACAGTGGAATCAGACTTCCAGCTGAACACATCCTTAAGTGTGACTGCAAGGTGAATAGCATTATAGAATTCAATGAGAAGGGATTCCATTCCTCTGATCTCAGACATCTGTAGAAGTGGCACCTTTTTCACCCATGGCAATATTATAGACTGTCTCTATTTCATCTGTTTGCACCCTGAGTGAGGTTTGTCACATCTCCAGCTGTTTAGAGCGTCACGTCTCACCCTGAAATAGCCATGAAACAAGACAATGTTTGTAATAATATAAAACAGTCACTTACACCTGAGCAAGTCATTTATCTCAGACCAGAACACCAGAGTAATAACTGGGATTAAAGATAGAGCAGTCAAGACAAAAAAAGGTAAATCAATCACTACATTAGGATATCTGAAGAATCATTTGCATGTACTCAGAAAGTATGATAGTTGCTATTAAGCCCAGCTGTAGCAGAGTCCCAAATTCATAAATATTCATCAAATAACCTTTTAGCAAAACTCAGTGACTATGATGGTGGCCAGCTACTGAATTCAATCTAATTGAAAACCTAAGAAATAATGAAATGATTGCATGTCTGTCTCTTCATTAAATCAGTGCGCAAATTTGCATAGATTAATTTGCGTCAAATTAATAACTCCACTCTTGGCTTATAGCCAAGAGGACTTATGATCAATCTATAGTTTTAATTCAGTTCTGCACTCCCAAAAATTTTGGGTGTTTTTTTGCTGGTTTATAGACAGAAAAATCAGAGCTGAATATGATTTTCACCAGTTCTGTCATGTCTTCCCATTTCTCTTGTTATGATGATTAATTATAATAAAATGTGCACATGATTAAAAGCAGGAAAATGCAATCATGCTGTCTCAGCCATGGAGCTCTGCGGTCTGGTTTGCTTCTCTGAAAATAAAGGCACATTGGAAGGCTTGAATCCTCACCTACATTGAATTCGACACAGGCTGCTGTATGTCTGGGGTTGAACAGACAACTTGAGGGCCTTTTTTACAGCCCAGAGCAGTTCCCAAGCCTGGTGGGACCCCGAGTATTCCAGCACAACTTTGTCATTCATCAGGACCCCAGCCCATCATGCTCAGCCTTTCCAGAGTATACAGAGTTTGCTTAATTTTCAGAAATAAAAAATCTGTTTGATCCCCATGATGTCTAAAATTTATTTAAACGCACTGACACAATAAAAGTGTATTTAAATACACTAATATTCAATATACTGAGCTCTGTCAGAAAAAACAATGACTCCTTCAGCCTTCAGTTACTTGAAGTTAATAACGGGGATAGACAGTGCATTCATTTACATTGTCAGCTTGCTTTTATTTTTTAACCTACTTTTTTTTTTTTTTTTTAAACAATTGGGCTTTAATTCAGGACATTTGATTAATCAAACTCAGACCATCTGCTGCAGTCCTGTCTCCTGCTGATCGGCGTTGCCTGAAGTCAGTGACACGTTTCAGGGCTGCAGTCTCACACTGTCTCTTCCTCTGTCAGCTGTTTTACTGCAAATCTGCTCCTTTCACCCAGCATACAGTGACTGGGCTTTGTTTACCGCGATGACCATTTACGATAGCTGTAGTGCTAGACAATTTGTACCAAAATACAGGACATGTGCAAAAGCCCGTTATACAACAAACTGGTGTATCAGCGTGAAAATACTACGAACCAAGGAAATCCTGGCAACCTAAAGAAACTCTGCACTAAAAGAGAACTCCTCACAATTCAAACAATTCTAACACCAACAAGCAATCTTAGCTTTCTTAGAGTTGCACTTTCCAGTATTCTGCCTCTATATGATTCCCCCCCACCCCTTTCTTGTGTTCAGAAATGTACTGACAAACTCAGAGCAAAGAGCCAGGCAGTATGAACTTTCACAGCCTGGGGATTTTGATGGGATGGGATTAGACCAGTTTTAGACTGGCAGAAAATGCCCTAGTACTGGAGGGAGCATTGCTAAGATATCCTACTGCCTCATGTGTTTCTGGGTGTAAACGCTGCTGTATTTGGAAGGGGAGGGGAATATGGCAATTCAACAACTCCACCAGATCCACAGGAGCTTTCAGAGTCACATGGCGTTAAGTAGCACGGTTAGATGGCAATAAGGGACAGGGTAAGGTTCAGTCACTATACATAGGACTTGTACAGATGCTGCAGATGGATAAATATCATCTCTGTTGACACCAGACGTTGGAGTCCATCTCAGAAGTCAGGTAGGAACAGCACCTTGAAAGAATCAGCCCCCATTTAATCTGCCGGCTGGATTTCATGGGTATCAGAAGACATCAGTACATTAGACATTGATAACGTGGTTATCTAGTTTCCACTGGTAATTGCCAAATGACAGAGAATCAAAACACTAGTTTCTGAAAAGCCAACACGTTTTTTGTTCTTGCTTTGACTCTGTGGGGTCCTGAATGTCTGAAGATGGGAATCAGTACACACAACCGTCAAGTCGGGAAACTCTCCAAGAAATTTATGGCTGCATTACCAAGGGATCAGGACCCTGCTATGCTGAACACTGAATGGAAGAACAGAGCCCTGCCCTAAGAACATATAGGCTAAATAAACAAATTGATGGAGGAAAGCAGGAGCCCAGAAAGGTGAAGGTTACAAGGGAAATGATAGCCTTCATGTCTTCTGAGGCAAGGACTTGTGTCCCAATACATTGCACCCAGTTCGTAGAATCATAGAATTGTCTAGGCTGGAAGGGACCTTTGAGATCACCTAGTTCAGTCATCAACCTAAACAACATCAGTTGTTTCCTTAGAAGCTGCTTCACCAACAGCATCTGCAGCGAAGAAGTGGAGAGGAGTCTACATCGCACAGACTAAATGAGGAAAGAAGAAGAAAGGTTTGTCAGTCTACCTAAACACTCTAAAAAAACCCCAAGTCTAATAATATTTGCCATAATACTCAGCAGCAGAGAACATGGGTCTCTCTGTACCAGAAGGCACAAGAGGCAAGCAAGGTGCATCACTGCTTGCAATGAACCCATCCAAATGGGGTTTCAGTTTAAATGGGCAAGGCGAGTACTGCAGGCTTTGAATCTAGAAGTCTCAAACAAAACCATCCAGACAATCTAACTTCTAACTGGGGTCAGTTACTGCTCTGCACGTCCCTGGGTTTGAGCCAGCCCTTGCTGGTCCCTGCAGAGCTCCATAAGGAACTGAAAACACCATGCTTTTCGCAGGACGGGGACAAGAGCTATCTGAATGCCTTTGGTAACAAGCATCCTCCAGCTACTGAGGCTAATGCAATAAAGAGAATTTCATTTTGGCATAAGAAAACTAAGGGAACAACATGATGTATTGGCAAAATTTTAATTATAGGAGGCCAAAGAGGCAGCTTAAAAGAGTTAGGCCTTTATTAATCGGGTAACAGTGATGCTGCATTTCAAAACAGGCTTAACACCTGCTAATTTCATTTCAGTGCTGCTGAAGCTGAGTCAGCTAACTGAGCCTCTTCTGGATCAGGCACGTTCAGAGCAGCAAAGATATTCCTTGCCTTCATGAAAATGTCCTCTCTTTAGTAAGGACACAAAAGGGGAAGGGGAGAGAAAGGATGACTCTCTCCCTCCTTTAAGCCTGCCAATACCCTGTGCAATTAGAGCTGAGGGAAAAGAGAATTAGATGGATGATAATATTAAAGGAAACCCCATAAATAAGGGCTATTATACTTGAAACACTGATGGAGGTAAAGAAATATTTCCTTTCCTCTTACAAATAGGGATTTGAAACTGACTGAGTTTCCATGAGTCCGAGTAGGTCAGTGAGAAGGCAGGAACAGAGCCAGTCCCTGGTCCCTGCCATCGCAGCAGACCAGACCCAGCCTCTCATTGCCCTCTCCCCTCTGCTAACTGATGATCTCCTCCTTGGTCCTCCCAGTAACTTTGTCCTGCCCTTTCAGTTTGGGGAGGACAAAATGTATCTCCGGATGCTGCAGGGAAAGCAGGCTCCTGCTAACAAGGAACCCTCTCTAGAAACAGTGAAAGCTGGCATATAAACTAGGCAGTGCTGAAGAATCCCAACCACTCCTTCAGCTACCTAAAATCAGCTCATCAGCAGGGCAACTGTTCCAGTGGGACTGGACAGCCCTGGGCAACAAAGCCAGGTCCCTTCCTTCTTGTGAACGAACCAGGGAATGTGAACTGAAAGTTCCACTCATTGTAAGCTCTGATTTTATGGGAAACCCAAGCAGCCCAGCACCCAAAAAAAATTAATCTGTGCAAGAGTTTGTTTTCCGACCCATTTTGCATGTGTATACTTCTTAATTGCTGCTGCTGCTGCAGAGTATCTTGTTTTAGTTGCCCGTGTTTATGAAAAGTTAAGGTTTCAGTGACTTGACAGAGGATTTGGGGCAGATTCTACAGTAAGAGGACTGTGGCAGGCCGAATTCTTTATTTTCTTATTGCTTTCATTCTGTTTGGAGACCATTTCCACGCCAAGGCTAATGGTCCGAACACTGAGTCAGGATTTTATAATGGAAGCCATTTTGCATCCTCAACTACAACATCGGCTATCGGTGGAAACTATAACCCTAAACCTGTGTAATAGCTCAGTGGTTGATAATAGAGCATACACTGCGTTTTCCATGACAAAAAGGTGCAGTAATAGCAAGCAACACTGCAAACCAACCGTAATATACTGAAACAGGACTTACTTTACCAGAATTAGCACTTACTGCAGGCTTGTATAGCTCATTTACACAGTACAAAAGGCAATTGTGAAACGACTGGAAATGTAATATGGAAGAACATAATTGGGCTTGCTGGAGATAGATAGGTAGCCATTTATGAAAAATAACCATCAGAAACAAAGGTTGGATTGTCTTCTCCTTTTCACCAAGGTAAAGCAGCATGATTAGGAGAGCAAAGAAAACACCAGGTATTTATTGTCCAAAGGGTCTCAGGCTGATTTAAAGCAAGTTTTTCCAGAGGTAACATTTTGGATCCTGCCACAGTCCTTGCTGGTCAACTGGAATTTTGACATTCTCACAACTAACTGAGATTCAGAATTTTCACAAAGTAACTGAATCCTAATGAATTACTTGTGCTTTTCCAGCCAATATGCTTGGTACTTATTACACATTGCTTTGTGCTTCAGAAGTAGATTTCTGCCAGCCTACATAGAGGAATTGACTGAACTTCTCATATCGAGTCCATGTCTAGCATCAAAGTAAGAAACTTTAAGGGTCTAGGCAAAGATACCAATTTTTTCTTTCTGTTGCCATTCCATTAAAAAGAATTAATTGCCATACTGTCATAAGGAAAAGGAAAACCTGGATAGCTTAGAAGTCCAGGTTACTAGAAAATCCACAAGAAAACCCTTTCTTATTTTGGGTGTAAAACAGATCCTTCGTAAATATGTCATGTGGCCCAGAAAACGAGAGACAGCTCACAGTTACAGGAGGATTCAGCAGACACAAAAGGTCAAGCGCTTTCCATACCTCAGGATCAAATGTATCTCATCCTCTATTCAACTCTTTTCATTTTCAGGGCTCTCAGTAAAATAGGTGTTGAACTCTTCTGAAAATCACCAGATGCCTGTCCACCAAGAGCTGCTAAGTATTTTTATAAGTTTTCCCACTTCCAGAGCAATCAGTATTTCATAAACAGTATATCGAAGTTCAAGAATAATGATTGTTGTCAAAAAGCCAGTAGAAGCATAGCAAAAAAGTTTCCAGTAGTATGTGAATTGACTTGACCACAGATCACTAAGCTGCTTTGTATGCCCAAACAACCCACAAACAACAGCTGTGGTTAGTTTTATGGAGAATGATGCACAATCATAACAAAAAATAAGCATACAGGTCTCATATTTTTAGTAATTAAAGGAGAACCTCATCCAAGCTTTTCCTTTTCTGGGACACAGACCTGCTTCCCCAGCAGACTGTCCCAAGGCACTCACAGAAGCCTGGGAGCAAACTATGAGAAAACAACCCCCTTGATCCCATCCACCTTAAAAATCTGCAGAAGGAAGGCACTGCAACTGAAATCATCCCACACCAAATTAGCCCAAGGACTGCTGCTTACCTGCAACTGAAGAACCACTCATGTTCTAAAAGAACTTCAAAAAACACAGTGCACTAATGAAGGGGGGGAGACAGAGTCAGGAACTTCTCCTCGAATACACATTAGAGTAGCTACAACCCCTTAATTGATAGCTCACTAGAGCATAGCTGTAAAACATCTGGGAGAGTGGGAGAGGGTGCGTTGCAGCATGGAGGGGGGAACTGCACAGCTGGCAGTGATTCAGGGCTCTTCATCAGCTAAAAGGATGTTCCCCCTCCACCACCAGCTGCTGTGAGGAGAGATGGAGTGACTCAGGTGGGGGAAGGCTGCTTGCACCTGGAATAATTTACCAAATTAATAGCTCTAAGAAGCAAGGTGTAACCCTCTTTAGATCCAGCAGCATAGAGAGAGGGTCTTACCCTTCTGGGTCTCTGCATGTGTCTTGCTGTGCAATAGAGTAATTAGGAGAGCTAAAACTGAGACACAGTAGCTGACCTGATTTCCAATAGCAGCTTGATCTTTGGGTTTTTTTTATCAGCAGTGTGCCAGCCTGAGCTGCAGGACAGCACAGACGAGGTGCAGAAATAAAACACAAGCGCTATAGCAGCCGCATACATTCCTTTGGGAGATTTTCCTTCAGTCTCCATAAGAGCAGACGAGACGTGAGCGAGTCTCCCCTTCAATCCTGCAGATCTGCCTGGGAGCAGAGAATTCCTGGAAGAAAAAAAGCTGATCTCTCCAGGGAAAGATTTCCTTTCTCAAATGACATTTAAAGACCACATGGTCCTTTTGTATTTTAGATACAATAGTTAAGCAATAATGCTAATGCTTTGAATTTGCACTTCCCACCAGCAGTCCTAGCAGGCTTGAAAAACATTTAAAGTGGGCTGTTCCAGAGCATCTGTAGGAATTAGAAGAGTAAATCACAGAATCTGTAATGCTTTAAAAAGAAATTGCACTCTTAATGTTAACTTCCTCCTTGTGGTGCTTCTGTGCCTTTAGTGTTATAGGGGCCAGGGTTCTTAAAGCTGGTAAAAACTTGCTCCTAAAATTAGGAACCAGATTTAGGCATCTAAATAAATACCTGACTCAATGAAAGTGACCTGTTTTTCATGCCATTGTTGTATCCCAAGAGAAAACCCTTTTCTTTACAAGGTGATGTAAAGTTTGCATCTTTTGAAGCCTGAGGGTGAACTTTATCCATCAGCCATGAGAAGAAAAATCCCTAAATAAATTTACTTTTTTGTTTTCGGAGTTACTCAAGGACACTTCGTGCCTCTACCAGCCCATTTGTGCTAACCGTCAGAGCTCTAAAATCAAAAGTGCGAGTTGGGAGGCAAAGCTCAGCACAGGAACCGGGTACAAACCCAGCTGGGGCAGCTGTGCACAAAGCAGCAGGTTGTGTTTTAATCAGGTGGCTGTGCATTGAAAGCTAAATATGTGAAAAGGTGACAGCCTGAGCCCCCAGTCTTGCAGGCTGCTGTGTTTGGCAAAAAATGCTTTATCTTTCACTGGGTTATCTCTGTTACCCACTGGATCCAGGCCACTGAATGCCTCCTTAAGAGGAGAGTGCTGGCACAGGGACATATGAGCCATGAAGCTCAGTGTCCCTTCCTACCCAGCGCTGCATTTCCCTGCTGTTGCCCTGAGGGGTGACTCTGCTCCCTCTCCTCCCACTGACAGAAGAGTTAAGACCAGCATCGCTAATTTATCATGGATTTTATAGGCAGTGAACTGCTGGCTTCCCTGCAGTCCTCATTGTGATGACCACAGGTACAATCTTTGCTAGAAAAAGGATGATTCATCACGTAGCAGAGGCAGTGGCTGCGGCTGCTCTGCTGGATCAGAGATCTATGCTGAGCTGGGAGCTCTGGTGAGAGCCAGACTTTTGCCAGGCTAATTTATATATTTTGTCAGCACGCTGGAAAGGAGCCTTTGGATATATTTTCAGCTCATGTCAAAACACCACACATGTTATTCTGATCCCAGCACTTACATTCTAAAATGCTTTAAATCTGCTTTCATATTTGATATTTTTAAATAAAGTGGTGTTTACATATACAGTACCATGGCAACAGGAAAATAAAAATAAAGACGAGAAAAAAATCCACTAGTGCATCAAACTCTATTTAGAATACATACACCATTTACATGTCTAAATTAATGAGTAGGATCCGGGTATCTTGTGCCTACCATTTTGATCAATAGCAGAATAGGTATGAAGATAAATTCCCATTACAAATACCTTATAGATTTTAAGATCTCTGCCCAGTTCATCAACATCCGCCATGTAATTAACCCCGGAGAATGTGAATCAATCTCTTCCTCAGCATCTTCCAACATCACCCCCCACCCAGTGATGAGCCTCTACCCTCTGTCCACTGGAGTTAGGACCCAAACGAGAGCCCACATGAGGTGACGATGCTTTCCTGTAATTTGCCGTTGAGACCACCCCGACCTGCTGGCTGGCTCCACTCTGCTGGCTGCTGCTGTTGACCTCTTTCCTGAGGTCTCTTGGATCCCAGACAGGAGCTCTGCTCCAGATAAACCAGTCCAGCAACCCCGGTCCTCTTTCTAGGAGGACTTCTGACCATGGTTTCACGTGAGTGGAGCTGCCAGCACTCTAGTAACACAAACAGCACAAGTACATTCATTTTATAATACGAACGTTTGCAAAACATAAACAAATATCCTAGAGTTTCCCAGGCATCAAAACAAAAACTTACTTTCAGGAGATTTCTATTTTAAAAGGGGAAAAAAAAAAAAGAGTAAAACAGCCCCCGCTACTCCACCAAGGCAATCTTTATTGAGCTCTGAAAGCAAATTGACTGCAGTTGCAGGCAATACTTATTAAAGTCTGGTAACAGGATGGAAAACACAACACTCGTCTTTCTCCCACTGCCATTTATTATGGGGTTGCAGATACAGTTCTACTGCTTGGATCTTAGCTATTGAAGTCACAGCCCCCGAGGGCTGTAAAAAGTAGCTGCTGTCATATATAAATCAGTCTTCTTCATAAAAAGGACACGGTTTGACATGTAGGGATAATATTATAAGGTAACTACCACGGAGGTTTCGTGCTTGGATATGTTCAAAAAGATGTTTCTCTTTATCCCTGACCACAGACAGTTGTTGATGGTTTCTTGTCAGCTGTTTGAAAGCCTTAAAGAACTGCTATCTCTGCTGGGGTCTGCTCCTTGGCTGAACTTTTCATTAACCTTTGATCATTCTCCTGAGCGTTTTTTCACCGAGCAACTGAAGAATTTCTAGTGCTACAATGCGTTCGTATGTGAGGGAGGGAGGGGGGGAGAAAAAGAGGAGGTGAAGATTTTTATAGATGTACATGTACATCTTGTACAAATATACACTCAAGTCCTTAACTTTGACGAGACCTAGAGAAAACACAAATGGATTCTTCTATTTTTAAGATTTTGCAAAATCAGATGTGAGAATAAAGAGGATTTTGCAAAATCAGATGTGAAAATAAAGAAGATTTACTCTCCCCAGTTAACTTAACCTCTCATCCAGCCTCTTCGCCCCAGGGAAAGGAACAGGAATGGTTTAGAAGGATATGACATCCCTATGCTCAGGGCAGTGCAGAGGTCTTCTGTGCAGGCAGCCTGGAGACAGCCCAGCTTCCCCACTGAGATGCACACTGTGGTTTGGACACAGCCTGGCACGAGAAGGTGGAGGTGCTGAAAGACTTCAAACACTGCTGCTGTCTGTGGGGACATTGGAGATCCACTGCAGGTCAGTTCGAAAGGGCACAGAGCTCCCAAAGTCCCCTACCCACTTTGGCTCCATGGCGAGGTGGTTTTAACCAGCTGGGGTTCAACCATGACATCCATGTCTAGCCTCAGACATGACTGCCTGATCTTACCTCTGCCAAAACCCTGTCCTGTCTGTGCTGGGCTTGCAGAGAAGCTCAGGAAACATGGTGCATTTGATGATGCTGCTCTGCAGACCTAACCCCTGAACTTTTCAGATGCAACTGGTAAAACAAATATAATTAATCCAGGCTCTTGTTCTCTGCTGGGGTGACAAACACCAGCAAAGCTGTGTCTCTGCACAAAATCTCAGGTTTGGAAAAAACTAAAGTTTTGTAGACACCTAAATAGCAACCAACTAGAGCGGGCAGTTTGGAAATGGTGGGTGAAATCCCTGCTTCCCTCCTGGGACTCTCGGCGTGTCCTGTGGTGGCAGCTGCTTGGCAAGGCTGGCCATGAGCTTGCCAGCGATGCTGTCTGAAGGCAGCAGCTCAAAACCCTGATGGAGGGGTTTGCACATGTGTCACAGAGCTGCAGCCTTTTGGCATTTTCCCCGAAACACTGAACATGGGTTCATTCATTAAGTGGAAAAGCTCATTAGAGCGCTGCGGAGTCAAAGATCCATTGTGGTACATTTTACCTTTTGTTCTGCTCAACTGAAAGGATTTTCTCCAAAGCAATCACATCCCACTAGCATTTATTCACAGAGGTGCTTTTTTTTGCATTTAATTATCTTCCTGTGATATCGCAGTATTCACCAAGCCCTCCACAAGTCATTTTTCACATCATTTTTCCTCCTAAGAACCATCACGTTGAGCAGTTTGCAAATTTTCACGAGCTGAAAGCGCGGGGGTAAACTGGCACGCTCGGCAGCTGCACCGAATTTTCACGAATATGGAGCAGCTGTGGCCATGATTCTTCCCACTCGCTCTTGTTTCACCCCAGCAGGTTAATTGCTCTTTCATGCAAGCTGTCACCCTGGTGCCAGCAATGCCATTATGTTCTGTGCATGCTGGGAGCTGTAGTTTTTGGGGAAATTTGTGCTTGCAAGGTGGGCACAAGCTCACAGCTCAGCTTTAAAGGCTCGCCCTGACTTGTATTTTCGATGCTTGTGTTTTGTTTCACTAAGGGGGTTTCTTTGGCCCAAGGACAGAAACCTCTGTATGTATCTGTGAGTACAGGAGGGTAATGAATTTGAAATGCCGGAAAAAATAAACATGGTTCTTCTGTTCACAGCAGCTCTGCTGTTTTCAAAGAGGATTAAATAAATAACAGCGTGTTACTTAATCATAGCAAAATGTGGAAGCTGAATTGATTTGGGGATTTAAGGGTGTTAATTTTGTTTGGGGAAATGTCTGAAGAGAGTGCCATTAAAGATGAATAAATGGTTCTGGTCTCTAGCTGGCTGCTTGAGAAATGCATAAATGTTTCAGGTCAGGTTTTTCACTGCTTTCAGGCTTTGCTTTGGGCAGTGCCCATGAGCAGCAGAAATGGCCATTAGCAGTGTTTGAAGATGCTGTTACAAGGACGTGTCCCCTGTCTCTACACTGGGAATTGATGTCCCCTTTGCAGCACTGAAGCACGTGTTTTTAGAGGGCTGGGTTTAATCCACGTGGACCAAATTCATGGGGCAGCCCCACATGCAGGTATGTATGAGGGGATAGAAAGTACTTGTGGGAAGAAGCAGGCCATCAGGAAGGTGGGAACACCTTAGATTGGCTTTGCTGCTAGAGAATATACTTGAGAACTGCACCCAGAGCTTATTTCTGAAGGGAAAAGGGATCTATTTTAATGATGTATTTGATATGAAAGGGCACGGTGCTTCAGTGCGTAGCTTGCAATAAGAGGAAAGCAGATATGACAGCTGAGACTTCGCAATGTTAGAAATAGGCCTTTCAGACTCCAAGACAAGAAAAACAAACACTGAAGGACAAATTTATGGCTAGAATAATAGGCTCATGGGTTTGGGGGGACAAGCTTGAAATAAGCTTGCTTTGACAGCTTCTATATTTGTCTCACGCTGCCTTCTTTTCATGCATTGTCCCCACCCCCACGAATTCCTTAAGTCTAGGTAGAGCTGAAAGTTTAACTAATTCCTCAAAGCACAGCTAAACTGTCTCGGGCATTATCATCGCAAGGGCGAACGCCGCGCTGCAGAGCAGGGGACAACCGCTTCGGTACCACTTGGGTTTGCTGGGGTAGGAAGAATGGCACGTGGGATGCTCAGGGTGTTAAGGACCAGCACTAAAATACACAGAAAAGCATTCACAAAAGGTAGTAAAGTATTTTTTGGCCATCAATCAAAAAAAAAAAGCCAGCTTGTATTCAGGGAGGGAGTCACAGGAATGGGAAACCAGTTTCAGAACTTGAGCTGGGTATATCAGAACACTGTTACCTATATTTATATATGGGAGACAAAGGAAGATGTATAATATGCATGCATATATATATTTGGAGCTGCTTGGGCAGTTTGACGGTCAGGCACAGCTTGGCATTTTGTGCCTTTGGGAGTCAGGTAGGACATGGGAAGCTGGACAAGCATCTGGTGGCAGCAGAAGAGAATTTCTTCCCCGCTGCCCTTCCCTGCCACGCATTCTTCCCTTCCACAG
This sequence comes from Nycticryphes semicollaris, assembly GCA_013400055.1. Taxonomy (NCBI): domain Eukaryota; kingdom Metazoa; phylum Chordata; class Aves; order Charadriiformes; family Rostratulidae; genus Nycticryphes; species Nycticryphes semicollaris. The sequence continues at coordinate 680,846 of VXBJ01001151.1, read as the reverse complement.
GTCCCTCCAGACATATGTCGTGTTGCTCTGCATCACCATTAACCCCATAAATTAATTGATGGTAGCTCTTTCTAGTACACTCAATATTCTATTTTCTTTGATTATGCTTCTCTCTTCATTTTATCCCATCGAACCCTGGGGACATTGTTAGTGCTTAAAGTCACTTAACCTTCCCTGTCTTAAAAGTGACCTATCTATATCTGAACATTCTCTTTTTTTACACATTGCCCAGTCTTGACCATTTAACTGTCGTCTTAGATACATTAGAAGAAATTGTGCCAGTATGGATTTCTTTCACTAGGCTTTTGGTCTCTTTGCAATTTATTTTCTCTCCAAGAATTGTCGATCCGCCTTTACTTTCCAAACCTTTATTTTCAGGTTACTGACTTTCTAGACACGTCTGCTGATGAACAAAATAATTTCTTAATTGCTGCCAAGTGCTCTAAAATTAAACAGCATATCATTCCAGTTTTTAAACATACCAACAAATTCCTTGGATGTTATGGCCTTTTTAAGTAATGAAGAGTTTAATTTCCATATAATAACACAAAGCTTTGTTAAAGAAACTGTGCCGTTTTCTGCAATTTCACAAAGTTGAAGGGGTAGAAAAACTACCAGGATGACTGCTGAATAAATGACTGTACAAATAAAACAGCTCAAGCATATGACACACTCGACTTTCATATTCTCCTGTTATGCAATAGACAGATTTCCATTTATATTTCTTTACGATCTGGACCCACCATAAAAATTTTCAGAGAGTTATCCGTGCTCAGGTTTTGATTGTTTCTACAAAACTGAGGCACAAGATTTTCAGAGAATTTTACCAAATTTATTCTCTTGCAAAGACTCATGCATTTATTTAATTCAGATACTCTGAGACCTCTAACTAGTTCTCATTTTAAAGACTGAGGCCTAGCTGTTTCGTTTGTCTAATGGATAAAGCATAATACAACAGAAAAAAGCTCTAAAAATTAAAAAAAACCCACAATAGTTGGGATTACTGAAGGTTTGCTCTTCTTTCCTAGGATTTGCGGGGATCCAAATGCAGGGATTCCAGCACTGTTCTTCCAGTTCTCACCCTTACCACTGTTACTCTGTTTTCCAGTAATGCAAATGCAGTGTTTCTAACAAAAGGGTTTACTGCAGTAGTGGCTATTTACAGCCAGGGGAATATATTTGGCTGCTCTTTCTTCTACCATCTCTGGTTTCCTACGACTCTGAGGAGCCTGTCCACATGTTGGTGTCAAAGCAGAGGCAGTGCTTGTGCACAGGCAGCCTAACTACTTAAGGTTCAGTTTAGTCTTCCTGGTTTCTTGGATTACCCATAGGCTTGTGATGGGTTTTTCTGTAGGACAAACCTGAACACAATGCTGGGGTCTGTGGCAAGAGGGGAAAGCCCAGAAACTGCTAGAGACACCAGTGCCCTTTAATGACAGTGCTCCTTGCTGGGAGCTGGGCACCCTGTGTTATCTCCCAATCAAAGAACTGTATGTGCAAGAAAACACTTGGCTTTGGCACTATTTAATTTAGAATTTCATTCTTACTGCATATCCTGCTCCATTTTCATGCTAGAGATGAATTAGTGCAATAGGCTTTCAGAGCCCAGGGCAAGAAGATCTAAGACACAGAAAACACCCCCCCAAAAATGGAACAGGTTGCCCAGAGAAGCTGTGGCTGCCCTATCCCTAGAAGTGTTGAAGGCCAGGCTGGATGGGGCTTTGACACCCGCTCTGCTGGGAGGTGTCCCTGCCCAGGGCAGGGGGGTTGGAACTCCATGATCTTTAAGGTCCCTTCCAACCTGACCCATGCTATGATTCTAAGCTGAAGCTCGGTTCTTGAGGGACACAACCAGCCCCTGGGGACACCTCACCCATGTGGTGGCAAGTCTGGCTGTGCCTGAGGAAAGGTGGTGTCAGCTGTAATCTCTACGGAAGAGTTTCCAGGGATGTCTTCCTTAAAACCAGCCTAGGATGTAAGCTTTTACAGATGAATCTTAGATAAAGGACATATGCTTTAAAGGCTTGATGATGCAGGACTATTTCAGTACACTTTTATGTCAGGAAATCCTGAAAACATCTTTTTTTTTTTTAACAACCGTCTTTCTTACATAACTCCCTCTCCAAAAATACACTTGAGCTTTTCAATAACAGCAACCAAAAGCTAATAGAAAGAGAGTGCATCAGCTAATTTACTGTTGTGTTAGGTAATTTTATATATTGGCTTGCTAAATAATAAAGTGAAATAAATTAGTTCCTATCAAATGCTTCCTGAATGCATTTCAGCCAGAGCTTATTGTTATTTATTCATCTGTTGGATTGCATCTATAAGAGCCAAAGCAGTTTCAGGAGTGTATGTGACTGGAATAGTCTAAATGGAGACGCCAGGAATTGGGAAGGAAGCCAGCAAGTCATTAATTAAGGAGCTGTACAGTTTGCTGTCAGGCTTGTGTATTGTGAAAACCACCTAAAAGCAGCTACTGTCTTCCAGTTGCAGCGGCATCACCATTTGTATGGCACTAGGAGCCCAGGATCACCAGTAAATCACTGGTAGTGGTGGTGCAGCTCTTCGTGCCCGAGGTGTAGGAGCCAGAGCAGTGGAGCGGCCGCTGAGCAACGCGGAGTGTGTTGTCCAGTGTATGTCATGTCCAGGACAGAGGTGCTGTGTCCAGGACTGCCCTCAGAATTCCAGCTGTCTCAACTTCTCCCATCCCATCACACAAGGTTGTACCAGGCTCAGAGGAGAGCTAGAGTGCAAAATATCAGCTTTCTGCTTCTCACTTGACATGGCTTTATCTTCCTAGAAGGCATATGGTATTCTTTGCATCCTATACACGCTGCCAAGCCTGCATTTTTAGCCACATCTATCTGTGTGTGTCTGAATGGCCTCCGTTGCAGAAATAGCTGAGATGGAGACGGGGAAGCGAATGACAGCAGCTGTACTTTAAAACCTTTTCATATCCTCCAGGTCTGATTTCACGATGTTACTTTTCCAGCCTCTCTGAAAAAGCCTTGCGTAACGCAGGCAAGAGAAATGTGCCTGGCCAGCACAACCGGCTGCTTCTGTGTCACTACATTTGCAGTCCTTTTACCTATGCTATCAGTGGGGCTTATATCATTTCAGTGGCAATAGCTGTATGTACTTAAATTATGCTTTATCATTTGAAATATGAACAGTTATTTAGCCAATTTGCATTTGAAAATGATGAAGTGGAAGATTCACTGGAGAACAACAGCTGCTCAAACAAATGAAAAGCATTTTCTTCCTTTATTTTCCCTGGAACAGTAAATCTGGATACAGCATCTGGTCCTCCGTGAGGTCTTTGCTTCTTACCCAACTTCCAGCTGGAATGAGTGAGAGTCAATGTGATCTACCGACCTTCCTCAAGGTCTCCAAGTGATGCCACCCAAACCAGAACAAAGCATCCTAGCTGGATGCCTTTTGTGCTAATCCCTGAATCAATATGCTTCCAAGATCATTATTGGACTTTCATGAGCTGCCAAAAAATTGTGTTCCAGCGGTTCTCTCATTCCCTGTGTTGTGTATCCTTTGGAGCATTCCATGTTATAAATCATTTTAACTTTCATTGTATATGACGCTCCCCTTGTGTAATAATCAGGAACGTGGGAAACCATTTCTTCATATCTTCCCAAACACAGACTGGAAATCTCTAAGATAAAGATGGAAGATGAAGTTGCAGCTAAAGTCCTTTTCAGTCCTCAGAGTAAAAACGGTGTGTTTGGAGGATTCTACCACGGCCTTACCTCCTGCAGCACTCCTGTCAGGAAAAGGAAGGTTTCTTTGGTTGCCTGACATACAGGCACCTGCACAACAGTTTCCCATGGCTGAGATATTTATTTTGCATTTAAAAAACGCTAAGACTTCAACATCTTACAGGAAAGGAGTATGTTTCAAGTCCTTTATCTGTTCACAGAATGGACAGATCCTCCACTCACAGCTCTGAACCTGCACCCTCCAGGCGCTGGCCCTTGGCAAAAGACCCGTGGGAGGTACAATCCCATCCTCTCCCGGGACATGGTGGAAAACAAACTGCCTGTTATTGTGAGTGAGAACAAAGTACGGGAGAGCAGCAGGCACCTTTGTCTTCTAATTAGCACCGATGGCTACTGCTCTTTAGAGAAGGGACTTTCTCACTGTGTGTTTGCACAGAGGGATCTGATCCGATGAGGGCAGCTGAATGCTGCCGTATAAATAATGAACTGCACAATAAACACTATGAGACTGGTTCAGATGAGGGGGAAAAATAAACATGGCACACAAAGACATTCATCTTATTTGTTAGATACCCCATGTCAAGATCGAGCAGAGATTCTTACCAACTTCCTCCAAGAGTCCAGATTCCAAACATTATTCCATAAGCATAAAAACTACTTTTGCAGGCCAAACTTTGCAATTTCTAGCATCCCCCCAAAGGGCAGAATGAATGGAGACTTCCTTTCTATCTGTATTCACAGCGTCTAATGTAAGCCTGACCTTTTGAAGAACCGACTTTGCATATCCTTTCCCAGTGGCAGTGAAGAGTTACTACTTGATCTCTTCTCTGGCAAGAACAAATTAACAAAATATTTATTTCAACAATGGTTGTATATTAGCCAACCAAGGAACCTTGAGATGTGCAGGGAAAACATTTGTGTAATAAACCATGATAAGGGCTGTGAATAGCGCCAGTGCTGCAGAGCTCTGGGCTCAGAGCCACTCTCCTGGCTTTGTTCAGATCTAATCTGTAGTGAGATGATCACAGGAGATGCTCCTTACGTTATTTAGCTTGGATTTGGGGTTGGATGGGGATTTTTCTGTTTGTTTTTTTCTTTATTCTTCATTTCTGCGATTATTAATATAACACATCATTAGCAAATTTTGCAGGTAAATGGTTCTCCCCTCTCATGACACATTATCATCAAGAGCGATGAAGATGCTGGATTCTTCATACACTCAAGCTACGTGACCAACCCCAACCTTGGGAGCTACCTGCAGTGTCACACAGGGCTCAGCCACAGCAGTGATGAGGGCACGCAGGAACATTTTGTGGGGCAGGCAGCAATGTGAGCAGGTCTCCTGATTCTTACCTAGATCTCAGTTGATGAAGAGCCAATAAGCCTACTTTATGCAGACGCATAGAGAAGCCAGAGCCAAGGATTATATGAAAGATGCCAGCTCTTCAAGAGATTGATATCTGGCAGGGTTAAAAACCACCACCCAGCTGAAAAACAAGCTGACACTATGATGCCCTGCTTTGCACAGAGATGTGATACTGGCCATCCATTAGTCTGCACATGGGCGTTTACCAGTCCTGAACTGGTGAGTCTCAGCATGCTGAACCCACTATTAGGGTCTGGCTTTCCTGTCCCTGCTGTCCTCCGGTCCCATTCACTCAGTTTAAGCATCTCAAGCAAGATTTTGACAACAGTTGCAATCTTAGCATTGTAGATGTAGGGAATAAACAGACCAACTCTCAAGACTAGTTTTTTTTTTCCTATTTTCCAAGCAGGCATTTCTCACTAGGACTTATCCTGGAAGCAAGAAAATCCAAAAGGAGATTTCCAGGAGCAAAGGATGAAGTTCAGACTCTGCAGAGGTCCCTTCTGGCCAGGTCACTGAGCCAGGAGACAGCCCACAGCCCAGCTCCATGGAGGTGGCAGGCTTGGCTTTTGCGTCTGCTCTCAGATAGAAGAGGAGATTGAGCAAGAACAAGATGACCAACTGAGCCCAGTTTAATGACTTATCTCACTTCTTCTGTTGGCCATTTGGGGGAGTTTAATGTCATTAGGTGTGTACAGCATCTAGCTTAATAGGACCCTGGAGATAGCAGTGAATCTACCATACAGGCTATGTGGAGGGCACACAGGGTACCCCACCTTCAGTGCTCTCTTCTTTCTTGCTTATTTCCCCCCTTTATCCAAACTAAACAGTGCTCAGGATGAAAAGGCCTTTGTCTATGCAAGTCCCTAGCACATACCTGCATTGCCACACCATCTACCCTGCACCCACATACATCCCAAATGTCAAACTCGTCTCCTGAGGTTGTCAGAAATAGTTATCCTTATAGTCTGAGCTCTTGAGATTGCGAATGGTAATGCTGAACCATCCAAACAGGAGATGTCATTCTGTCACCATGAATGACAGATGATTACGGCTCTTTCTAGATGTCTGTAATTAATGTTACTTTTTAACTTTGACACGAACATCCAGAAGCCCAGTAAACAGGGAAATCCTTCAGAAGCTCTGGCTTTCTTTCCCTCTCTCTGCTTCTTCACCCTTCAGGTCTTTAAATAAATTAAAGAAATCACCAGCTGTTCCCCATAAAACATCCTAGAAGGGAAGCTGAAATGCAGAGCCCCAGATAAATACGTGGATAAATATCACAGCTAAGGCTGAAGCCAGGCATTGGGCACACACAGTCCTTCCCTGCCAGTGTTCAGACACAAACAACACGGGGAACGGTGCCTTGGAGTCACGTTGTTATCTTGAAAATCAGGATTGACTGCTACCAATCTCTCTCCTTGCCCTATGCCTCCTCATATCCTCCGCTATTGCTGTCTTTTATCACCTTTTTGCATCTATTTGTTAACATTTTTTGCTCCTGACCTGCGGCTGTGGGCTTTCTTAGGGCAATGCAATTTAATATGTGGGGGATGCGCTGCGACAACAGCGGGCTCCGATACCTGAAGAGCGTGGTTAAGAATAACAACCGCCTGCTGCATATCCTGTATTGCTGTGTCACCACGTGACGCTGAACATCAATCAAAGAAGGATTAGACTTTCTTTGGTAATAGATAAACAGCAAAATGAACAAGATCATCTAAGCTCTTCAAACATAATCATGTATTTTTAGTCTATGGAAATTCAAACCGAGACTCAGCCGGAGAACAGGAAAAAGCAAAACAAAGATTATTGAAAGCTTATGTTTAAACAGCTTCAACCCAAATATTTACTGATGACAGAAAAAAGAAATGATCATATGTTTTGCAATGAAGAACTAGACCCTTTAATTGCATAGGAAGCCAGGCTTGGAGAATCAAATGAGAAAATAAACATGCCCCCTGCAGAATTCACTGTAACGCCTTTACATTTATTTACATTCCCATTTCTCTTTAACCTACATTCCCCCTGACAGAGGAGTTGTTTTGGGTAATAATCCTTTTCATAGGGGCCAAGTCTACAAAAAACTATTTGCAATTCATTTAAAATATGGATTTTGGAATCTACTGTAAATCCCTCTTGCTAAGATGAAAAAGCACACAGAAGAAATAACATGCCATTTAATCTTTGGGCTCATCAAGTCCTGGAAGATTATTTTGACAGTTAATTTGATGTATTTAACTGAGCTTCCAGTCTACACTGCTTGAAGAAAGTCATCATTTATGACTTGCTGTTGTGTAGGAGCATCCAAGATAGCTGCAGTGTCTTTGGGAGAAATATTTACGAGGGGAAGGAGCATATATTAGTGTTTCCTCGCTGTTCAAGCTCAGTCCATCCCAAATCCCTAGTGCATCCTTTGTGCCTGGCTCATAATGGCTGCTTCTCCCCTGGGAGGGGAATGGCAGCCCGGCATTGCCAGTGGATGGGTGGTGGAGAAGGCAAAGGGTCTGTGCCACACGCATTGGGGCTCCTTCTATCAGCCCAGCTGTGTCCATTGCAATTTGGGGTGTAGAAACGGCTTCATTCCTGCATGTCCTCAAAAAAACCTCACAAGCTGATCTCCACGTGGGGAACCCTGTGGCCACAAGCACATGGACATGCACAGCTGTGAGATACTGGTGCTGCAAACCAAGTGGCATTTGCCCTGTGCCAAGGCATGGTCAGACTGGGGTACAGCCCGCAGGAGCAGGGGTAGGAGAACTGCTTTCACCCCTTGTTTTCTCTAATTGCAATATTGCCCCATCAAATGATGCTTGCTCCGAGCCTGAGAGAGGTCCTCTGCCCTGCAGTGGTTTAACCGTGCTCACCCTTTCAGAGACAGCTAGAGGCTGTGGTCACAGTAAGTTATGATTTTGCAGAATTTCTCGCTGAAGGTTTGCACATCTGGGCTTTGGGAGCAGAAAGGCAGAGGCCCCTGTGCCCCAAGAGCTCTGACTGCAGGAAGAAGGGCTCTGAGCTGGGGTGCAGGGCTGGGGACACATCCTGGTCACCACACGTGGCATCAGCCATGCCAAAAACTCTTCCTTCCTTCCCTGGGGAGCAGCTTTTCTAAGGTGAAGCTCATTGCGGTGCAAGATGCCAGGACTCTCCGAGAGCTGACAACAGCTCCCCGGCAGCAAGCACTCCTGCAGTAGCTCCCTTCAAGTCAGAAAACATGGGAGGCTTTTGTGTTACAAATAACGAGAAGTAGGTCAGATCCCACAAATGCAAACAGACAGGGAGGAAGGCGCTTGCAGTTCTTTACACTTGTCTTCAGGAACAGCTTTGTAAGATGGACCAAATGCCCTGGAAGTCCCACACCAAGTTAGCTGGCAGGGACCAGCTAACCACTTGTGACCAGCAGAGTCTGCTTGCACATACAGGCTGCTCAGAGCAGGAAGTCCCCTGCCATGATAAACTCCAAAAATAAACCGCATCAGACTGTGGGAGCTGAGGTCGGACTCTTCGCTTGGTTTAACAGAGCTCCCTGCTCACAGGCGATGCCCTGTGAAGCAGCCTCTCTTGAAGAGTCCTCACAGAGAAACACAAGCATTTCTGGGTACACAGAAGCAAGCCAGGCTCATTTTGGGGCTCATTAGCATTTTTAAAATCCAGCTGATGAAGCCTCGTTATTCCCTCTGTCACCCTGGTCTTGAGGCCTGAGGAAAGCAGGGGGTTACCCGTGATTTAACACAGTTTGGGTCGTGCCTCCATGGCTGCGGACTGGGGACAGGATGGGACCAGCCAGGGCCAGTGACTGGAAGCCACCATGTCCCCTGGCTCTGTCTTACTGCAGGCTCAGCCTCACTTGTTTGCCATTTACAACCCTAGAACCTGTTTCAGACAAACTCATCCCGCAGCCTCTAGGTGCAGGCAGTGTCACCCCCGCAGGCGAGGATCCATGGGACAGGAGGGCAATATCAGCTGCCTCCTGCAGCTCTGCACTTTGCAAACCAGCCTTCACCTCCTGTTCTCTCTTCATGGAGAGGCAAAGGGGATGCAGAGAGCAGGGGAGACCTGGGGAGGCCGCCAGCAACAGAGTAAAGGTCATTCTTCTAAAGCCCAATCAAATGATCTATCCCTTGACTGCATTTTTGGAGATTTTTGGCCAGCCAGCCAAATTTATGTCTATGCATGCTCTTATCCTTCCTTTTCAGAGTGTATGATTTAGAGGAAAAAAAGCCAACAATTTTCCCAGGCAAGGTTAAAATTGTAGCACCATTTAATTAAGCTGTAGTTTTAAATATGCTCTGGTGATCTACCAGCCTGTTGAAGACCTAGGAGCTGATAAATACTTGTCTGCAACCTCTTTCTGTATCGTGAGAGCACATTTAATTACCACCCTCTATCCTATTTGGAGCCAGACAGTTTACAAGCTCTCTGCCATGGTGCAGACGAATGACAGTAGTTTTTGCCCTCCAGATGATGCCAGGCACTTGCCTGGGAGGTGGGCTGAACAAAGACGGCTCCTGGAGAGAAATAATTGGGGGCACCAAACCATTTACAGGACAGCATCCCACAGCTTGTCTCTTCACGACAGAATAAACCCATAACTGGGCCAGATCTTCCAATACAAGGAACTGGCTTAGTTGTATCGAGCAAGGATAATAAAGAAGAGCCAAGTAACTGTGTGTTAATCACGTCCCCAAGATTCTTTTGTCTGAAAACCTCAGGGCCACATGCTTTTGTTGCCAGACTGACCTCCTGCCCCCCAAATCACAGCAAAGCTTGAAGCGCAATTGGCTGCAATTTCCAGTAACAACCATAAACCACAGAGGCTCCCAGGAGTATACTTCACACTCACACATTTTTCCTCCAAACGCTGGAGTGTCAAACTGTTACAGAGCTGGCACCAGGTACAGTGGGACACGAATGAGCTGCACAGCAGCCTGGCTGCAGCTTTCTTTGGTTATGGATATCCCCATTCCTCAAGCCTGTTTGCACGTCAGTAACTGCAGCAAGAAAAGCCAGAATTCATAAAAGGCCTGAGATGATACATCAGTGAAGTGTGGGTCACCCTGCTGGGTGACAAACTCCAGGTTGCACTCCCGGACCACGGATATTTTCCAGCTTTTCAGGATCACAGAGTGAGAACCCAAAGGAGCCCTGTGATCACAAGTGTCCCAGAGGTACCCAAGTACCCTGGGGCTTGGGAAGCCAAGCTCCTCTCACCTCCTCCCTTGATTTCTGACCTTAGCCATCCTCATTGGAAGACACCTGGAAACTCTCACAGTGGAACTTTGCAGGGATTTTGAACAGGACAAACCCTTTGGCTCTACTGGGATTAAAGCAGGGATTGTCATGGGTGAATGGAGGGCTGGAGGCAGAGGCAAGGAAGATGCAAGTTTAACCCTCAGCACTCGCCTCCACTTCACACCTGCACCAAGAGGTAGAGCTGATACTCACTCACCCCACGGCATGGAGAGGTGAGGGGGCTTTTTTGGGTTCTCCTAAATCCATGGCCTCCTGCAAAGGGGTTAGATCCTCAGTCCACCAATAGCAGTAAAATTATGTTCACTTTTTACTAGTATAACAGAGGTCAGAGTCAGTCCTTTCATTTACAGGTAGACTGAGGACTACTTAACATCCCATGGCGCTAAGAGGCAACCAAGAGTCTTCCAATTGCCAGCTGATCCAGGCTGGTTTTGTATCACCAGATGTGAGTCCAGGCAGTGACACATCATCCGCTGTAAACCATCTCATCTTCCCAAACAGCGTCAGCCAAGCGACCCTAAGTATTTCCAATCAGAGATTTAGCATAATCTTATCATAATAGAAGTACATTGTATCACAAAAATAATTGCATTTTTTTATTATTCTTTATGGCTTTAACAACTTCAATTGCCAATTATGCGTCTGCAGCTTAACTATTATAAAACTACTTTAGCGAAGAGGAGCTCATTTGCCACAGTTCGCTCACTTTGGGCCTGATCTAAATCCACTAAAATATCTTTCTGCTGTATTGAGAGCATTTTGGATCCAGCTCTGCTGGTACCAAGCACACCTGGAGTGAAGCAGAGCTGTCTGGCTGAGGAAAAACCCTTCCCAGTGAATGTGCAGAGTCCAAAATCACACCTGACACAATGATGCTAATTTTCAAAGGATAATGCCGGGGAAGGATTGGGACTTTTCAGTTTAACCTTCACTGTGCATATCCTTGGGAAGTACCAAATTGGTTAATCACAGAAGCAGCAAGTTAAAAAAAATAATTCTCATTATAAATATTCACAAGATCACATGCAATCCAGCAAATCCTGTCTAAATGAAGGAAAATAAATTAGAGAGGATCCCGGCCTGCTGATTAAAACTTAACCCACACTCCCCATGATGGGCTGACATTTGCTTGCTCTTCAGATACTGCAATCACACAGACAGCCCCTCTGGCTGCTGCTGACATTAAAGGATGAAGCTGCCTTGATTTTAGGAGGAACAGGTACGATGGGACTGACGCTCCCTAGTGTTTAGTTCCATACAGGGGAGAAGCCCTTTGCCATTCAGCTACAGCCCAGCACCCCTTGCCCTCTCCATCATCCCTGGGGCATCACCCTCTTTGCAGAGGGATATAGCTATAGCAGCACAAAGTACCTCACGCCCATTACAAACCACAGGAGAGTTGCAATTCAATTCATTTTGCCTTTTTTTTAAGCTTCCTCCATGTACACTGCTGAGCCCTGCCAAAGAAAGGTGCAAAGCCCAAATCCTGCCTGTGTCAGGGCAAGGGAAAGCCTGGAGGCATGGCCATGGCCATAGGTACCAGCAGGACAGACAACAGCTTGGGATTGCTTTGCTGATACCAAAACCCTCAGAGAGTAGCACTGTCTGGGTAGTGGACTTGTTTCTGAAATTCATACCTGAGAAACCTTTTTAAATATTAATGATTCCTGGGCTTTAAAACTCTCTTTCCCCTTGAAATCACCTCTTTGGTACACACCTAAGCCTTTTGCTTATTGTAGTTAAAAGCAAAACTGTTGACAACTGTATCACTAGCCCCAAATTTGCTTCAAGGAGCAAAGTAAAATAGGAAGAAAAGGAGTACCCCTTGCACTCCCTACCAAGCCCTGATTTATTTTTCATTTACAATTATTTTCTGTGCAGCACTTGAGAGTTCAGGTAGTAACATTAAAAATTCCCTGTGCCCTCAGCTTTCCCTAATTAAAATTGACAACCCTCATTTTGAACCACAAACATAATTACCCAGTCCTCCTCACCGACTTGATAGCTGAGGTTGTTTGTTGATAATTTATGAGCATCGGAGAAGATGAATAACAAAGCCGAGGCTCTGAGAAACCTCTCAGTTCCTGCCTTTGAAGTCATGAACACACCAGCAGCAGATGAAGCTGCTCAGAGGCTGTGTGTATGGTCCCTTCCCGAGGCTGTGCCGTGCCTCTTGCTTACCACGGTGATATCCACAGGACTTGTGGTCCCACTGCGAGTGTTGGGAAAGACTGGTCTGGATTGCTTTTCCAGAGGGTTTGCAGAAACATTAGGACAGGTCCTCAATGCCAGCTGCTTTGGGGCAGGAGAACAGACCCAGAGGACGGCTCGGGCCACCCTGGGAGGAAAAGACGTGGGGACTTCAGTGTTTCCCTGTCCCTGTTTCAGAAGCCCCCTGCCATGACCCCAAGCCAGGAGCCCAGCTGAGCCTGGCTTGTGTTAATGGCCCCATGCAACATGCACCAAGTGACTCTTCCCAAGAACAGCCTGAAAAATAGTTTCCCCACATTAAAACATAACAAAAACCTATTTTTTCCCCCAGGTTTTCTAGTATTTCCATACCACCCACAGAAACCCCATGTCCTGGCATCTGTACAAAATCCTGGCCATAATAAATAGTTTTGGGTTTTTTTTAATTAACATTGCTTCTCTGGAGATCTCCGTGCACACTAGTGGCTCTCACCAATGGCCACAGCAGCACCACTGCCTCTTAGTAGGCAGAAGACAGGAGTACAACATAGCCAAGTAACTCCCCCCACCAGGGAATGACAATGGCAAGGAAGACAAACATCACCCACAGGTGACATTAATACCTGAGCTGGGTGAGACACAGAGCACCAAACACTGGATATTAAAAGAATCTCTGCTTAGGTGCCTTAATCTGGCATAGGGACACAGGAATCAGTTGTTTTTTCTTCCTGTAGGAACAGACTACGTGGAAGACCTCTCAGCCCCAAACCAAGGCAGGAGGGAAGAAGGGACATGGTGGTGAAGTGTCTCACTTGTGTCCAGGCAGCCTTTTGCCCACCAGCTGTCCTCCCTCTGACCGGCTGAACAGGCTCCAGCCATGGAGCAGCATCTGCACTGTGATGGACATCACTTAATCATGCTTCATTAAGCAGCAATGTGCATCAAATCTCACCTGCATCTCCCTGATTGCCTGTACCTGCCTCACTGAGGGCTGTGATGGGAGGTCAGGGAACGATCCCACACCCACAGACTTGCTCTGTCCAAGTCCGGTACCACCAAATTTGCTTTCTAAATAGGTCAAGGCAAACTTTGGGCTGAATCTTTCAATGAGAGTATGCAAGAGATGCTGGTGAGCACATATTACCTGTGGTAGCTTCTGGGAAACCAGTACCTCCAAGGGACCCTGTAAAAACAGCTCCATGCCACCCATTCATCCCTCACAGTCTGGGGGGCATCTGAGTTTCCCCCCTTCCAGCCAGGGATACAGGAGCAACTGGGGTGCAGCGATGGGCCTGTTGCTCTTGGAGCTGCGGGCAGAAAATAGAGCTCAAGGGTCCAGCGGGTACAAGGACTGTTAATCACACATGTGATGTAGGTGACTGGCACCAAGTGTCAGCCAAATTACTACTTAGAGTTGAGGGGAAGGGAAGCAGTGAAAAGAAAAAATAATTAAAAATAGAGCAATGCATTTCAGTGGCTGTTTGCTGTTGGGTCTGTCTTGAGACAGCTTTTCCCAGCCTTGCTCTCAGGGAGAATCTCATTTAGGGGATGTGAAGCTCAAATGCTACTTAGACCAGAGTGGCAAAGCCTTTTCTTGGAGAAAAATCTCTATCTTTCCTGTGTTTAAAGATGGCAAGAACATGGGGTTGTTTTGTCTATCAGCTCTTGGACAACCTGACTTACTGCACTGCCAGGAATGTGGAGGCTGGGTGAAAAAAAGAGAAAAATGGAGAAGAGACTGAAGCACAGAGGGAGGATTATTAGAAATGCATGTATAAATGAAATAACGTGCTGAGAGCTAGGCAACATCACTGAGCAATGCAAAGTGCAAACAGACAAAGCAAAGCTATACTATTCCCTTTAAGGTCACAGCTTTCTATAAATTCACAGCAAAAGCAATTCAAACGCACCCTGTTCTCCCCTGGACTTTGTGCAGACCAAAGGCTATTGTATACTCACATCTTTAAAGAAACTATCTGTAAAGGGCAAAAGAATCTGATGTGACTTATTTGGTTTCTTCAGCTGTTTATGGGAAATTTAATACACTTCATTGAATATGTATACCTCATTGCTCCTCTCCCAACTACAAATAGCACACGAAGTGCCACTGCTATAAAAAGAGCATTGCCTCTTTATTGGTTATTCTCCCTGCTAAATTACAGCAGTTGATAAATTAAACCCTATCCAGGTAATTAAGACTCCCCTCCCCTCCCCAGAGCTGGTCCAAGAGAATCATAACAATGTTTGGTCGAATTCAGCACAGACCAAAGGACCATCATTTTTCATCTCAGCTCTGTCCACGCTCAAGGGTCTGTTGGGTCCAATATCAATAAACTCGCTATTGCCACTGCATCAGAGGAGCTTGTCCCCAGCAGGGAGAATAATTGCATGATTATTATAGTTCATTTGCAATTCCCCAAAAGAAAGCAAGTGTGCTGAAAGAAAAAAAGGCAGAAAAAAGAAGTTGCAAAATCTTCAGGAATCAAACATAACACTATTCTCAGTTTAGGCTAAGAGTATTTTGCTCTGTTCTCCATTTGGGGCTGAATGAGGGGAGGGTTGGGTTGGGTTCCCCCCTGGCTTGGGTTCCCCCCCTCCCCAAATAAAATAAAGAAATTGTGGGTTTCAAAATGAAAGGAATATAAAATGAGATTTAAAAAAAAAAATCAAAATGGCTCATTTTGGAAGTGTTAAAATAATGTTTTGACTTTCAGAAGAAATTTTGATATAAGCAGCTTGCTGAGGCCAAGAAGAATTCCTGAAACACTTGGATATTGGCAACTCTACTGGAAAAAAATCATCTTAAAATGCAGCCCAGCTCTGCCTCCAGCTGATACCAGGGTTTTCCTCTGACTTCAGGTTGTTCCCAACCTCTGTTTTTCTTCTGCTGTTTTCCCCTTAGGTTACTGTTATTTCATCAATAACCTACATGAAAAATGACAAACTGCTTGAAAGCAATTAATATCTATCCATTTCCTCTGCATTAACAAAACGCTCCATTTACAAACCAGCTCTGCGTGCTAAAATCTAAACATGTGCCATGATTGCGCCCATTTGTCACCAACCCAACCCAATACCCGCTCAGAGAGGGAGCGGGGACAGTGACAGTCCACAGAGGTCTAATTCTGAACCAGCGTGGAAACCTCAGCTCCCAGAGAAGCCCGTGGAAAGAAATAATGTTGAGATTAGGGAAGCTGAAGCTCAGCATCGCCCCGAACATGGTCCGAATAAATCAGGAGTGTGATTGTCCCTGGAGGTTTGTGAAGAGCATAGATTTGTGCAAGCTTCAGGGGTATCACTCAGTGCCCAACTTATCCAAGCTATCGATCCTGTGCAGGAGAAACTACTGAGATGTGTATCAGAGCCACAGAGGAGAGATTTTCCTTCCCAGCCCCAGACTAGGACAGGTAGAAGGTCACTGCAGACGCTTTGCTTTTCCCACCGGAGCAGCAGAGGCGCAAAGGGAGCACAGAGGTTTACAAGGTGGGCATGGACGGGTCCTGGGAGAGTTATGGGAAAGAGGGATTTTCTTCCTGGTCACACACTTGGATTAAAAAAGCACAAGCTGCATGCACGGCTGCCAGCATGAGGTTTGTCATCAGCACAAAACCCAGCTAGTAAGAACCTCACATTAAAAACAATGTGGGGCAGGATTTGCCCAGTCCACACAAACATGTTATACATTTTGGCTCCTACCGAGGAACAAACCAGCCCCTTTTGTAGGAGCAAAAGAGCCCCTTTCTGGGATTGTGCTGCCACCCAAGTGTATATTAATTTTTTTTTTTTTTTAAATAATTCCCTGAACTTAAAGCACAGCAAGAGAAGTAGACAGCTGGGCTGCAGAAATTTCCACCAAAGTGTTCACTTGCTCGCTCTGTAGTCCAGGCAGTGACCTCCTCGCTGCTCCTCTTGCTCTGGGGACCAAGCCACATGTTGCCCATCCTGTCACTTCGTCACACAGAACCCGAAATAATTATTCAAAGTTTTATCACTGGCACAGTCAGAAAATTCTTTGATTTCTAATTCACCTTCCACAGCATCTTAATTATGCTAAAACCAAGCTACTGCTGTGCCCAGAGCTCAGGGGACCTGGCGGGGGGAGTCTCAAGGAGAGTGAGGCTTCTGCCACTGAGGCAGGAGTGAAGCCTCAGCATCTGTTGCTCGTGGATGGAAATAAGTGCTTTTGTGCCAATTAAAGACATGTATTTTATTTTCTTGAGGATGCTTAGCTGTTGGTGATTTTAGACTATTCTGTAATCAGCTGTGGTTTATTTTATGCTAGTGAGATCGAAGAAAATGTACTTTTTCAGTTTTGCTCTAGTATTTACACTGCTCTTACCATTTAAGCACAGCGCCTTACACTTACCAATTACTTCTGCCTTTCCAGCCTCAGCGTGAAGTAGGAAATCCCTGTCTCCATTGAAGGGTGGTGAAATGAATCAGGGGACAATCTCAACAGTTAACAGAGCCAGGGGACTTCGGGCAGTGCCATAGGGGGAAGCTGTGACCAGAGCCAAAAATCTGTGAGTTTTGGTGGTGTGGTGACCCCTCTGCTCTGTCCAGGCTCCATCCCTGAGGCTCCTGATGCCACCGACAGCGCAAAGCCCTTGTGAAGTAGCTCCTGAATCACAGTTTAGGGCCAAACATAGTGAAATAAACCCATAGCAATTTTGTGTTGTTTTATCCTCAGGGCTGTGAACCCCATTTTCACAACACAAGGTTCAGGTGACTGGTGAGTCAGTGAAATGGGCACAAACACCCCTCAGTCTTTCTTGGAGCTGCGGATGAGGAAGGTGTGGAGAATCTGGAGCAAATCCTTCCTGAATGAATCTGTTTGAGCAACATGTTCCCCTGAGGGCACCTTGTCCTGACTCACCATGCGTAGGAGTGCATCCAAGAGCATCAATCAGTTGTGTCCAAGTGAAACACTTCAGTGACACATTTGGAAAATTCACCTACCACCAAGGAACTCCCCAGCCCTCCTCCTGAGCTGGGAAGACCAGAACAGGTTCTCGCCAACCACACACCACGTCATGGTGTTTCCACTGCAGATGCAGAGCTGAGTGTTTTAACCCAGCTAATTGGCAAGGAGGAAGCCATCTCTCTAACAGTCCAATTCCTTGTTCCTCCTGAGGAACCATGCCTGGGGCCAGCAGCCCTGCTCAGAACTCAGCTTGGGCAACCATCACCGAACCAGACCTTTCTGCTCAAAGCAAAGGGCCTCAAGTTCACTGAAATTACATCTCCTGAGGACACCAGCCTCAGCAAAAGCCTCCCACATTGTCCCTCGCACCCCTGCGGTCTCCACAGGCTTTGTGTTGGGGGAAGAAAGCCCCACAGCACATTGGCACATTGGTGCTCACCTTCCACCAAAGGACAAGTTCAACAAGCCAACACGTGGCACTTTTGAAGAGCAAATTGCTGTTGCAAATACCTGGCATGAAGTTTGAGGAGGGGGGGTGGAGGGGGGTGGGGGGGAAGAAAAGAAAAAAGAGAGAGAAATAAAAACAAAAGAAGAGGATAAAGACAAAAAGCCCTAAAGCCACCTATCCTGTTCCTCCTTACCCCATACCAATGATCAGCCAATCTTCCCAAGCCTGCACATCAGCGCACCCTAACCCGGGGATTTTATAAGTCAGGAAAAAAAAATTCAGAAAGTTGCTGAAACTTTTATAATCCCAAACGCCCAGGACTCACGTGGGTAGTTTTCACTGACAGGATAAATGACCTCCCCACTCCTTGCACAGGACAAGGGGATGTTTTGTTTCCCATCAGTGTGGGACACATCCTGGCCAGCCCAGTGTGGAGGGCCAAGCTGTCGCGTGTGGCCATGTGGAGATCAGAGCAATTTGAACCTTTCCCTTTGATGCAGAGTTTTGCTTTGCAGTCACAGGCCCATCTTTCAGTAAATAAATAAAAATCAGAGATGGTTTCCTTTACCCAGTGGGATTTCTTGGGCTACAATTAGCATCAGGGAAGATTTTAAAATGCAGGGATATAAATTTATAGACACAGCTGTCAGAAAGGGGGAAAAAACTCGGCCCTTTAATTACCAACATCTTCGGCTGTTCAATGCCGATGCGGAACCACAGAAGACACCATGCGGGCAGTGCCATTGTCTGTGTCCTCATAACAACTGGAATAGGATAATATACATAATACAAGTAAAACTGAACATAATGTAATCTTCACGGTTATAATTTCCTTTAAGATTTACACAGGTTAGGCTTTCTATATAATTAAATCTATAGATTGCCTTTGAATGCTTACCTTGCAATTCCTCCAGCTCTGATGAAAAGTATGCTGTTCGCACTGACAAGATTTATTGCATCTAGCACTCTATATTATAGCTGCTCTGCTAACCACAATAAACAAGATATGAAAAGCAATCATACAGATAATGCCATGAAGGAACAAGCACCAGCTTTGTCTTTAACCCTTTCACCTTCCTTCATGCTGGAAACTCCGGTCAATGTTCCTGCAGCACCATCCAGCCCTGCTGGATTAAGGATTTTGTTTCTATAGTAATAGATTTGGGGCTTGGGTTTCTTTCTTCCCATTTCTGAAACACCAGTATTGTTGGGAGAGCTGAGATTATCTCTGTCACTATCAAAGGGCACAGCCAATGGCTAGAGGAAAAATAAATAAGTAGGGCCAGGCCAGCTGCTGTGGTGGGTGCTAGTTAGCAGGAGTGACAGGGATTGTCGGGGTCCCCCTGGGAATTAAGCTTTGTAGCACTTCAAGCTGCACTTAAAACCTGATAACTTCTGGTTTTACACCCTCTACCCAAAGGCTGGGGGTAAATCCCAAGTAGGGCTGGGACAATCCCTCACTGCTCCGGGCTCAGCCTCTCTGCCCAGCAAGATGTTGTCAGGTCAGGACATGGTAATTTCATTAGGAATGTTTTGCATCACAGAAGCCTGAATTTGACCCTGGAGACTTAGAAACATCATTCAAAGGGTGAATTTCCATATGAAGGTCAAGTGGAGATGTATAAGCTTAACCAAGTCACAGCTCAAATGGAATAGTCCTTCACTACCCACACTCCTGAGGATGTTTCACAGATCTTACTTCCCCCCCATTTTTAAATCTTCACCAGATCTGGAAAGAAACACTCCAGAGGCCACAGCAGCATCCAAAGACAAGAGTAGCAATGATAAAAATCTATTTCTTTCCATTCCTGTTCATGTAATGTAAACAATGAGTGCATATTTCTTGCGCCAAATCAAATAAAGCTCTGCTAAATATTAGCACACAGGAGGACGAGGAAGCAAGCAGTCACTTGTTTTCTGCCTTACACAAGGAAACCGTTGGCCATTTCAACACAGAAGAATGACAAATGCTCCACAGCATTTTTTTTTCCCAGTTTTTAGCCCGTTTCCTGCCTGCCAGAAGCTAACATAGTCCTTGTCCACACAGAAGTACCCCAGAATAATAAACTCCTTGTAAGTGATGCTGAAATCGGGTGATGGCAGAAGAGGGGGCAGCAAGGTCTTGGGTTTAAGAACAGACCAAATTGTTCTATCCAGAGTAGAAAAATTAAAATATGCTGGAAATAAATGTAAAAATAGACTGGGGTCTGCAGTCCAAACAGGGTGTATATTTAGTAGTTGTGAATGGGAAAGAGCAGAACATTCCTGGAAAATATTCAAAAAGCATCCAAGGAAGATTAGAAGATTTCCAAGCAGAGATTTTTGAGGCAGGTTGCTATGGATGCTGGGAAGGGTGTTAATCTCTGACCCTCATAACAATGTTCCCCAAATGCCATTTTTCCAGGAACTGTAAGAAGGACACCTCTGGAAACCACTAAGAAACGAGCAGATTGGTACACAGCACTCTGACACAACACAGGACCTCCAGCGATGGTGAGAAACAGCCTTGGGAAGGACCAGAAGTGACCTAACCCTTTCCTTGGGCTGTCAGTCAGGAGAAATGCTTGACAGACCTTATCCAGGCTGTTCTTAAGTTTCTCAAGATGAAGGCTGTCTTGTTCACATCCTCAAAGCAATCCAGTCCCTGGCCGCACTTCTAATGCCCAGCATGTGCCCTGCTTGCTGCAACTTAACTCTGCTGTTTCCCTGTGCCATCCTCTAGATATTAAAAAACCCCAAAAATTCACATACATAAACCAAAGAAACTTTTGAAGGATTGAGTTTTTGAGGGTGATACAGAGACAGCAGGAGACTAATCTTCTGTGAAAATGACACTAATAAGGATCATGATTTCCTTGCACCTTTTTTTTTCCATGTTGCATCTTTTAAGAAAATAAACCTTTGTGGCATCTGCTGCTTTTCCAGTTCATCAGCGTGATTCACCTGCTAGAGACTGGCCGCAAAGAGAAGGTGAAACACATGGCAGGTCTCCGAGAGCCCACCAGAAGCTGTTGCTGCCTTTACAGACACAGGTCCCCATCACATAAGTTGGGCCTGTTGATCTTTGCCCCAGCTGAGAAGCAGCCCAAGACCTGCATGTGCAAATGAATAGTCTGACAGGGAAAGACAGAGTTCTGATATCAATGACAGAGTTGATCACAGGCCATGTGTCACCCTGGACTGCTCAGGGACAGTAAATATATGGCACATTTGATGTTTCCTCTCAGGCAGTGCTTGGGCACTGGTATCACTGGCTCTGTCTGTGGAGGTGTTTGATTCGGGCACCCATCCCTGCCCCAGCATGGCAGAGGACTCCAAGCTTGGATCCAAGAAAACTTGCGTGAGGAGAAAAATCCTACTGTGCCCTGTGCAAGCAGGGTAAGTTGAAAGCTAAGAAAAATCAGAAACAGAATTTTATCTGCTGGAAAATGACCCTCTATGGCAAATGTTTGTATGAATGGGCTTACCAGAGTTACTCTAAATACTTCAGAAAGCAAATTTCACAGAATAGACAGAGGCAAAATAAAGTTTTATTCTTATATCCCAGGAAATGAAAAAAATCAGCCACCGTGGGAAACGGCAGTGAAGCGAAGCCAGAATTTGCAGAAGCAGCACACACACCTATTTGACCAAAGTGCTCCCACAAGCATCTGTGCAGGACACAAAAGCTATGATCACTGTCACCAGGTATAGGGCTTTAGTCTATTTGTAATTTAATAGAAGAATTTCACACAGATTTCTGCCTTATTGATTTTGCCTAATGGAACAAGCTCATTTCCTAGGGGCACTATGTACTCCAGTCTCTGCAACGCGTACAAAGGCCAGGGGAGAGCCTCCGCTCCTATTCTACTGGACTGTCAGCGTTTAATTAATCCAGGAGCTGCAGGGCAGATTCTTAGTGCAACCAAAAAAAAAAAAAAGCTAGAAGACAAAACATCAATTTATGCTGTGAATGCCCCAGTGCATTATCATCGTACTTACAAAGCATTTAAACTGGAGGCTACAAGGCTGGACTGCTAGTAGCAGTTGAATGCCTGTCAGATTTTCCCCCTTTAAGGCCCCTGCCAGATACTCTTTATCCTTAATAACATCAAATGCTTTCAGTAGGAGGTTCTCTTTGATGCTGATTTTCTCTCTGATTCTCCAGGCATAGATAAATGAAGGTTTCCTTTATGTTTGGAAGTGTAATGAGAGTACATGGCATTTCATTATCTGCAATCATGCACAGCACAACGGAGCTGGGCCGGTTGTTTGGGAGCATCCCATCACACACCAGTGGATCATTCCTGGTTGTCATCAGCTCCTGTTATAATTCCTGAATGCCACCACCAGGCATACACACACGTGTCATCCCTGAGCCAAAACACAGCCTGCATGGATGATGGGGTGCAGAAGAGCATGAACACTTGTGGGTTTTTTTGGCTTCGCACACATTTTTCACTGCCATTGACACTGGAGACCAACTGGGTCACCTACTAAAAAACAGTCCCCATCTTCTTTTAGCAGCTTTGTACCTAATTTTAGAATATTAACCTTTAAAAAAATGACTTTTGTTTTGTTTTTGATTATAGGTTCCACTCCCTGTCAATGCTACATGCTGTGAGCTGCTCTGCCGCTCCAGTCTCTCTCCTTTTCTTCTCACCCCTGCAAATAAGTCTCCTCCATGTGGCTGTCACGGGTAAACATCACCTGTTTGGTTCACTGCAGGTCAACCAGCTAAAAAAGCACTTTTTAGAAGAAAATATTTCATAAACTGCAACAGCTTATGCATGCCAGAGCAAAGCTACTCCCTCCATATGTTGTCAGGAAACCATGCAGAAGATCAGGCCAATGCTTTGAGAACTGTCCAGTAATTTGAGGTCTCACGGAACTCCCTCCCAAATGCACAGAGCTCTTAGCAAGAATTGTTGGCCAACAGAAATGGATGAGAAAAAAAAAACCTTGAGAAGGACACAGTGTCACATAAATTTCCAGTTTCTCTGCCAGTCTGAGTATAGAGTATATGGAAAAGAGCAGGCAACCACCTTTGGAGAGGAATTAACCAAAAGGAGAGGAAAGACCTATCACAATACAACTTTGTTTTCAATCTCCCAGGCTTGACAGGGAATATATCATTTAGGGCCACATCCAGGGAACAAATGATTTTGCAGCCTGACATGGCACACTACCCATTTAGGTGACAGCAAGCCTTTTTCTGGCACAAGATGCAGACCAGAATTTAACACTAGTAGTTGATTCACTGTGAAAAATGGGTGTTGATTGACTTGGCGTCTTCCAAATACATTGCTACCCAGAGATTAAAGACCACATGGCGAGGATGTACAAAACTGCTGAATTTTATGGGAGTATCTCTCAGCTGCCAAGCAACAAAGAAAGAAAATCACTGCCTCTGGTGTGTTCAAACCTATTTCCCCTCTCTAGGCTTTCAAAATTGTGAGGTTGGGAGGATTTATCAGCCTTTTAAACATGTGATAGCAAAACCTATCCCTACACCAATGAATGGACCTCAGAAGCAGGTTGCTTCGGTATCTGCAAGGTGAATTCTCCTTCATCTGGGACTTTGTCATCACTGCATATTCCCCAGCAGTAAGTCTTCACCTTTCCTTGGCATCAGGGCAGAATAAGGGAGCCACATACAGGAGAAGGTAGAAAAACAACATGCAAGTACAGTCTGTGTCATTAAAAGAGTTCTTTCCTTCAACACTAGGGTTTGTTTTCCTTCTCGTTTCAGGAGAAGCTTAATGGGACTGTAAGGGCCTGACCTGCTAAAACATTAGCCTAAATTGTGATTTATGTACAGTAAGAGAAACCACGTTAAGACCACTAGTTGTCAGTAAGAGTTCCTCCATGGGGGTTCAAGGATGGTTGAACAACTTCTTCAACAGTTCATTCAAGTTGTACTTTCCTGAATGCTTCCATGTAGACAAAACACCCCGTAGGTCAGCCTAAGATATCTTCGGTGTCATAGGAGCATAAGCCATAAGGAACCAGATCTTTGTCTTGTGGCAGCTGGCTTGAGACAGACTGCTTTACCTTATCCTCTCTAAGATGAAGACAGCAAGCACCAACACGCTTCAGAGAAGTGGGTAAGGAGCTGAGACCTCTGTTAGAGCAGATACGATGCCCAAAAGGGCTGCCACCATCCCAGCTAAAATACCAGGAAACAGCCAGGAGCACTTGACTTACCCAAAAAATAACGCCTGCTGTTCATCATCAGCACTGGTGGAATAAATAATGGTTAAACCAGACTATTGGGTGCCTGCTTCTCAGTTCTTCCATTAAGGGTGGATGCAGCAAGGAGGGAAGTGCACAGGAAAGTCCCTATCCCTTAGAAATTCTTTGCCATCCATCTGCCTTCCCACATGTTAAATCCTGGAGACGCCACTGGCGTGCAGATAACTGGATATTGGATTGCAGCCAGCCCTGCACAAGTAAAGGCACATTCAGGCCCAAGATGTTTTCTGGCATCAGTATCAAGCTTCCTTTCTAGCAACTGAAGACACTTAAAGGGCATTATAATAGCTGCCTGAATATCAGAGACACTCCCATTACTGCTTGATTTCTTTGTGCAATAACACATAGTCAGATTCACACAAGGTTTGCAAAGGATCAAATCTGCCCTTTTCAGAGACAGCTGGGAATACCCCTGGAAAAATGTGAAAAACACAGCATGTGTTGGGACCGGTGCCTCTCCCTCATTATTCCATGTAAATACAAGCAATCTGACCCCTCCAAAGAGACTTTGCATTTCCCAGAAAATGACCATCTGTCAGGCAACAAGGGGCGCTCATTATTTAAATTAAGAATCTATTCCCTGCTGCCATTTTTGCTCACATCTCATTATCACAGAGTCTCTCAAACACCCCATTCCCTTAGCATGAGGGGCTGAGACCACGATTTACCCTGGTCTTGCCCAGCAGCTATTACTCATAAAGACCCATCTAAAGGATGCTACCATCTGTGGGCCAGGAGAGCTCTGAACTCACCATCCAAGGGAGTTATACAAGTCAGATAATATACACAAAGGGCCACATAAACTATGGCTGCGTAGCAGTGACTTTCAGGTATCTCATTATGAAATTTTAAGTTTTCTTGAGGGGTGTGGATATGAGTGATGGGGCCACACAGAGGTCCATCCACAGGCTGGGGCTTGCCGGAGCTGCCCTTGCATGTTCTGTGGGCTGCTGTTCCTCAATGTTTCCAAATAACTTGCCCTGTGCTGGGAGGAAAGGAGGCGAGGCCACCCAAATATTGCAAGTCATCATCCATGAACCACAGTAACACCTTAAACGCAACTTCAGAAAGGTGGGAGTGGAAGAAACTCAGAGCCTCAACTCCTCTGCACAGCTCTACTTCATATTTGCTGCCAGAGAGCTTGGGGATAGTTACTCTTGCGAGTTCTTCTCATTAATTAAAAGAGAATTTTTTCCTCCACCCCATCAGGCTAAATAGAATCTTATCAACAAATCCTCAGCTTGACATGATTAGCTAAATGTCACTTGTCACAGGGCTGCACGGTTCAGGGAAATGTGAACGAGATATCAGGTGGGGATCGGGCCCTGCTGCCAGCAGAGCTCAGTGGCTTCATGGCTCTGCCTCAGGCTCTGGGTGGGCAACCTCCTCCCTTCTCCAGGCCTCCATTCCCAGCTAGACAAGAGGCAATATAGAAAACCCCTATTTCTTATGGTCTGAGGGAAGGTAAGTAAATTAAAGACCATAACACACCCAGGTACTTCAGGGGTGTAAATGAGTGAGGCTGGTGGAATGGGTCCAGCATTTAACAGGCTGCTGTCTCCATCACAAAGCACCCAGAGGTTTAGCGGGTATAAAAACGTCTGACTTCCCTGCAGCTTGAAAGACATCAGGGGGAAGATCATGCCAGCCACGATTAGAAAAGCGCTGGGGTTTGGGTTGACAATTGCACATCATCTAGAAGTACTATGTGAATTAAGAACTCTTTGCTAGAGGCAAGTTGCATGGCCAGACACCGGAAAGGATTGTGAAGTACTCCTATCCTCTGCTGGAAAGAGTCTTGGGAGTGCAAGCTATTTATTAAACAATAAAACCCATCAAACTGCTTTTAATATTTTATGTGAGGGGAAGTGTATCAATTTCTCCTATTTTTAATAAGGCAAGTTTTAAACACCTTCAGAGGAACAGGAAAGGGATCTAATTCAAAATAAGTGTAGATTCCTGACAAGTAATCCCAGACTATGTTTTTATGGATATTGTCACATTGCAAGATGTAAAAATAAGAATCAACAAAGCACAGCCTGTTGTGTCAAATTGCTTTATACTCAAAGAAAAAAAAAAGATTAAAAAAAGCCAGAAGGGAGGGGGAGCTTCAGGAATGTTGAAATGACATCAACTCTTCTCTCTTGATCAAAATCAAGACTGAACAAGTGGAAGCACGTGATCCTTCCAAGTGCTGAATGCCAAGTGACCCCATACCAGGAAATTCTGAGCACCACATTATGGATTGAGCCTGACATTTATCAAGGAGAAGCAAAGAAACATTCAGTGCCTGTACGGGGGTTGGCTGGAGCTGGTAATAGGTGGCCATGAAGAAGATTGGTCAAACGGTAGCATAGCTGCGCAGCTCAAGAACATGAGAAGAAATCCCATTAAATGTGACTAATCAAAGATTTGGAGGGGAATGGTCTAAATAGTGCCTGCTGTTTGCCTCTGTGACATGGCTTTTTAATGCTGCTGAATGGTTCTGAAGCTCTGCATCCTGGTCACTTGTGTTGTTTGGTGTCCAGCCACAAAAGCACCCTCTGCTTGATCTTGTTCCAGCTGCTGCCAGCTATGTTCTGAGGGGAAAAAAGCAAGCAAGCAAAAATATTCTCTGGTGCAAATTCAGGAGAGCTGGACAAAAATAAAATCACAGAGCTCATCCTCTGGACCACTCTTCAAAAGAGATTAGTTGAAAGTAAATCAAAGGCTATCATCCAAGAACAGCAATGGAAAAACATAGAAATATCCAGTTCAAGCAGTGACTTCACGAGACGGGCAAATATTACTGGGAGAATCTGGCACTTAGTGCTTTCCCTCTGAAAGTCTTTATTTCTATTACCAGACACTTTGCCCCAGGGCCTGCCTCTAGGAACAGGCTGTGCAAGGTACCACAAATCCCCAGCTTCGCTCACAAACAACAAATTAGTTGCTTCTTGATGGCCCAGATCCCCCACACAAGCAAAATCAAAGGATGAAGCCATGCCGAAAAAATCACTGCTTTCTATTGCACAAACAGCAACATAGCTCTAAAAAAAAAAATAAAAAAAAGAAAGAAAAAAAAGAAAGAAAAAATGGGTCTTCCTTCTCTGGAAGAGGAAAGAGCCTTAGCTCATCTGCTGTGTCTAGCTGGGCATTACAGGCAAAGCCAACAACAACAGGTCCCAAGAAAAACAAAAACAGCCTGGGAAATCAGTGGGGAAAGGCTGCATTAACTGGGATTGATTATTTAGCTGGAAGAAAAAACCAAGAGAGGAAAGCAATGAGCATTTCTTCATGTCGATCTGAGTTTCTCCAGAAAGCAGAAAACAATGGGAAGCTGAAGAGAGAGATGGAGTCAGGTATGAGAAATGGTAGGTTTAGCAGTGTCCAACCTGTGGCTCACAAGACCATGGGACATCGTTCACAGTGCTCTTATAGCTCTGCAAGACCAAACCACACACCCATGCCATGCCACCATTTGGTACCAGTGTCACTCTTAAGATCCCAGCTCCGCAAGCAGGGACAAGCAAGCTTTCACAACTCAAGCACAAGATCCTCATCCACCCATCTCATGGCCACCACCTGCTGGGTGTAGCTCCTGTTTTTCCATGGGACCGGAGGGAAATGTCTGGGTCAATCCATATCTGCGTCTCTCTCAACTCACAGCTTTCTCTTATTTCTTCTTTGAGAAGCAAGACATTACATCTCACAGCCAGCACAGCATCGTTACTACCAAATTGCTGGTTAAATGAGAATTCAAAGGAACATTTAAAAATTTCATCAATGCCACTTGGACATATGCCTTCAGGCTGTTTATCTTTAAATGAGATGTCACATGTAATTTAGTGGCTATATTAAGTATTGTTTTTTACTTTTAGCTGCATTGCTGTGGGCAGCCCTGTATCAGTGCACACCTTCATTCTTCATTAGGAGAGATAAATGAAAATGGCACCATTTTTCTGAATTAAAGTCTAAATATCTGACACGTCAATACCATCTAATGGAACAAAGCACTACAGATTCCTAGAGCAGGTGTTTAATTTGCATGTTATTACTGACAAGAAAGATTAATGCTTTGCTAAATACTTATGCAGCAATAACAGGAAAAGCAGAGGGGGGTTATGCTTAAAATGGCAAACAAGGACAAAAATATTTTAAGTTCCTCTTGCTCCTTAAGTAGTTCTGTCTTTTTAACAGAATTAAAATATTTTGACTTTGGCATTTCTTTTCATTTTGGCTTTTTTTTTTTCTTTGAAGAGGCAGGCTGTAGAATCAGGTCCTCATATTGGAGAAATTTGTATTTTAATAATAAGGAGATGCAGTACTACGTGTGCTCTGCCCTGAATTTTAGGAGATGCAGTGACTGTCCTTGTCCCTACTGCCAAACAAGCCTGGAGAAATCTCTTTCCTTTCTGTGCCTCAGCTTTTCTAGCTGTAGAATGGAGACAGTGATGGCAACTTTCTTTCTGAGGCCTTCTAAAATACAACATAAATGTGGTACATTCAAATAAAGAGTTTTCCCATAGATTTTCATAACTGGAGGTTGATTATCTTTTTTATAGTAAGCTGCTGGGAATTTTTTGCTTTCAAATTTCATGGAGACTTGGACTTCTCCCTCAGACATCTTCAAACTGAACAACAGAAGGTAGGCAGAAGAGGTAAATCAGAGAGCCCTGAGCAGCAAGGGGCAGTGGGGAAGTTCTGGGAAGCCCAAGCCCCACATTGCCTGGCCAGGTACCAGGACTGGGAGCACCCCAGTAGCACAGACTGCTCTAAACCCCAGCTCACAGGCCGCCAGAACAATGAAAAGCCCTGAAATCAGCCCAAAATTACATCCACCTCTGTTGCTTAAGGATTCAATAGCATGAAATGAAAATGCATGTCAACTTTTCCATCACTCCCTCTAATGCTACAAAGACACGAGCCTCAGAAAAGCCCTTTTCATCATCTTCAACACCTTAAACACACCAGATGGGTCCACAGCCATTTAGGGTAGCAACACTTAATGCCTTGTGCCTCAGTTTCCCTATTTCATGGCAACACAAATGCCCTCCTCTCTCCAGCAGGACAGCAATCCAGCAGTGCAGACAGGAGGCCTCTGCAGAGCCAAACCTGCCTCAATTTTCCCCAGGCCCAGCTTACAACCATCCTGTGCAGTCTGCAGGAAGACCAATAACTGAATTTCCTGAAATTTGTTTTCATTATTGGGGACACTTCTGCAGCTGTTCTTTGCCAGGGGTCGATAACACTTAGGCTGTTTAAGGTCCATTATGGGCAAGATGCAAGAGTTAATTAGGCAAGGAATTTCTCAGTCATTAGAACAGTTTCCCTTGCAGTGCAGGGGGCTGTCGAAGAGGGCAAGATGACAGCAGAGATGGCATCCTAAACATGGGATGGGTCGGCAGCCATCCAGGGCAACTGACCAGCTCCAGGCCCTTCCCCAGAGCCTTCCTGAGGGGACCTCAGGGTGGTGCTGGGGGCACAGCCATCAGGGACAGCAGATGGCTCTGTGGTGTCCAGGGAGGTTTAGAAGTCTGTGCTTAAGGAAAGGATTGTTTTCCACCTCTGTGCTGCATTGTGCACTTTTGGATCATGCCACCCAGAAATCCCACAAATCTTCCTCACAGCCTAAAGCCAAAGCTGTGTGATGGCGACGATGTTCTCAATGGGAGCAGAGATGTTACCTGCTGCTCCACTACCTCAGCTCTTCCTTCAGTTGGAAGGATTTTTGTCGGGAAACAAAGTTTGAACCTCATCCCTGAGGCATTCAGTCCCCCTGGATGTTTCTACACCATAAGCTGTCTCTCACTAGACTGTTTCCTACACATGCATATAACAGCAGAGTATCAGGGGAATCCAAACTGCTTCTGGGATAACAATATTAAAAAATAAAAACAGAAATGCAATTAAGTTACAGCTCAGGGCCACTTGCTTTACAGGAACTCTTGGCTCTGCAGAGACTTGCTGCAAAAATTTGGCGGGATCATCCTGTTCTCAGCACCACCACATGAACTTCAAGCTTGAGGAGAGCTCCTCTGGATTTGTCCCAACACCATCACTTTCACATGGATAGTGGGAAATATGCTTGCTTTCCATTTGCAAAGCTGTATGAACTGATACACATGGTGTATCCAACTCCTGTTCTCCTCTGCTGACCACACTAGAAGACCTATGCACCATCAGGTGTAGGAAAAGCTATAGGACAGTGCTTGTGTTGAAAACCTGCCATTTTACAATGAACGCATCATTTTGTCAACCAAACCACCCCATACCCCCAGGATATTACTCCAATTTTCTTTGCATACTTGCTCATAAGCACTGAAACAGCTACATCTTACCCCACAGAAAAGCAAAAAAAAATTAAAAAAAAAAAAAAAATCAGGCAGTGCCATGGGTTGAGAGACACAGGACTAACTTTTCTTCTAACGCTGGGGAAAAATGCACTTTTAGAAGACTGGTGTCTGAAAATTTATGACAATAGTTACTTTATAGCCAGCCAGGCTCTCTGAGATTCAAGGTCTCAGTGTTTTCAAGCCTTGCCAGGTGCAGGGATGAGGAGGAGCAAGGCCTGGTGCTCATTTGACTCAAGCTGGCCGACGGGATTATTTCACACCATGAACGTCACATTCAATACAAATTAGAAAAGTTTGCTGCATAATGCTCTCTCCCTTGATGGTGGGGGTCCAGACAACCCCTTGCCCTGGTGCGAGACCCATGAGGCCTTCCTTTCCCCCCAAAGCCGTTACGCTCACAGTGTCCAACATTTGCTGTGCCCTGCTGGGAGCGCACAGCTTCTGCTGAGAGAATTGGCTGAGCATAATTCCTGTATATCTTTTACCAGTATCAGGATTAATACTGGTTCTTTAGTATTATTGTTAATTATTTAGTCTTACTATATTAAATCTATTTACATTTCAACCCTTTATTTCCTTTGCATTCCCCAATTCCCCTTTCCTGCGTGTGCGTGGGTCATCGGGTGATAGAATAATTGTCTGAACGACAATAAATTGTTATGAGTTTTCTCAAGCCATAACACGTGGTCAGACCCTTGCCTTGGCACACACCAGCAAAGCTCTGTTGTATTTGGGTTAACTGAAGACAAAGACGGGAACAGATCTGGCCCGGGGGAGCTGCATAGGGGTGAAACCAGCAGCCATGGAGGGAAGATGCCAGCAGGGAACGTGTTGTAACAGTTTATTACACACAGTACCTTTAAACATCAAAGTTTAGCTGCAAACCCAGCCTAAGAAAGGCAAGGATCATTCTGGGGCAACCTACCAGCCATGCCTGCACTCAGACATTTCTGGCAGCAGGTAGGTGAGCAGAGCCCTCCCCAGCACAGGATGGGTTTGCTGGGAGGACAGGATGCTGCCCTGTGCCAGGGGCTCCTCTGCTCTTCTTTGACAAAGGGATTGGAGCATCTCCCTGATGAGGAAAGGCTGAGAGAGCTGGGACTCTTTAGCCTGGAGAAGAGAAGGCTGAGGGGAGACCTTATGAATGCACACAAGTATCCGAAGGGTGGGTTGAAGGAGGATGGAGCCAAACCATTTTCAGTGGTTCCCAGTGACAAGACAAGGGGCAACAGACACAAGCTGGAGCACAGGAAGCTCCATTCAAAAGTAAGAAAAAAAACAACTTATTTAGGGTGAGGGTGACACAGCCCTGGAAGAGGCTGCCCAGGGAGGGTGTAGAGTCCCCTTCTTTGGAGACCTTCAAGACCCACCTGGATGCAGTCCTGAGTGATGTGCTCTGGGCAGCCCTGCTTTAGCCAGAGAAGTTGGACTGGATGATCTCTAGAGGTCCCTTCTAACTGACAATTCCATGAGACACCCACCACTGCCACAGCCACATTCTCCTTCCACTCACAGCCCTGTTCCTCTGTGGTACACATCACTGTTTATCCAGTGTATTACAGATGTGTGTTGTTCAGTTGCCCTTGAACTATGGCTTCAGTGACCTGGGGTCTTGTTGCTCACTGGTACCTGTGTGGATCACTTCAGAGTGATGAGATCAAGAGAGGAACCTGGGCTTTTCAATGCCTCGACACAGTGCACCTTTAAGATTTTTCAAAGCCTAATCTTCCATTCATCTTCCACAAAAAGACTTTTATTGTTTTGGAGACAACAAAATAGAGGCTACTATTCACTGGCTGTCAGGTTAATGGTTCAGAACAGACTTGCATGAATTGAAGAAAACAAGAGTAAGGAGCAAACTCAGCTTTAATTGCAAATAAAAAGCAAAAGTGATGTTCCCATTCATTAGCTGCCCTGTCAACAGCACAGTGATGCTTTAGCATCACTGGGAACCTTTACCTCCACCAAGCCAGCACCCTCAAACCAAGCAAGTCCAGTCCAGCAGGTTAGCATGTACTATATCTCTGTGGTCAGGGCCCATGGAGGGACATGGGCCAAAGTCCATCTTATAAACCAGATATGAGGGAACGAAGCTGCAGGGACTGATGAACCTTAGGCCAGAGGGGAAGGGTCCAGGTCATCACCTGCAACAAAGTCCTTTCAAGGTTTATGAAAGCCTCTGACTCTCTCTCTGACAGCAACAGCATCATTTAGCCATTTCCACCCTTTCCCATACCAAATATGTCCAAAATATCAATGTCTCAGCTTCTTCTTTTTTTAAAGACACTCAATTTCAGAGAGGGTGCCCAGCATCAGCAGCCAGCACCTTCCCCATCCCTGGGGCCAGTCCTATCAGACCATCACTTGTGTCCTTTCTGCAAGGCAAACCACACATAATTAACCTCTCCAATGGCTTTCCTCACAGGCACAGAAGAATGAGGTGCCCACCAAGGATGACTGCTGTTGCTCTGGGACACTGAGGCAGCGACAAGGAGCAGCTGAGGACACCACTCCCCACAACTCTAGTGAGGGACATATCTTGAGGTCACACACACCGCCAGGTCCACACAGCCTCACTCTGAATAGTTCCTCACATGGCTACTGTGAAACAGGGAGACACTCTGCTGCCTCCTCCCACCCTGTAACCTGGGCCATCGTTCACAGAAAGTGATGCCCACCCCACACACCATCCACGTACAACCCCAGCACCAGATTTTCAAGTGCTTAGCAAGGCATATAAGGACAGATAGCTCTCCTGCAGCACAGGTTTTCCTTGGTTTTCACATCTTACCTGGTATCTCCTTTGGTCAGCCTAAGGGTACAACACCTCAGCTCCACAAGCCACTTCTGCTCTACAAAACTTGCAACCAAGACAAAAAAAATCTTCAGTGTGACCACAGCAGCATAAACTCACCCTCCCCCCACAGCTCACACTAAGTATCCCTGATTTCAGGGGCTGCCCCTCATTTACTTTTACATTTACATTTACATTTACATTTACATTTACACCCACACCCACACCCACACCCACACCCACACCCACACCCACACCCACACCCACACCCACACCCCACTCCTTTCCCCCCCACCTAGCCATTTGGGGGAGGGCCAAACTCTATAACAAACTCACCCCTCCTTCTGGGCAGCTAAGGTCAAATTGGGAAAGGCTTGGGGGGGATTATTGGCTCTGGAGTGATTAATGCAGCTGAGGGCACCAGGGGTGTGGGGAGGATTTGGCATGGCTTCCCCCAGCACCCCTCAGGAAAGGTTCGTCCAAGGGAGTTTTCCCTGATTGGCAGCACCTTACCCCATCGTTAACATTGGCTTTGAGAAAATCCAGCCTCATATTCCTGGGGAGGAATCTCAGTTAATAAACTGTTCCTCTGTGACAGCCAGTGCATTGCAGCCCGCAGGCTGGCAGGGAACTGTTGCATTCAGAGTCATTAAATAAAGCAAAAACCTGTGCTGCCGTGCTCCTGCTGCATTGCATATCATAGGAAAAAAAAAAAAGAAAAAAGAAAAAGAAACCCCCACTAATTACTAATGATTTTAATAAACGTGTTCCTCTCATCGGATGGCAGCAACAAATGGTCAGTGACAGGGAAGTTGCTTCTCAGGAGCTGTAAGAGCAGCTGCCTATGAGCAGGGCTGTGCTGGAGGCTCTGCAGACACCCCAAGCCAAATGGGGACATTTCAGTTTCTTACCCCTAATGAAAACAGGGATCATTAACGTGATCAAAAACCTCACTGTCTCCAACCTGTTTTCATCTTGGATGTGTGCTTTCAGCAATTGCCTTAATGGTTGGGAAGGTAAAAATTGTTTTACCAAAACTCCTTCTGGGCTACAGCGCTTACCAGAGCCTCTTCATTGTCTCCCCTCCAGCCCCAAGCCCTACAGTACAGCAATACACAAATCCTGCTGCACAGGGTAAGTTTAATGCATTCTCACATCCACCTTGTCCCCCAGAGCCAAGGGGTGGCTGGGGGCCACAAATCTAAATCCTCCCTTGCCAAATGTGGCCAATTTGTCTGGAGCTAATTTGGTTCCTTCCCATTTGGAGTTTGCCGTTGCTGTCGTGTTTTGAAGTCCTGACACGAAAGGAGCCCTTTTGGGGGGATGAGGCTCCTGGCATCACCACAGGGGTGGTGGGTGGCAATTTGTCATCTGCTGGTTGGGGGCAGGACAAACCCACCACATATTCCTGCCACCAGTGGGCAAATGGGCTGATCTCCACTGATGATGAAGATGCCCAAGCTCAAGGCACTGAGAGGTGTTTTTTTCCAGTGATGAGCCACAGAAATGGGAGAAATTACCAAATGTGCTGAATTGGGCCATAATGTCATGGCCCCAAGTGCAGTCAAGGACCCAGTTTGAAGATGTGCCACCTTCACACTCACTCTCTGCCAACCTAGCTGTTTTTGGGTCGGTTTGCCTACAGATCCTCAACTCTGGTGCAGGTCTGCCCAAAGATCCAAAAAAACAGCTATTTTGGGGCATCTCCCACAGCAGCCACACACATCTGGGAAATTTTTACAGCTGGGATGTTTTCAGCTTAAAACTTGGCAACATTTAATAGTTGGTACACAGCAAGGCTCTTGGTGCCTCTCAAACGTGGGCTCAGGCAACAGCACAGATCATCAGAGAAAATGGACAATTAGTCACATGGGCTGCAGAATTTCCTCTGTAAAAGTGAATACCAAGTTAGAACTATTGAAAGCATTTTTGAGAATCCTTAATTACCTGTAATTTAAAGCAAAACTGAGATGGAACAGCCAATTTGTATAAGTGGCTTCCTCTTAACCTGGGAACATGGAACCAGGCTTTGGCTCGGCTGTGCCTCTTCATCCCCCCAGCAATAACTGATTATCACCAAAACCCTGAAATATCCACAGCAGCTTTAGAAAATACTTGTAAATACCACGGCCACAGCCAACACTTGTGTTTGCAACTTTGGGTCAGACTTTAAGTTCTGGTCAACAAGTTCGATATGTGGCTGCCTTGTGTCCTTATTTCAGCAGTGTTGCAGTAATATGAGCTGGGCACCTTTAAATAGCCTGATAAGAGCCTGATCCTGGCACAATTTATGTTGCCCAAATGCTGGAGTTCCTTCCAGATAAAGTGTGGCTTCTCCTCGGAGCACAAACTGTGGAGCCGGTCACTCGTGGCGCAGTGATTTACACCACCAGGTTTCTCCCTGGAGCTCAGATGTCAGGGTGCTGAGGTGCTGACAGCTGCAGGAGGCATTTTGGTTGCCATCAGTCATTTGCACTATTTTATTAATGGAGCAAAACCAGCATGGTAATTAATTCTGCGGCTTCAGTTGTGACTCTACTTCTATTTTATTTATTAGTAATTATGGACTGAGAAAAATGAAAGATAGTGCATGGGCTCTATCTAAATAACTCCTCTGCCCACCACTGCGCCCGTGCTGTAATCTTCAGGGCTGTCTGCACTCTCAGAGTAAACTCTTTAAAGATTTAATCAAACAAATTAATCCCCTAACTCGCCTGTTCCCTTGCAGCTGTAATTCAGGAGGCAGCTTATTTTCCGATTTCTAAGAGCCCGATTTCTGCCGAGTGTAATTTTAAATGAAACAGCCCCTAAAAAATACCCAGATAAAAGATTTGCTCCAAAACCCCCGGTTTATATCCTGGCATTTGCTGTATATGAAATTGAGATCCATTTAAATTCCACACCACGCCATGGAGCTGTGCTAAAGGCAGGGGCTGCTCAGAGCTATTAGAGGAAGCGATGGGATTTAGCAGGATGGGGCTTCTCCTCACCGCCCCACCGCTGTCTGCTCTGACCTTGGCCAACTCATTTAAACACTCTACGCTGTTTAGTCATCTGTAAAATTAGTGTATTACTATTTACCTACCTCCAAGAGATACAGCGAAGGTCACTGTTTGTGAAATACTTGGGAGACCTTCACCGGAGGGTGGGGAGGGACAGACTTTACGTCATGTCCGTGGGTTTCCAAACAGCACCCTGAGTCCGAGCCTGCAAATAAATCCTCTGTCTTTAAGTGAGCCTGGAGAAGGAGACCCCACTGTCCTGGGGCAAGCATGCTCCTGGACCAGGGCCAGCTGCTGAGGTGGGCAATTTTCAGGGCTAGTAACAAAATACTCTTCCTTGACAACTAAGCTGAACCACCTCTGCAAAGAGTCTGGTGGTCTAAGATGAGATTTGACCTATTTGACACTTGAAATAACAAAATAAATAGCCTGGTGACTGCTGAAACTCCGCAACGTTCATCTTTTAAATGCGAATGAGAGTGAAAAACTTTTAATTGGTTCTGCCGGCCATTTCCCCTGGAAACACGCCCTGTCCTACAGACTGAATGAGTTCCTGAACCACTGATGAAAAAGGCCTTGAAACCCGATGTATACGATGGCTGTTGAGCCATGTCATAGTTCTTACATTTTACCCAGATGTCGAGCATCTTCACTGCAAAGAGATTCTAATACTTGCCAATAGGCACAATTGACTAAAAAAAAAGCTTTCTAAGAAAAAAAAAAAATTAAATTTTGGTGCTTCAGTTTCTTTTGGTCATTTCACCATAGCTGTCCCAGAAAGTGATGCTCAAAGAGGTGTGCGGGAGGCAGATGCCTTGGATCCAGTGCTGTGCCCAGCTCAGCTCTCTCACCCGGCCTCTCGCCAGCGTCACAGTGGCCAAGGGAGAGGGGGCACCACAAGAAAAGACTTGTCTGGATCGGGTTTAGGGGACAAAGCACACGAGGCAAAAGGAAACGCTTGGGATTAAGCCAAATTAAAACCCCTTCGCACCGCAAAGACGTGGAATGGTTGAATGGTTGGTGCCGCGCAGAGCCCAGGCTGCTGAGTGCCCTCATTTATCTCCAGTGTGTTTGCACAGAAAACAAGCGGCTGGAGAAGCACCTTAATAGATCCACTGCTGTATTCTCATTTATTGCCCTTTCTTCCGTGCATTAAAGGCAATTGTCACCATTCTTAAATCCCGAGGAGTACTGTTGGAAAAGTGTTACACCGACACAGAATATTTTCCACCCAGCTTCTCCAAAGCGCAGGCATGAATGAGAAGACTTCTCAAGCGCAGAAATCCTGAGAAAATGGCTAAAACCAAGTGCAGCGACATCGGCACAAGCCCCCACATACCTCTCCATCACCTGGAGAAGCGACAGCACATGCTGAAAAGCCCTCAACCGCTATGCATTTAATATCTCACCCCACAAACAGAAAAGCTGGGATAAAGCTACAGCCCAGAGCCCCAGGGCTAAACCCTGTGATGGGGCTGAATGGGATCTGCAGGGGAGCCACAGCCTTCCCACATGCTCTAGTCCAGGGGAGCTGCTGGGTGGGTGCTGGGAACATCACCAGGTCCCAGCCTGGGCATTCCACAGCCCCCTCGTCCCCCCAGGACCGTGCCCAGCTCTGTGGGGCTCTGCAGGAGCTGCTCTATCAGTGGCGCTGAGCTTCCCACAGAAATCACTGTATCATTAACCTGAGCTTGGCTTTGAACCAGGGCTTTAAGAGTTTACACAAGTAGTAGCTAAAAGGCATTTAATAGCACACTGCAGCCAATAAGCAATGAATTATTTAGAATATTTTACTAAGAATAATTGCTGTTTTTAAAGAGATTTTTTTTTTTCCCATCCTCCCTGGGGCCTGTAAATGATTTCACGGTAGTAATAGCGAGTAAGAAAAAATAACATCAAAATCCAAAGCCACCTAATAGCGGCTGCCTGGGATGAGCTAAACCATGATGCAGAGGAGAAACAGTATCTCAAATGTGGTTTCAGTGTATGTTTATTAATTGAAGTAAATACACAACCGCAGACAACAAAGCAAACGCACTGCCAAGAGCCAGGTTCACAGCCCAGCTAGTCCAGGCAGGATTGTGCACACTCTCCCACTTTTTAAATTTTAACAGAGCTACCCCAAAATGCAAAAAAAGAAAAACCCAAAAAACCAAGGTGTGTGGCTCTGACCCCACACCACAGCTACAACGCCGGCAGAGCCGCAGCACAGAGCTATCCCTACAAACATTGCACTGCATTTTGTCTTCCTTATGATTCATGGAATTGTCACAAAACTGAGCAAAAGCATTATTATTTCTTTTTTCACCATTATTTGTCTGCCTTTTTTTTTTCCTCCCCCTGATATATAACTTGTTTGGGGATGGGTGGGCCGGGAGCTCTGAAACTGCATTTGGGCAGAGGGCCACCGGTCGGGGACGAGCAGCCAAAAGCCACGGCACCAACGCTCCACTTGGATGGTGCCATGAGCTGGGGACAGCGGGATGCCATGGCCCCAGGGGCAGCTGGGGAGGCAGCAGGGCCTTTTCTGTGAGGTTCTATGCAAGTCACTCAATTTCAATAAAAGCGGAGGGCGATGTTCAACCCACCTGCCCCATCCTGGTCCTGCTCAGGCCAGAGCTGATGCTTCCATCAGTGTTCAGAGGATGCTCTGCCTGCAGAAAGCCCCCTCTCCTGGAAACCCGGCAGCTGCTGTTTGTAAAAACAACAAAATGTGTTCCTTATTTATGTGATATTTCAGGCTGTAAGCACTGCTGGGGGTGGGGGAGACGGGTATCACAAAGGATGGATCAGAAATTTACTGCCCAAATATTTAAGAAGGGATTAAACTCCAGCAGGGCTGCCTCTGGCTTTTACTTACAAGTTTTGGAAATTCATCCTTTCCCAAAATCCTGGATGAGAAACCTCTCTCTTCCTCCAAAACACAGGTGGGAAGGAGACACTTCACTTGGGATGCAGAGGAGTCCAGATGAAAAAGGGAAAACAAGCCCACCTCCAAAAACTCAGTTTAAAAAAAATAATTGAGGATTTTCCAGCTGCCAGTCATTTCCCCTGGATTGCAAATGTTTCCTCTAATTAATAGTACTCTGCTCCTTGAGTGTCTACTAATGATAAGCTCTGGGCGAAGACCTAGAGCAGGGAGCTCTCTATTGATTCCTGTATTGATTTTTTATCTTTTTCCCTGTTGTTATTGTACATGCAAATGGCTGGTAATGACCCAACATTACAGCCACTCTCTTCAAGTGACATTTATGGAAAAGTGAGGGCCTAAGATGGCTGTTTTCTCTCTAAATTTGCTTCCCTCTCGTGTTTGGCTAGGGTGACCCCATGGCATTGCCTTGCCTGAGCCCCGTCCTCCCCAGGAGCATCCGAGACGGACAGGGCTCACACACCATTTTGCTTTATTCTCCCCAAAATTCTGGCCAAGTGTGGGCTGAATTAGGCACCTTGACGACTCTGTGCAGGTCCCCATGGGATGCACATCTGTCCCTCCTGATCCCCTCTGCCACAAGAAGCCCACATCAATGAGGGGGAAACAAGGGGAGCAGAGGGGACTGTCTCACCTTCAGCATCCCCCAGCTGGAGGGCAATTTAAACCCTCTGTGGTGAGTGGAGCAATTTAAACCGCAGCAGGGGGTACAGGGGAAACCAAAATAATTTTCACAGACCACTGATTAGGACAGGAGCAACTTTCAATCATGTACCTTCAAATCAGTAAGCTCTTGGGGCTTTTTACGGCCATAATTTTAAAGCCCCTAAAGCTATCACTTGCTTCATGTTTAATAAGCATTTTTCTAATCAGTTTGAATAAGAACACAGATTTATTCCTTTCACTGAGTTTACTGCTGCCAGCTTGCTTTGCCTAAATAAAATAACTTGTTAAGTGACATATCTCCTTTCTCCCTTCTTTCCTCAGTATCTGTGCTTGGAACTGGTGAATTTTGTGCTATATTCTCCAAAAATGCTAGCAAAGAAGTGTTACTTTTCCACAAGCCTCACCATTTTCTTGCTGCTTTTTCCATCCTTCAACACTCAACCAACGCAGCCACGCACCAGCCCAACACAATCGTGCCAACACAAACCAGAAGAAGACAAATACCCAGAACCACGAATTAAATTTTGTTTGAATGGGGTTAAAAAGAAACTAAATGAAGAGCCCTGTAAGAAAGGATGGCCCTCGGTGCCGGGGGGAGGCAGGACACCCACGAGCGCTGGTGCTCCTGCATCCCAGCCAGCTCTGGACAGTTCAGCCAGAAAGTCACAGACCACAGATTTTCTTGGGAAATTCCTGACATTTTCTCTTTCTGGATGGGCCAGAAGATATAATGAGAGCAGGCTTTCCCCTGGTGTTTTGGTATTTCTTTTCTGGGAAGCTCCTTGGAGTGGGCAGGCAGAGCCAAGTCTCCCCCATGGCATTGCCCAGGGCTCAGCTGGCCACGAGGGAGGGCAGGAAACCCTCTCCCATCCCTGGCTTTGCACTCAAGTAACGGTACTTGCTAAATAGCAAGGGATCGGGGGGGAGGCAGGGGCTGCCAAATTTTGTAATGTTTTATAAATTGATGGTTTATTCTTGCAGCCTGGCCCAAGAGGTGATGGCTACACTGGGTCCAGAATGAAACAGTTCCCAGCAGAACCAGCTGCCCGGTTTTGGGGTGCCCTGGTGCAGCAGGTAACAGAGCTGGGGAAATGTACCATCCTGGGTAAAGGCCAGGAAAGAGGGTGATGGAGCCATTTGACCTCCCCATCGAGCCCATCCAAGCTCCAACAGCCTCAGCCCATCT
Organism: Nycticryphes semicollaris; assembly: GCA_013400055.1. Classification (NCBI taxonomy): domain Eukaryota; kingdom Metazoa; phylum Chordata; class Aves; order Charadriiformes; family Rostratulidae; genus Nycticryphes; species Nycticryphes semicollaris. Next base: position 639,785 of record VXBJ01001151.1, on the reverse strand, counting down.
CGCTGCCACCCTGTGACGGTGCCAAAATTCATTGCCAAAATGAAGCAACCACCTCCCTGCCCCAGGAGCAGTTCCCCCTTGTGTTACGCAAACATCTCCGGGGTTCCTGAGCAAAGGTGCTGATGAGATTAATGGCATTAAACGGGGGGTCCTCATCCCATGCTTTTAGTTGTGATTCATACAAGAGGTGACCCACAACACCCAAACCTGGAGATGAGGGGAAAGGAAAGAGCAAAGAATCAGGCAGAAGGAGCTCTTCTACCGATCCCTGGAGGAAAGGGATCACTTTTCCCAGCTCTCTTTCAGAAACTCGGAGCTGTAAATGCCGAATGCATCACATTAAGCTGATGACTCTCTGAGATGTCTAGACTATTGTTGGAGCTGATAGGAAGCTGGCATCATCCGAGCTCTTTGAGTTTTTCTTGCTTTTTTCTTTTTCTTTTTCTTTTTTTTTTTTTTAAACTCGTAATAAGATTCTTTTCATATTATGCACTGCTGGAAAGTCCCGTTTGCATGCAGACAGCTGCTGTGTTTATAGACACCATCCAAAATGCAGCTAAACACGACAGCTTGCTTTAAGCAGAGCAGCAGGCATTTGTTAAAATGATCATTTCCAGAGGGATTGTAGGAGCTCTCAACTTCTTTCCCCCCGCTATTTTAAAGTCAAAGCCTTGTCCTTATGCAAAGACAAAAGTCCCACATGGAAACAAGCCTTGAGAAGATCCTGAAAGGAAAAGAAATAATCCATAAACCGGAACGACAGCCTGAAAATCAGCAGCTCCCATTAATGTTAACCAGAAATATGAATGCTGAACTAAAGAGGCTGCTCCTGTGGTGGTCAGGGGTGATTTTGAAAACACGAGGAGCCTTGCCTTTAGCGCTGAACAAACCAAAATCCTTCCTTGCAGATCCACAGAGCTGAAATAAAAATGAAGTAGGGAATGGCATCAAGACTCCCTCCACTTAAAAACACAGTCCACGAGAAAGGCAGTTTGGGAGGGCTCCTTCCAAGCACTCTTTTCTCTTCATAACACGACAGGAGTTATTATACAGAAGAAAAAGAAGGATGAGAGAGTTAATTTGGACACACCTTTCAAATGAAACACCATTTTCCCCACAGAGGGAAACCCTACGCTTACAGCAAACAGGTAAACTATGTTAGAGGCACAAAATAGAGCTGAGGAGAGAGAAAATTGGTTTAGAAGAAAGCTGTATGGATCTATTCAGTGAGAATGTTTTCGATGAAGAGTGTTGCAGACGCTGCCCATGTTGTGGTCCCTGTTCACCCCTCTCCACACTGGCTCTGCCGTCGCCCCAGCCCTTTCCATCAACACTACCCTCTTCAACCCATCATAATGTACAAAGCAAGGGGGTTTTGCATTCAAAACCAGCGTGGTATGGGAAGAGGAGCAGGGACCTCTCCAGGCTCACAAGCTCTTTCCACGGGAGCTCCTTCCCATGGCATGGGCCCTGTCTCATGCCACAGGGGCAGTGGGGTGGCTACTCAGAGGCTGCACAGCCTTCCACCTAAAATAAACTCATCTTAAATGTACTTTCCCTTGGATATAGCAAAGCACACAGTGCCCTCTCCTGCCAGCAGCCTCTGCTTTTTAAATATTCCCTCTTGCCCACCATTTTGCCCTTGTTTAAGTGCTGGAAATTAATTTATGGCTTGCTTTTATAAGATGTTGGTCAAAAACTGCCAGCGAGCTTGAAAAAATTGTGTGATTTATCCTCGCCAGTCGTTTGGACTAAGGCTGCGCTGGTGACAGCAGCACAAATCCAGACCCAACCGTGACATCTAGTGGGTAAGTGGCTTAACGCTCTCCTCCTCTGGAGAGAAAATGGAAAAAAAAAAGGTCCTTTTTCCCTTCCCACCCATTCCTGCACTCTGGCAACAGCAGCCCCTTGCATTTGACAGCGTCTCCCATGGGGAAGGACTCCAAAGCCCCCAGCCTGCTCCAGCCCCGGAGCGTTACAGCTGGGCAGCGGCTGTTTGCAGGGACATCACCCGGCTCCGGGGGGAAAAGGGCGATCCCTCAAATCAGCTGCAGCCCTGCGACGAGCCAAAAAAATACCAAGGAATGCTCCCAGCTCTGTGCTGGGGTCGCAGTAAAGAGACTCCAGGTCTATTTTGCAAGCAGCTTCCAGCTGCCCAGAGGCAAGTATCCTTGTTTTCTGTGAGGCTATCTAGCTGCAGACCTCTTCATTATGCACAAAACCATTAGGTTATGCAGACAGGGCAATAAACACTATTCCTGACAAGCCTCAAAGCCTGAGAAGCTCAGGTTCTTAGGACAGCGACCCGTATGTGCCTCTTCCTTCTATAATAGGATGTGGCAACAGCTTTGTGTAAGAACAAGCACCATAAAAAGGCAAACAAAGATTAAAAATTTAATTAGCTTTCAGAATAAAGTTATGAAAGCTTGCTTTTCATTATTTTGCTTCTATTTCTCACCACAAAAAAAAAAAAAAAGGTTGCTATCAAACAATACAGGACTGCTGCCAAAAGATTAAAAGCTCCTGAAGTCACCGAGCACCTGGAGCCCAGAGTCTGTCCCAGCCAAGACTGGTTTGCCCTGGGCCTCTTTCCGCAGGTGCAGAGAGAACATTTTCTTTGTTTTCATTTATTCCTCGTAGTCAGGGTAGCAAGCAGTCCATGCGTTATGCATGTGGGGTGTCTCAGGAGCACAGTGCTGGTATTTTAGGTGTTTTCTTGTCCAGCCATTCTGGTGTACACCTGGTGACACGTTTTGGCTGCCGCACGCAGTGTGCAGAGCTATTTTAACACACTGAAATAGTCCAGGTTGGCAAAAGGAGATGCCCCACAAGCTGTGTGCAGATGACTCTGTTTTCTCCCTTGCTGGCAACTGAACTCATCTCTGCCACCAGGCTGAAGAGTAGAAAGTGCTGATAAACCCGGCTTACAGAAACAGAATCCAGTTATCATCAGCTTTTGTGTAAAAGAATTTAGGAGCTCTTATCAAGGCAGTAACCTCAAACACGCACATCCCTGGGCATCCTTTTTGGAACAGTCGCATTTCATCTGTCCACAGTGCAGAGGATACCCTGGAAAAGGCAAAGTGAGGGTGCTCCGGTCTTTGTTCCAGAGCTCAGAGGGGAACAGGCAGCTGGCACAGGACCAGAACCCAGGGAGGCTGAATCCCACAGCTCGCTGGGAGGAACTATTTCAAGCATGTTAAATTTTAACCACACATGGCAGCATCTCTGCGCTCCAGGGAGAGGTCATCGCAGAGAATCACAAGCTCTGTCCCAAGTCAGTCCAAAATAAGAAACAATTTTTCAAAACATCCCAGCTCCCTGCGAGCTGAGAGTCTGGAACTGAGCTCTTCCTCTGCCTCAGGGCAAAAAAATACACGGCTCTCTTCCTCGCTGACCTTTAAATTGTCAGGAAAATAATACAAGCCATCTTCCCTGAGAGCCACAGGGAAGGTGAAAGGACGACAGGGCATATGAATAAATCTAAATCCAGAGGAGTGCAGGGGGAGGAAATCAACATTAAGTGGTGCTGTGCCTGATCAAGGTTGTAATTAGGAGGGGAAGCACAGAGTAGATGAGATTCCAGCTGTCGTACCCCCTTGACGATGCTCTGATGCACCTCGTGTTTCTAACCTGGAGCCCAGCAGTCACTTTATAAAAGAGGCGATACGGGACTGTCTAAGAATCACAGAACACAGTTGTCAGTACTGGCACACGCTGCAGAAAGCCATTTGAGATGCATAAACCCTTTTGTACCCTGGGTCTGTCACCCAACCCTAGGATGCATAACAGACAGTCTCCTGCTTGAAGAAATCACTTGCTGTGGGAGGACCCTTCGCATCACTCCCTCACCTTCATCCCACCTTTGAAGCTGACCTCGTGCAGCAGCCCTTAATGCAATGTTTTATTCACTTTTCTTCATTTTTCCCCTCTGACACCACCAGCCCAGCATCAATGCCTTGTCTTGAAGAAGCTGTCAGCTTGTAACCCAAGGAATAAGTGTTTTCCTTCCTGCTACAAAGCCCCCCTGCCAGCACTGACCTCCAGGAGACGGTGGAAAAGCCACATCCACCTCAGCCCCCATGCATTATACCATCAGCGCTGATGTGCTTCACGTTGCTCTGGAGCCACACCAGCACTAGGAGTGGGTGTCAGAGAGGCAGCTGGGGAGGGAACTCATTTAATCTGTCATCTTTTCTTTGCACATCAGCTCCGAGACAACATCATGGTGAGTAATTAGCAAAAGCCAAGAATAGAGAGCCCTCTCCCAGAAGAGCAGGAGCTAACGCAAGTGCCTCAGTGGGTGCTGAGCTGTGTAAGGAAGGTGAGGCAGAGGAGCACACACTACACCTTCACGTGGTTTTCCCACCTTATCGCATGGTTGGCTCCACAACCAAGTGCTGGTTTTACACTTTCCTTGAGTGACCAAGTGTCAAGGTAAGGACCCAGTCGCTGTCTCGGTGCCAACACACAGCTCTGGTGTTAGAGCCACGGGACTCAGGCCCCAGCCCCACATGCTGGAAACCTTCTGCCTCCAAAGATCCTCCCACATGAACCAGTTGCAATACTTTGACTTGCTGACCATGACCGGAGGTGACATACCTTAACCACAGCTTTCCCAGTTTCCTATATCCCATCGGCCTCCTTAATGTCACAGACATCCTGTCATTATAGCACAGTCACTGCAAGGGGGACCTGGAAGGCTGGACTCCCCCCAGTCCATCCACTCTCAAACAGGGACCCTTGGGCTGTCCCCCTTCTCTGTCCTGCCTCAGCAGAGGTGACAGACCTGCTCCCTATGGGCAGAAATGGTGGGATCATTTGGAGCAGAGGTGCCTGCGGGAATTGGGGCTGGAGATGCTGCTGGTTGTGCAGGAGCAGCTGCCAGTCAACACAGCTGCTGCCTCTCCTTAGGGGTGGGGAGAAGAGAGATTCATCAATGAAACCGAATCTGATTCATCAGAAACTACAGCCATCTGTTGGATTATTAATAGATACAGAACTCATGCAAAGCATTGGCATTAATACTCCAAGGAATATCTTTTTCTGGAGGAAAAGTTTAGGTTAGCAGCAACTGCGGTGTCTGCGAATGTGTGGGGTGATGGCGATGTTTAAATCAGTTTATTATTTTCCTTCTGCAAAACCAAATTAGTGGTTTCTCCCCACCTCCTCCAGTTCAGCACCTGGAGTAAATAAATCAAAAGCTTTATTTACTTTTTCTTTTTTTTTTTTTCCCCCCAATATTATTCTCACCCCAGGCCTTCTTTCGGTTTCTAAAGCATCCACCTCCCCACTCGCTCATTCCTAAGGACTCTCCCTGCTGAAGGTTAAAGAGGGGAATTGTCTCAATAACCCCCCAGCACCGGCTCCTGCAAGGAGGAGATCCCAGCCAGGTCGGGTGTGCAGAGTGAAAGTCGGGGTGGTTTTCACACAGAAGACCAGTAAAACACAGAGATACAGCAGCACTTCAACCAGCCCCTTTTCCTTTCTTCTACCACAAGACTGAACTGGGGTGGGGGAAGAGGAAAAAAAATTTCCAGATTATTTTAAATAATTTTTAGATACGCATTTAAGCTGCATGCAGAGCTTGCTCTTCCTTTAGTAATAAACAAGTTATTTCTGCTCTGTGCTCGATTCTCGTGTGAGAGCAGGCAGCTAAAATAAACACTCCCTATTTATTCGCATCAAATAGTTTTTCCAAGAGGATTGGAAATACAACTGATGAGTGGCCTGTTTTTCCTTAACCTCCGGCTTCTTGTCCTTGAAGCATCATGGCTGCACCCAGCCGGCCTCCCTCGCCTGTGCCGCTGGGATTTGCCCACTCAGGAGCAGACACAGGGATGGGGTGGCCCATGGAGCCATTCCACATTCAGGCCACTTTTCTCCTGCCGGAGCAACTTGCTGTAGGGCATCCAGACAGAGGTAACATGGTTCCTGGAGAACACCAGGACCCTGCAAAGCCAGCACCCTGTTCCCCCTGCACAGCCCCAGCACCGGGCTGGTGCTGCTGGATCCACCGCCCCATCCCAGGAGGGAAACTAGTCAAGGGCAGGCAGCTATAAAAATTGACCACCCAGAGATGTCACTCAAACTACACCGAGGGTAGGAAAGCAGGAGTAGATCCTGGAGATGAGCATAAAGCATCCAGGCCAGCAAAGGCGAGAGGGCAGCAGAGGGGCAGCAGCTCAAGACCTCAACGAGCTGCGGACAAAAAGCAAAGCTGGAGCCTGAAACAAGATCCAGGCTCCAGGAAAATGGACTATTTCCAAGTAGCTGAAAAAGCTTCAAACAGCTGCGGGGAGGAAGAAAACTCTCACAGCCCGTGACAAGGCCGAGCGAGACAGACCACAAAACGAGGTCTCCTCTGGAACAGGAGCAGCACTGAGTCTTCCACAAGGGACAGAGGGCACAGATGGTGCTGGCCAGGTGCCCCCACAACCATGTTTGAGGAAAATTCTCCTTCAAGGCGTTTGACAAGGCTCACCCGCCCAGAAAACTACCAAGAAACCAACGCCGCCCCTAGTCCTGTTTTGGGGGACGAGGAAAAGTCGAGCCCCATCCCAGCAGCCAACAGCGACAGCTTTGGTCCCTGCGGTGGGGTGCCAGCGACCCCCAGCTCCCCACAGCACCGCCCGGCTGAGCTGCAGCGGCTGATGTGCAAGCAGAAAGCGGAGTATGAGTCCAAAATAGCAAGGTAAAGGATTTTTAAAAAAAAACCCCAAAACCCAACCGCTATTGAGGCTTCCAGGGAAGGCACCTCTTCCTACTGTGCAGCTGCTGCAGGGTCCCCATCCACGAGTGGGGTCTGTGGATGCTGCTGCAGCCAACGGCTCCCCAGCCCCCCACCACCACCAGAGTAATTCGTTTTGTAATTATTCAGCGTTTATTGGAATTCATTTTCATCTGAGGCGCTTGAGAAGCTCCAGAGCATCTATGGGATTATTTTTATTTTTAATTTTTTTTTTTTTCAGAGCTCTTGAAAAGCCTCTGCTCTATTGTGTGCTGCTTCTCTTTTGCCTTAATCCAATATTAAGCATTTCTCTAGGGAAAAATGCGTGGGGTTCTCGGCAAGGCTTGAATTTTAACCACTCAGAGGAAAGTGTTCATAAGTATTTCCCAATTTTTAAGATTAGAAATAGAATAGAGGTTTAGCCATAGCTTGTTGTCAAGTTAAAAAAATGAAAAAAGCAGAAACATTTCCAGGCTCTGCTTTCCAAATAGCGCTGCTTTTCTATTGGGTAATTAAAAGGAATGAACGTTTTAAATACAGTATTGTTCATTAATTATAATTATAGGTATGTCATGCAAGTTGACTATTTGATTAAATCCTAAGATACCTCAACATGCATCATTGCAACAGATGGCAAGTGGGTAATGCTGAATTACGCTTTGCCTTGAACACTGTAAGGAAAAATAAATCCATTTAATCTTTAATTTCTTGAAGTAGTACTTTATTTCTTCTTTGTAAGGGAGCTAATCCTAGGTTTTGGGCTTTTTATTTTTTTAAAAGAAATCTTTTTACTGTATTCTGCTTAAGGGAACTGCAATATAAGCAGAATCCTCAGTGTTTCCTAAAATAAGTTGTATTATCATATGCTGTAAGACTGTTGTATTCCATCACCAAAAAAAAACAAAACAACCCAAAACCAATCCCCAAACTGACTCCTTTGGCCACATGGTTATTTATATTTATTGTAAATTGGGACAAGCAAAAATCACAGTTTTTATTTTAATATATAACACCATAAATTGGAAAAGTATTGGGGATGCCAGGACTTGTATTTATAGTTACTACTTGTATCTTTAAAAAGGCTAGCTATAAAAAAAAAAAAAGCCTAGCTTTATGGAGAAAAGACAGGAAGAAAAATACCCAACCCCACAACCAACCAACCTTGCGCTGTGATTTACAATGTCTGTCTCTCCATCAGCCTGGAGCAGCGGAACAGAGAGCTGCAGGCGGTGGTTAAGGCCACGCGCTGGGCGCTGGGGCAGCAGCGCAAGTGGTACGGTCTGGCGGAGATGAAAATGCGAAACGCAGAGAGAGCGAAGGAAGACGCCGAGAGGAGAAATGAAACGCTGCAGAAAGAGATGGAGGAGGGCTAGCTATACTTCGCGGAAATTAACAGGTGGAAATAAACAGGAGCTTGAAAGTTCAGTTTGAAATGGGGCTCAACCCCAGAAGTGAGGAAAGCCATATTCTGATTTCAGCACAAACTCCCATTTCAGAGGTGAAAGAAGAAACCCAACCATAAAAACTGGGCTGTCAGTCAGGAAACGAGCAGTTGACACAAACTTGTTGAGACCCCCGAACTCCAGGAGCTCTGCACCACTCTGCCAACACCAGGGATGCTTTCTCTTACCGCTGGGAAAACCTTTTCAGCATCACCAGTTCCCAAGGCAGCATCCTGGGGGAGCCCCACAGGAATCCTGGGCTCGCCCTGAGTCTGGTACCAATGCACTAAATGCTTCAACAGCCGAGTGGCTTTAACCAAGGGATGTCATGCCAGTTGGAGTGTGTCTTAACAGCCACCCCAGAAGTCACACCGGTATTATATGAACTTGAAGGAGTGCTGAACTCGTATCTGCATCCCCATCAGCTGCTTCAGAAACAAACACGGAGAAACAATGAGCCAAGACACATCTCCCTGTAGCTCCCACCAGCTCTCTCACATCACCCAGGGCCAGAGATCCAGAGCTTTAGGGCAATTCCTGTCCCCTCACTGAGGGATGGATATTCATTCATGGAGGAGGAGGAGTCCTCTTAGAAAGGCATTTTCTTCTCTGGATTATAGTTACCCACCCAACAGGACTCCCATAAGAACACACTTCTCTTAAGATGCTCACTGGCAGACAGACTCCATCACTCACATCTCCTCAGAGCTACCTTTCCCCACACGAGATGTGTTACCTGTCTCGACACCAGCATTACACCTCTCACACAGTTAAACATCAAGAAAATAACTGCTGTTCTTCTAATCTACTGCAGAAGAACTGTACCCTGAACAATGGCATGTGTATACTTAAACCTGTACTGATTTTAATTGAAAATGTATTCTAAAATTAAAATTTAAAATTGTACTTTATATGAGAAAAACACATGGTTTATTATTTGCTTTTCAGCAAGATTAAATGTAAGAGGGATCATCTACTTGATAACTGTCTCACTGAAGCAGCTTATGATGTGTAAGCAGAAATTGCACAGATGTTTTTCTTCTTCCCCAGAGAGGGCGAGCAGCTCGTTTTAAGATGAAATACGAGTGAATCAAGAAACCCAGAGTCTTATCCCCCAAGGCTGGTGGAGTGAAGCAGCCCTGCCCTCTTCTGTGCCCAGGGCAATGCCCCAGGCCCTTTGTTCCCAAGTGAGCACTCACCAACCACTCCCTGTCCATTGCCTGCTCCCCACCAGGGCACTGCTGAACCCTCACTCCTTTCATTGCCACCCCATCTTCATACCAAGGAATCATCAACTGAGCACCTCTAAATTTTAATTCCATGCACTCACATTCTTCTTGTTTCTTTCTTCCACTCCCCCATCTTCTGAGAGCTCAGTACTATGAAAAAACCCCTTCACTTCTGAAGTCTCATGTTCCTCAAAAATTATTTTGAATCTTGTATAATCAGTTCCCTCCCGCCTTACTTTTCTAGAACTGCCCTGCCAGCTCAAGAAATTGCAAGTTAAAAAAAGAAAAAACAGATACAAGCAAAAGGCAAGGAACTTACTTGGGTAATGCTTTGTAAAGCACTTCCCTGCACACACATCATCGTCCTGCTGAATTCCCTTTCTGCAGTTGTTCTCTGTTTAATGAATTAGGTCTTCTTCTGTAGCTGAAGAAGCCACCTGAAAAATATCCTACCATCAAATACAGGGGAGCGTTGGGATCTACTGGGCATCCCTACTTTATCCAGGTACGTTGTGGAAATGCCCTGCAGAGAAGAGAGAAAACTTGAAGCCCTCCACTCAAGAAACAGCAACGTTGCTGTAAAAATTATTTCAGATTGCCACAGGTGAAGCTTTTACAAGAACAGAGTCTGGCTGAGAGCCCCAGCCCTCTGTCTGGAAAGGCAGCTACGTTAACCCTTCATTTCATACTAGAAAACCTTCAGGAAAAGCAATTAGATCAAAGCAGCAGTTGAAGTTTCACTTCACTCCCCCTGGAGTTAGAGCAGAGAGATTTGCAAAGTGCCTGGAAACCTCATCACTGTCTTTGCAAGGACGCTTACCTCAAACTCTGAATAAGTACAATGGAAGTAATTTTTGATGTTAGCTGTACCCTCCGCCTTGTTCAGTGAGAACAAAAATGAAGCATGACATTGTTTGAGCACAAGGTGAAGAGAAAACTCTTCCAAAGTCCTTTCACATACGTTACATATGCGCACAGACGTATATAGCCAGCAGCCTCTCGCAAAGTCTGACAATCAGGTGATGATACTGCTCAAGCACATGGATGGGAACACAGATCTGCCAGCATTACCACAAACCTGCAATTTTAAATCCCTAAATTTGAAAATACACTTGGCAGTGAAACCAAGTGCTGTTAATGTGTCCATACGTTCTGGCTGATTAGAAGACAGCAGCTCCAACCAGTCCCTTAAAGCTGATCTTCATTCATTTTTCGTACTAATACTTCCTTTTTGGTTGAGTGGAAGCTAAAGGGGTAAATGAAACTGTGTGTTTTAAGATAACTAAGAGCACACATCATTTTGCTTACACAGAACATTCCACTTCAACACAGGAAGAATCGAGAAAAAGAACATGTTGCTACAGTAAATAAGACAGACTGCTCAAATCTTTTAGGTATACATATTTATTTGTAATTTTACAGTGGCTTTAGGACTGTTTTACAATAAGGTTTCTGGAGAAAAAGAAAAAAAACAAATCACAACCAAAAAGCATCAGAACAAGGCTTTAACTAGCACGTCAGAACTAGTTATTGACAGTTTTCCTTATGAAATTCCAATCTGCTTAAAGAAAAACCAATCAAAAAACCCAAAGAAGCTTGACTGCTGTTCATAGAAAAAACAAAAACCCAAAAACCTAAAAACTTTCTAGTCATCCTGAAAACAAAGTCCAGCATCAGACAAAAGAGCCACTGCATTGAAAGGAACATGTTCCTATTGCACAAGCATCGAGAATGAGATATGACAATCAAAGCCTAATTTCATAGGCAGAAGAGGCCACATGTATCTAGATAATTAGACTTCAAAGCACATCTTTCTTCTGAAATTATATACCCTACTATAACGAACATTAAGGCCATAAAATCAGAACACCGTAACAAGTGATAGGGCTTGATGCTACTTTTGGTGACATCTGGTAAACAGAAGGTGGGAAAGAGGGCCAGAAGAAGAGACAAGAAGCGTTCCAAGGGGAGTTACAACTTGAAGGCATTTCGAAAGAAATACTCAAAGACAAAAGAAACCCCCTCCAAAAATTGTGAGTCATTAGATAAAAACTGGATTTCATAACAAATCTCTCGAGGAGCTAACTAGACTCCTCTATAGCATGTGTTCTGGAGTACACTATAGAATATATTCTCTGGAATTAACATCTGGATTTGTACGAAAAGAGTTAATAATTTCTCTTTGTTATTCCCTCTAAAATAGATGAAAATTTGCATAATCTTTATAAATTGTCTTAATGATCAGGTAAGGCTTCACTGTACTGAGTTAACTGCACACAGGTATCTCCCATTCACTCTTAATTAGGTACCTTGATTACACCAAACTGCTAAAACCATCGGGGAACCCCAACATGTCATGTAATTGAAAGAAAGGAATAGTTATGTATTGCTGGGGTTTTTTTTTTTCCTAATTGTGTTCATTTTATTAGTGTATAACACACCTGAAAGCAATAGCCCCAAAGAAGCAGCAGCTACCATGGAAGTTCAAACATTTTACTTTAGGAAAATCTGGGAATCTGATGAAGCTGAAAATGCACATTAGTCATTTTATAAAGTTTGGCTTGCCAACGTTTAAGAAAAATATAGGTATCAAAAACAGACAAATACACTGCTAACCATCTGTTACATTTTCTTTTAAAAAATTAGCACCAATTTAAGCATCTGAATTCATAGAAAAGCTAGTGACACACTTGGTTTTTTTCAAAAAAGTTTTTCCCCCTTAGAAGACAGTAGACCAGCATATGCTCATGGGTGTTAAACTCGCTCTGCTGCCAGTAACAAATCCCACTGTTTCAGGTAGCCAACAAAAAACCTCCTTCTCACCTGACTCCTTTCCCTCTGCTTCTGTGATCCTAAGAAACTGCGAGTGCTGAACTACAGACCCAGCCACGGGAGACACGTGCCACGGACGTGCCCAAGTACAGCGTGGGAAGCTGCATTCACAGAGCATCTATCGCAGCCGAGTCCCAACGAGCACATGCTCTGGCCTTACCGTGCCACACGTGACTACCTTAGGATGTGTCAGCCAAAAGTTAATACAAATTTTTTTCTAAGAAAAAGGATGCTAGTGCTCCCAGCGAGCTGACGGAGCCACGGGAGCAAACGGAGTTGTATCTTTATTTTCTCTTTCTGTACTAGATGGCTAGGAAGTCCTGCTGCTATTCCAAGTCAGCCGACAGGCATCCGAGTGCAAGGTGTTTCTCGAATGATTTCGTACTAGGTGTTAAATTTCAGCCCATAAAGCATTTTCTAATTTACAATAATAAAAAATATCTCTGAAAACAGGTTTGTATTTAAAGCAACACGTCCATCCAATCTATCGGGATAGTGAAGATTGCAACCAAAATTTAAACATTTTAACCTTGGGGTTTTTTTATTGTCATTCCTTTTTACACCACGTACTGGTTGTATTAAGAAGAGCCCTAAAGTGCTTCAAACCCAGCAATTAATAAAGTCGATTTCCTTTGTGCAAAACTGCAAGCACCTTTTCAAAAAATAAGCAGCAGCATCAAGGATTAAAAATGCAAATAGTTAAATGTATTTTTCTCTATTTTGTTTTGAATTCTTGGAGCAAAATAATTTGCCGTATGTCCAATAACAAATTGCAGAAGAGTGCGTTTTATTCATTTTAAACTGGACTTGTTCTACATATACTGTCTGAAATAGCGGACCCAGGTAGATTTATATCCAAAGCCACACACACTGTGGGATTGAAATCCAATTATTGAAGTTTTAGCTACAAAAATAGTCATTTTATAGAACACAAACAGAAACAATGGTTATCTCTCCACTTTCCTCTCACACTGATATGAGAAAAGATGGTTTACTTAAAACATTAGTTTAGCTCCAGACATTTATAGCATGCAGAGCGGGCAAGAAATAAAACTGATAAATTGTGTAATAAGCTTTTAGAACATCACTCATGTAATAGACAATCTAAAATATATGTAAAATAATGGCCCAGAATACACTTTTTTTTTTTTTAAAATGTCATATTTCAACACGTTAAAAAAAATAATAATCAAAGACACTCTGGAAAAGCAAAGAAATCCCTTGATTCATCTATATGAACTCAAGTCCAAATTCTGCATCTGGGTGCAGGTGTCCCTGGATCAAAACCCAGTTTTGAGCAGGAATCCCACAAAAACACATCCCAGGAAAAGAATTTGGTTCCCAGTATACGGTATCACACCAAGTTCAGCATCAAGCCCTGATAGAATCCATATGACACGTGTAGAATATACAGACAAAGGCTGTTCAGCGTTTACCCCCCTCCCTCTCCCCTCATCGCGCTTAAAGCGCTTCCATTTCGAGTGTGAGGGTTCACATGAAACGCTCCACACGGATGAACCCTCTGGCTGCAAGACCCGACCCCTGCTCCCAACGGCTCCACGCTCAGCAAAGATTTGTCTGCGCTCCCAACAGCTGAACCCAGAGGGCTTCTGCCAAGGGCAGGGTCGCCCCACGCAGCTCTCGGAGACTCGGCTGCAATTTTCAACGTCCAAATCTTAACTTCAATCGTAAAAATTAGAATTTTAAGCCAAATGCCACCGGATCTGAAAAGGAATCTGATTTAGCACTTCAGGGCCTTCCTTTAGGAAAGTAAAATTAAACAATCACTTTTTTTTTTAAATTAATTTTGAATAAGAATGTATGCTCTCTTAGAACTTAAAGAAGTCCTCCAGATTTTGAAAGCCTCCAGAGCCCTCTGGTTCCTAACAGTTTTTGAAACTTAGCAACCAACTAGTTAATTTCTAGTTAAGGTTGAGTTCAATTTTTCATTATTTTGACAAGGAAATGCAAACCCTAACCGGAAACATTACAGAACTTCAAAGGCTGTTTGCAAACACTAGTTTCCAGTCATTAGACTAGTTTATTTTGTATGAGCCATGCAGACAAAGCCTTAATTTTCACATTCATTTCTTATCTTTTCCAATAAAAAACTAGAGTTGTCATATCACAGTGTTTCCTCAAAGCACACCTGTAGGCTGCTTCTCCAGATCTCAAAACGTTAAGCTTCTAACTTTTTTATTTGAGGAAAAATGATACGAGCACAGATGAAATGAACTGTTTAAAACATACTCCATTTCTGCAATGCCATTCAGGTACTCAGTGTTCATGTATTTTAACAAAATATTTCTGGTAAATAATCTGATTGATAGCCATAGAACCCTATTATTATTTTTTTTTTCAGGTGAGCAGTTAAGGTTACAGATTGTATTTGTGTTGACTACCACTTCTTTTTAGTCATATTTCACAAAGTGTTAAGTGTATACTGCAGTAGTGTTAACACTATACAAAGTCTCTGAAAGAAAAAGTAACATTCATCTTTACAAAACTGAGCAGGATTTTTAATAGATATGTATACACACACTCACATATTCTTCATCTTTAAATACATATAAATATTTATAAATGCCAAAGTGCAAAACAACCATGGTCAATTGCATCACTTTACAGACATGATTTTAGTATTAGGAATAAAAGTGATTATATTGCACACCAAACTCTTTTAACCCCCCTGTCACACGACACGTGCATTTTGTTTTCTCTCAGCGATGAGGTTCTCACGGCATCGACAACCACCCAACGCAACCCGCGGCCAGGACACACAACCCTGGGTATAGAACGTGCATGCAGTGGATTTAAGCACACCAAAACAGCACGGGAACTTTAGCATGCCTCTGCTCTGCATGCACTTTTCTGAACAGATGGTGCTTTCTTGAGATCGATGTTCATTCAGGTTACGGTAACTATTTGGTTTTGAATTGTACTGGAATCAAACGTTCACAGACATTTCACGCATGCTCTGAAGGAAGCAACATTTCTGTAAAATTTTGAAGCTTCAACGTATGTCACAGCAAGAAAGACATTAGAAAAAAAAAAAAAATAAGCATGAGGCAGCTGTTCCTACGATAAGATTTACAAATACAATCAGTTATGTCAAGTCCTTTTTTTGTTCCAAGAGTACGTATTCAAGCTAACAGCATGTGCTAGGAGAAGGTCAGGTACCAGTTCAAATCATGGAGATAATAGGGCAGTTGTTTTAAAAAAAAAACAAAACCAAAAAAAACCCCAACCCACATTAGAAAACAATTTGAGTCACAGAATAATTTAGGTTGGAAGAGACCTGGAGGTCACCTGGTCTAACCCCCTTCTTGTTCTGAGCAGCCCAAGTCCAACGGGAAAAATTCAATTCTGCAAATATCCAAAACATACAGGGAAAAAAAGAAATTGTTATGTTGCCTTCTAATGCAATAACTGTTAGAATGAACGTAGCACAGTGCAAGTTCAGGTGAAAAAGATCAAAAATTGAAAAATGAAATCCAGTAGATTACCTCCCACAGCGAATCACTGATGTGAATTTTGAATTGGTGTCTTTACAATTTTAGCTTACACAAAGAACAAGGATTCTCAAAAATCCAAAAGAACAGCAAGCTGTACTGTTCTACTGTACAGTTAATAGGTATTTTTACATGTTTTTTCTAGCCACAAAAATGCACTAAAAATATTTCACATATACTGTCAGTATCCAAAGATAAGCTAAGGTATCCGCAGACTTAAAACCAAACAAGAAAAAACCCAAGCCCCAATATCCTGCAATTCAATTTAAAAGAATTTTAAAAATCAAAAATTCCAGCTGATTTTTACATCATACTAAGTACTTCATTAATTTTTTATTTTTTTTTTTTATCCTTCTGGGACAGTAAAATCTTTTCTGCTACAGCTAATTAAGCTACTGTAAAGGGGTACAATTTCAATACAAAACCTGTGTTTGCATAAAGAAAAATTGCTGCTTTTCAACTTGTAAGGTCAGAAAGAACAGACAATTTTCTTTTATAAGGCAAGTGTCTCAGTAATGCAGTAGCTGGCTGGGCCAGTATATTTTATAAGTTCTAGTTCTAAATTCAAGTCAAAAGTATCTGGATCAACAGCTAAATATAGTGCCTTTAGGAAAGTGGTTTCACCTCATCTTGTATATCTCTGTCACTCTGATGCAGTTTAATCTCACACACATGCACATACACAAGGTCCTTTAGCAAAGTTTCACACCTGTGCACTCCAAAGTGAACGCACATACATTCACAAGTATGTAGGATAAAGCAATTTGAGCCCTACTCTGCTGCAAACACGTTTTCCCATTCAACACATGGTGGGTGCAATGTTTGTCTTATCCGATTCTGAAGACTGTACCAATAAGCCTGTATTCAAGCAGCAAATGATCTACTCTTCTCTGACACTGTATTTGGAAAATATGCATTGAGAATGTTTTCCTCCTCCAGGAGGCAGGTTTTCCTAATGTGGGAACAGAGCTAAGTTCTGTTAACTAAATACATAATTTACAAGTGATTCAAAACTCCTGTATTTTTCTCTCTTTAATTACTTGCAGGTAGAACGAAATGGAAAACATTTATGCAGTTCTTTTTGAGGCTACGAGTCCCTCCAATTTCCTTTTCTCAGAGTTTGCAGTGAATGAAGAGCATCACAGATAATGATTTCCTTTTCTGTTTGTTTTTGTTAAAGGACCAATATTACAAGTTGGAAAACACAGAACATTTTAGCACTCTCTCCTCCCGCTTCACAGGTAAGTCACTCATCCTTCCTTAAGATCTAAATTAAGCCACTGTATCTTCCACACACGTTTAAAAAGCTGGAAAAGTTAGAGACACGTACTTAGAGGTGAAATACAAAGTAATGGCTACAGTCTTTTAAGTTTCACGTTTATCTCTTGTACAAGACAACAGAACTGTTGGAAAGTGAAGACAGAAAGGGCTCAATAAAGAGAGTGCCACGTGGAAGAATGACTGCCCTTTACCCATAGGACTGAGCGCGTTCAATGTGTGAGTTCACACTCCCATACAACACTCCAGCTGTTAAATAAAGCAAACCGCCACAATCACACGTTAAAACAAAGGTCATAGAGACCATACATTCAAAACAACCTACTAATGAGCAATACTGTACTAAAATGTAAACATCCGTTGTGTCACAGAAACCTGCCAGCTGGGACTGAAGATCCATGAACCCACTGAAGAGGAGTTATTGGCTAAACGTCTATTGTAACTGCTCACCTGAAATAGGCTGAAACAAAGAAAAGCCTGTAATAGCGTCTAAATTTTTTTGTTCTTTAGACATTGATTTGCTTTCATTCTACAACATCAAGCAGGCAATTTCATAACAACTGAGTAAAAAAAAACCAGGCATTACTTCAGCAGAACATGCAGAACATGGAGTTTTTCTACTTGGTTCCATTAACTTACAAGCAATTCAGGCCCAATGGAAGCAAGAGTTCTTTTCCCAAGTCAAGTCTGCAAATCCTGGCTGATCATCGACATCCTTCGAGGGGTCCTGTCAAGGCATCGAGGCTGCTGTCTGTATCTGAGGCCAATGTTTGCTCTGTTGACATGGATGAAATGTCATTGATAGATGATGACTGGGAAGGACTGGTGTTGCTATTCACTGCTGCATCTGTGCTAAGTAAACCAAACATAATAAAATCTGAGGCAAGACAATATTGCAGGTAAAAATAACCATACTTCTAGGCTCTGAGCATCACTTTCCCCACAGAAATACTTCGAAAATTAAGAAGTTAATCAACAGTAGAAAAACAAGCACTAAGTTCCTTTGCACTCAAAACCTGAGGTGAGCATTAAAAGATGACATTTTTATCCCCCCTCATGTCTCTGAGGCAGCAGGACAAAATGAACATAAGACATTATGTGAATAGTGACCTGAGTGTCAAGAAATCTAACATTCATAGTTCACAAAAGGCAGTACAATGTTCCAATTGCTGAACAAAGTAAACAGCAGCAAATATCAAGGATTCAACCCCAGACATAAATACTTGGCACTGTTAACTATTTTAAAACAGGGAGCCCTAATGATGTTTAGCCCCACATAAAAGGGAGTCATTCATGCAGAGCCATAGAATAAGCATTCAACATAAACATTACCTATGCAATAACTCAGGTAACACGGTATCAATTATTTCATTTAATGGCCGAGCCCTTTGGGGAGAAGGCAGCTCAAGGTGTTGGGACACACAAGACTTCTAAAGTTTTCCTACAACTTACTCTGAAACGTGGAAAAACTACTGCACGTGGCTCAAGACTCTTGAACAACAAAACTTTTGCCTACCTGGGTTATTAAGCAGGATTTCCTCATTCACTAGTGCAACAGATCAGCACTAACTGTCACAGAGCAGAACTACTGAAACAATGACTAACCTGAGGGCTGATCTTTTACCACACCATTCTTGCTCCTTTCTTCCCAATCCATTACTTCTTTGTATATTAATTCTTAAGAGACAAGGGCAGGAGGAATGAGAGAAGAGACAGAAAACCATCATAAGATCACAGAGGATTTCCATACAATGTACATATAAATAAAGGTACAATAAAGATTAAGGGTCAGTCCGGAACTACAACTAGATAGGTATTTATTTTCCTTTTTGGTTTTTTAACTGAGTCTTTTTTTAGACTGATCTCCAGAAGTTTTTAGCTATTAGAGAATTTTAGCCTTTTTCTATATGCATCACAGACACTAAGAATGTACCAAACTCAACATTTTTAAACACAAAATAGCTGTCTATTTAAAAGTAACAACCATCCCACCCTAAAACTTTATTATACCTAAAATGCACTACATGTTAATAGTAAAAAAAAAATAAAAATCAGATTTGTATTAAAAAAAAAAACCCTTAGAGATAATTCCTGAACTGCATCACCGCTTGGTGGTTTTGACTAAAACCGTAAGGAGTAATTGACTTCAATTCCACAATGTAATTTGGTTTTTTTTGTTAGAGTCATCCATTTAACTGATTTGGTCAAAAAATAAGCAATGAGAAGAGGAAAAAAACCCACCAAAAGTTATTCTGCTATTTTAGACCTCCGTAACAAACTACTTGGTGAATATTGTCAAGAGAGATGGCTCAAATAACACACACTAGAAGAGGCACATTTCTCTCTGAGAATCTTCTATCAAGGAAAAACCCATTGAAATTACAAACACTTAACAACTGGATACTCGGGGGCAAAAAAAAACCAATCCCAGACTGCAGCATTTGGTTGATGGATTTCAGAATGCTAATATAAAAATATATATGTATACACACACAGACACACATGTACACATAAACATTTATGTATATATATTTTCAGTCCAACTAGAACATGATTCCATTACTGATTTTTCACACTGGCACACGCAGTACTGCACAACTGGAATAGTGAATTCCAGTCAGTTACACAATTCAGCAACATGCACTGCAAGCCACATGTTAACAATAAAAGTTATTAGAATAATCGCCGTTTGTCACGCTCACTTCTTACCTTTCCATTCTTCAATTGCATGTTCTCTTTCTTCCAACTGTGCATCATAGATTTGAGGTGGAGGCTACAAAGAAAAGAAAGTTTATAGAGTATCTACTACATCAGGTTAACACATTCAATCACAACTAAAAATCCTAAAATGACTCTTCTTTTAGAATTTGTATACCTCTATCTTTAGTAGTCTGTTCCCTCTATCTCAAAATTACATTCATTTTACAACTCCAGAATCTGCTTTTAAGTCCTACCTCCCACTGAAAGGCTGTTCAAAGGCATCAACTAACATTAGGCTTTGTGGGGCTCTACAGAAAGTCCTCTTTTCCAAAAGCCCTGTATTACCATCACACAGGCAACTTTTTCCATAAAGTGCAGGGAACTGTCAACAACTACATCCAAAACTACATCAATTCCACTCCAGCAGCTGTTCTTCAGGTAATTCTGCCCCTAACCTTGATCTAAAGGTTTTATCTGTGGCTTTTGCTAGCCAAAGAATGAGTTCAAAGCATGCTCTTGACTAAATGTATTCTTTAAAGTTATTAAACTGATAACTTCAAATGTATTTTAAATGCAAACTTACGGCTTCTGCTTCAGCTGGATCGTACCAGACAGTAATATAAGGATGACGTAAGGCTTCATCTACAGAAATTCTCTTGTCTGGATCTACTACAAGCATTTTTGATAATAAATCTCTAGCTTGACTGGCTAGAAAGTAAGAATGAAAAAGAACATATGGATAAGAAAGCTGTGCAGTTTAATGCGTGACACAGTAAACAGATACTGGGAACAGATGACACGAACTGCAGATTTCTTCATCTTCATCTATGCTTTTCAGCAAATTCTGTGTATTGGTGACGTGAGAATACCTAACTTTAATCCTGCAGGGTTAGAGAAGTCTGACTGTGTACTGATTGCAGATCAGCTGTGCAGTACCAAAGCCCCACATCTTGCCATATACACAGAAACATCAGCACACACCGACAGGCCGGGCCCAGAGACACAAGATTTCCTCTGCTGTCACTTTTATTTTCGTTTGAACGAGGTCACAATCATTTCCTGTGAATGTCATTCTCCTGCCATCCAAAACACAAACCCTGCAGCTGACCCCAACCAGCCTCAGAACTTTGAACAGTTCTGTTGCCACGTGGGTCACGGTTTATTTGGCACTAATTACTGAACATAAAACATACTGAACTTTGAAAAGAAACTTCTAAAAAACACATCTCGGTACAGTAAGAATCTAATATCTCTGGCATCAAATTAGTTTTTCTTTTGAAGGTGTTACTGCACCCTAAGTGGTCACCCAACTATAAAAATAAAATAGGCTACAGCAAGTTATTTTATGCTTAAAAAAAATGACTTCACAACTCAAAGAATATAATAAGGTGGGGGTTTTTTTCCATTTTTTAATTCTCTAAAGTCAAAGTATAGGCCAAATGAACAATATGCATTAATCAACTAGAAAAAGATAATTGCAAATAACTCCATAACAAGTATTACTTTCACAGAACATTGAAGCAATAGACATTATCCAATGAATTAAGAGAATGAAATAGAATACCAGGACAGGAAAACAGTTATGTAAGGACTACTAGTAAGATTTCAGGACATATTATAAATTAAAGAAAGAAAAAGTACACAGATTTTAATGTTGTCAGCTATTGCAATAAACATTTTATACTAGTGTGGGGTTTTGTGGTTTTTTTTTTCATTAAGTGTATTGCAGCCATTTTAAATTAACATCTTTACAAAAAGAGAAAAGACTCGCCTTACTTTTTAACTTGTCACGATCAGATTCTGATGGAAATATCCAGTCTGGGAAGAGCTCTTCAAATTTAATACCGGGATATTTTGGCCTGTTTTCGACATAATTCCTCACTGTCGGCTGTAGTTTCTTCATGAATTCTGCTGATGGTGTTCCTAATTGTTCAATAACTTTATTCCATTGATCAATATCTGCGCCATAGCTTTAGGAAAATCAGCTGAAGAATTTCAAGTCTGCACTTCACAAATATAATCACTTACAGACATCTGAAAAGTTAATGAAAACTTGAACAAAGGACACAAACGTGAACTTCTTTCTAGCATTAACAGTATTCTGAGGTGCCAGGCAAAAAGCTAGATTGATATAAAAATAAGATTCAGATTCTGTAATCTTAAGGACAGGTTAGAAGTGCTGCGCAAAGCATTATGCTTAAATACCTTTTGCTGAGTATTATCTACTGGCTGGTATTGAAAGCAATACTATCTTCAGAGTCTGTCAAAACCTTTATTTGGCAATTATAACCATACATGAGAAAAGCTAAAACACAAATATGTTCCGTTCAAAGTAAGGCATTTTGTCCCTGTCCCCTAAGGAAATTAGGCTTCGGGTTGTAGGGTTTTGGGGGGGGAGCGTTGGTTGGATGCTTTGGGTTGTTTCAGGGTTTGTTTTTTAATTTTCAACTTTAGAAAAGGCTCAAAGGAGTTCTGAATAATGAACCCAGACTCCTGCAGGTTTTTAGCAGGTTCTTATTTTTATCAACTGTGGCAATACTCAAAGACTACTCCGTTCTCAATTTGAGAATTGAAATATTTTAGAGGAATTGTATTTACACTCCCCAAGTCAAAATTGTGTCTCGTGTTTCTTCTGGACTGTCCCTTCGCTCTCTTCCAAGTGAGGGCATTTCCCCTGGAGGGTGACACTTGTTTTGGAGATAACAGTCTGCTCTGAAGGAGCTCAGACAGGATAACAAAGCTCCTCTATCACACTGAGAAGACACTGCATTAGTATTCCTGAGATTTAAGTTTAGTGAGATCTACACTTTACAGATTTTCTGATAAAAAAGAATGTGCAAACCCAGTAGAATCTAACCTCTGACCTTGCAAAAATTCATAGATAAATTCATAAGCTCACACTTCAACCTATTCATTCTCAGAGACAGGTTTTGTAACAAAACAACAAATTTGATGCATTTTAAATTAACATGTATTTAAATACACTGAGGTGCTTTTATTTCAGTTAGTGCCCCAAGAATATATTCTAGTGTCCCTAGAAATATAATCACTGGTTCATGCTAAGACTTTAGATTTCCAATACAAAGACTAAGATTTGTATTTGCTTATTGAATACATTCCAGTGGAAAAAAAAAAAAAAAACTGTATTCAAATCAAAATTAACAAGTCAATACTGTTAACTCTCATGCTAAAACAAAGAACATATGAAGAAAGTTGTAACATATATCAGGAAATTTTGTTCCTAGCTGGAAAACCGATTTCTGAGAGATCTCCACCAGTCTAGATTCAAGAAGATGCTTTTTCTTTGAGTACCACCAGTCTGGTTCGTTAGCTAATCAAATCAGAATCCAGTCTGTTGTGGTCTCAGAACATTTGAGGGGAGGACAGGAAAACTTAAGTGACCTATATCACTTTAGTAACAAAAACTGGAAAAAAAAAGTCTCTGTTGGACTGCTTCAAAGTACAAAGGTACTCAAAATAGAAAAAAAAAAATTACAAAATTAAGATTCCCCAATAGAGAGTTGACTTGAAATAAGCTAAGCCTGTTATTGGAAACCAGGCCAGAAGAAAACCTTCATTTCAACCTAAAGCTTCCAGAGCTTGGGAAGCTTCATGGCCATGCACAAAAGATCACCCATAAACCACACTCTCAAAACAATCCTGCAGCTGAAGGGAAAAGAAAATAAGCCGGCTGAAGCTGTTATCAGTCAGGAAAAAGCTTCAACAACACAAAGAGTTAGCTGTATTTCACATTAAAGAGAACTCTAAGTCTTGCAAGGGGAAAAAAAAAAGATGTGTAAGCATAGTTGTGCCCTTTGATAAGAAAACGAGGGAGAAGACTCCTTGGAACATAGACTGGTGGAGCTTCTGTGGTCTCCAGAGAACCACAAGCAATAACTTGTGTATTCAACAAGCATGGACAAAATTTCCTTCATTTACTCATGAATAACTCAAAACAGTCCATGCCAACATGCAGGTGAAAGACACATAACAAACATGAAGAATTGTGTTAGGTTGGTCTGAAGGCTCCGAAAGGTAAAACAATAAATATAGAAAGGAAGAAAGGTGGAAAGAAAAAAAAAAAAAGATTTATTTAACAATTAATCATTTCTGCTACTGAATAATGCATGATCAACTGCTGAAGATTAGTGTCATGAAATTTAGCATTAAAACTGAAAGTCCTCCTCTAGAAGACACACAGTCATCTGTGAATATATGCTTGATCTTTTTAGTGGTGGATTCAACTTTGCCTTGCTGATAAGTAAAAATATGGCACTTTCTTCAAAACCTTGGACCACAACTAGCTATGGGTTCTGATGACCTACAGCCATAACTGGCAATCACGGTTTAATTACATCATCTGGATTCTACTTGTTTACTGATCAATTTAGATTATCTATTCCTACAACGCTACTACTTCGTAAGACACTGTTCATAAAGGGTGAAATTGGTTTTGCTCCAATTTTTATAATTGGAACTTGATAATGAGGCTAATGTTTTAAATTTTGTTTCTAGGGAAATATTTTGAACTACATCAAAATCTTCGAAGAATATTTACTTTATTAAATGATCACTTCTGTTCACTTAATACAGTGTAAAGACTTGTTTGTGATCCAGTGATGTGTTACTGAGATTTCCAATCTCTAAGGCATGAGAACAAACATATGAGGGTTTTTAATACAGTAAAGTTTCCTACAATTACCATCGTACAAGAAAGCCGTATTTTGCCTTCTCAAATGTGGGTCAAAAAATATTGGAGGGAGGACTGGAGAAATAACAATCTTATAGAAAAACTAAGCCCAAAAATAAAAATTTCATAGAATGAATAAAACTCCAAAAAGAAAAAAGTTTTATTTTTATAATGAACAATAGCAATAAAACCCCCATTTTGCATGCAGTGTGCTTGCAATTAGGACACTGCTGTCCAGCAGGTACCAATAAGCAAGAAAAAAAAATAATTGGTTGAAACTCAAAAAATTGTACAATAAAAAAAAAATAAATCTACTGTTCAAACCCATAGTAAGCAAAATCCATGCATAGTAAAAAGGAACTTTGTAGGCTTCTGCTTATAAGATTATTGACAAAGAACAAGAATAAGAAAATATACTTACTGCTATTGATTTTTTAAATCTAACAATATTCTTTAAGCTACAAAAGATGAAGCTCTTAATATAAATTCTATGGATTCAACCAGTACAAATTACATTAAATATAGTCTGCTAAGAAAACAAAATGGTAAGCTCAACAATTTGGTTAATGACACTAATTTCAAATAGTACAGTAGATCTATTAAAACGTATTATTGAAAATATTGCTTATGCTTTTATACTTATACAGCTCAAAATAATTGTTTTTCTGTTGAAAGTGGAGTGGGACTCAAGGATGACTAGGGAAGGATACGATCAGTGCCTTGAAATATCACACAACCTTTCACCAATTCTCCCATGATGCACCCAACCGACCAGATATCAACTGAAAGTAAAAATGAAATGATCAAATTATGAAGTATCATGAACAAAAGTGAGGAAAACAAACAAAAATATCTAGCAGCTACAATAAAGCACAACAATGTGGAAAACCAAACCACTAACATGAACTTTCAATCATACCCACACTAACTGACTGCTGCTAAAGTTTGCCATTAGCATTTTGTAAAATATAAGCAGCGTTTACATTTCTGAAACGACCGTGGAGAAGGATACAATCTCTTCCTGGGAACAGGACTTTATGGAGGACCATTTCTGCCATAATGCACCCAACAGACCAGATATCCACTATCACACGTTAGGTGCAACAAGGACAAAAGATTAAAGAGGTTTTTTTAAATATCACAATTTGTATATTTGTATGCTCACACTGTATTCCTACAGTCCTTCAGATAATCTGGGGTTTTGTCCCATCTAGAACAGCCTCTGCTGAAGTTCTGATCCACATCAGCACTTGCTGTACAACACACTGCCTTGCACGTTAATGGAAGTGTTTTGTTTTTTTTTTAATCAGTGGCCCAGCAAGGTCCTGAAAGTTTTACAGAGCCAAAGTTACACGAATAAAAAAGCATCCCCAAGTCTCTGCGATAAAGCAGAAAGATGTACTGGCACAGAAGTCCAGAGAAGGCAGCGTGTTGTTCCACAGCTAGTACAGATCAGCAGGTAAAACCCCCAGGAATGCAAGACAAGGACAATTTCCTTGCCAGCTATTTCATTGACTGAATGTTCAGTATATGAGAGCTGTGATGTCTTTAGAAATGTAACACCCAGCCTCTTGGAGCGCTACGTAGATTTGAGAGACTATAAGGCATGGTTTATCTCAGGGTGCTAAAACAGATTTTAATAAACTGATCAGAGATGCAAAAGAGGACAGACTGTTGAAAGAATATGTTTCAGAGTAAAATCAGATAGATAAAAGGGTTTACTATTTATAGATTGATGACAATTTGTTTTTTTTTTTAAACACCCAGCATAATGACGTGGGATCATTTTGTGTGTCCCAATAGGGTTTTTTGTAGGATTAAAAAAAAAATGGCAACAAGACAAGAGGACAACATATGAAAAAATAACAATGGCAGGGGAGAGAGAGCAGTAGATGTT
This sequence comes from Nycticryphes semicollaris, assembly GCA_013400055.1. Classification (NCBI taxonomy): domain Eukaryota; kingdom Metazoa; phylum Chordata; class Aves; order Charadriiformes; family Rostratulidae; genus Nycticryphes; species Nycticryphes semicollaris. The sequence continues at coordinate 613,475 of VXBJ01001151.1, read as the reverse complement.
AAATAGAGATAGACACACAGAGCGGAAAACTATTATTATATTCTCTCAAATCATTACCATGTAATTTTTGTGATTTCCAATACCACAATTAACATACTTTAACAACAGACGTGGCAGGGGGGGAAACAGCCCTCCCACTCTCATCCTTTTAAAACTGTTAGGTGCTGAGACAGATATGCTTTAGACAAAAAGATTTTACTGCAGCAACTTACCGTTCTCTTTATATCCCATTCCAAGGATAACCTCCGGTGCTCTGTAATACCGTGTCACTACATACGGGGTCATCATAAAGTTAGTACATGCTGTTCTGGCCAATCCAAAATCCAGGATTTTGAGCGTACAATCTGATTTTACTACTATGTTGCTGGGTTTCAAATCCTACCAAGAAACAACTGCAGTTAAGGAAGGATCAACATACAAACCAATACACCCCTTCTCCGTCACAGTCAATATATGCCACTCCTTCACATTAACAACTGCATATTCCTGCTCTGAGGTATCTGTTTATTCATACATGGGCTAGAGACAAGTTAAATGCTGCAGAGCTAAGTACTCCAGAAAAAAAAACCCATCAGGGAAAACCAGAATCAAAGTTGCAGTCTTGCATTACCCAGTAATGCACTGACAGTATAGTCAGCTACATTATGGTCTGTATATATGCCCAACCTGTACATATATCTGCTTCCTTTAACACATTAAGTGGACATGGTTTGGGTACAAACAGTTGCATGGTAAAGGTTCCAAATATTGTCATTATTAGGGCACAGAGCCTAAAGACATCATGAATTAGTCACGTATCTGTAGGAAACAGAGCATCCAAACCACAAAAAATGCCAATAAATATATTTGTTAATGACAGATAAGCCAGGTGGGTTACAGTAATTAGCAAGTTTCAGAGATGTGGGATATAGTGAAAACACAGAGTTACCCAAACAGTGAGGGGAAAAGTAAGATACTTTAGGAGATGCACCTCATTGGAACAGTCCTTAACGCACCCAAAGGAAGACAAGAGTTAGGGAAAATCAGCATCATTGGGTTTTATTCACAAAGTATCATAAGTAAATAAGTAACACATGTACATTTAATTCTGCTCACATTTGACTTATTTTCAACCACACGAAGCATGTTCTCAGGTACAGAACTTCCTTTTCTTAAAGGAGATGGGGACATGCAAACAGTTTGCCTGAGTTTGCATGTCTTAGGCAACAGATGTTATGCAGAACACTATTGGATTTACTCTGTTTGGTCACAGACTCTGAGTAATTTTTAGATGTAATTCCTACTATTTCATTTCCTCTGAGCTATTCCAGCCTTGTTCCTTCCCCATCTCCTATGAGCTCAAGATTCTCAGCAAGTGTTTTATTTCCCCTTTAGCTCCAAATCACAGTGAAGGTGTCAGGGAGTTCGGCTGGAGCTCCAGCCCTCCCCACTTCAGTCTCTCACACACCACTCTCTGCGATTTAAGGGTAGTCCAGTACCAAGACTATCTGGACACAGACTTAAGCTAAATATATGTAACTTCCTTGCTAATACCACAGGATTTTCATGCTAGATTTTTTCAGCAAAGTAAGGAAGTAGAACGATTGTAATTTATACATCTTCTCAGTTATGTTTATGGGTTGGAACATAAAGAAAAAAACACACATAAAACTGGATCTGGAGTTTTCAGACACCAGGCAAAAAAAAAAAAAAAAATTTAAAAGGCATGGGTGTCCAGGATGTAGGGGAAGAAAAGGAACAGAAAACAAGCAGAACCCTCAGACTAGTCATGAAATTAACAAATACAAACAAAGAGCAGCAGCAGAACAATAAAAGCAGAGAAATATCTGAAGTCTGCACAGGACTTTGACATTCTGATTGTTTATGAACTTCACTTTTCAGAATGACAGAGTGGTTGAGGTTGGAAGGGACCTCTGGAGGTCACCCAGTTCAACACTCCCCTGCTCCCCTACAGCCAGTTGCCCAGGACCATGTCAGACCAGATAGACATTTAGGAGATAACTATTAAATTTTAAAGATTCATTCTTTAATAATTTGAGAGGTTCAAATATATTGTTTTATCTGTTAATCAGTTTAGCATTAGTTAAATCCACAGAGCTAACCCAAATAGATTGAAGATCTATTTGCAATATAATCTATCTTTAAACTAGAAAAAAATCTTCAGGTTTAACAAATGTGCTTATGAATAAAAAAATATAAACTTATGAAATAGTAACTCCGTGCCTTCCCCCCTGTTTCATAAGGACACCTGCGTCCATAAAGAGTATTGTTCATGATCTAATACTACCTACTCTGTGGATGATACCAGCTGAGTGGAGATGTTTGATACCACATAGCATTTGATAAAGAAGGTAAGACATTCTTTCATGATCCAATTCCATATGAATAACCTGGCACAAGTTTGCATCCATCAGCTCCATAACCAAATATCTAAAGCACAAGAAAGAAAGCGTTAAGAAAACTCAGGTCTTACTTTTCATATCAGGTTTAAGCTTAGCATCTATTTAAATCAAAATGCGGTGAGTTACTGTAAGAGATGCTTAATAAAAATCAATAACTTTGCTAACATACATGTCAAAAAGCTTATGATTAAAAAAATAACCATGCATGACCAGAGTTTTAGAATTAAATTATTATGTATTCCAAGTCTTACTATTAAAACATAAATGTTGAATAGTCCATCACAAGAGATTAGAATTCCACTCGTTTTATAAATGGCAATACTGAAAAAAAAAATCTGACTTTATGCAGAGTGAAAAACTAAGACTGAAGTTGATGCAAAAATTGCAGATATTGCAATGTATCAAAAATTGTGCTTCCTCTCACTGTACTTTTTTAAAAAATAAGAAAAGCACAGTAAGAACTAAGAAAGAATGATTCATTTTCAAATTAAAATATTATCTGCTTATCCGCTTCAGACACACACACACTCCCCTGTTTACCCAAAAAGCCCATTCACAAATCACAACAGCACATTCACTGGAACCTAAGAATACCCCAGCAATTAAATCCCTGTGAATCCTTTCTAGGCCAAATTACATAGCTTGCATAAAAAAAGAAATATATTCAGCTCTTAATTCAGGCCAAAAATACTGTTGTGCTGATGCAACTGGCAAAGCAAAAAAGTGATATGAGGTTACCCAGACCTCTTACCCTGAGGTGACCCAGGTAGCTAAATGACAACACACACAAACCAGATGCATGTGCCATCAGCAAAGCATGGCAGAGAGATGAATAGAAGGTAAATAACCTTTTTTATTTCCCACTCCCATCTTATACATATAGTGAAACAACTTCTTTGGTCTTTCTTAAAGAAATCTACAAGTAAAGACTAATTAAAGGCTAAATTCAGCCTTTAGCTACCCAGTTTTCAAAGTGTGAAATCTGCGGGATACTGGAAATACAGCTCTATGGCTTAGGCCAGTACTTTTCAGGAAAATCAAAACAAAAAATCTAGTACTTACACATCCTGAAATTCTTCTAGTGACTTCTGTGGTGTAAATACATTTAATAAACTAATTATCTATAAAAGAAAAAATAAACGTTACAAGAAGCTTCCACTTCAATTCACAAAAAAAACCCCACTATTGCAGAAGTTACTACTGAAAAATCAAATACACATTGTTACTATATGCAATTCGAATGCTACTTGGCTTCACTCAATCCACATATGCTGAAAAACTGCCAATTCCGAAATAGTCCCAAGCTGCAGCACATATGCCAAAAGAACTGTGACAGGACAAAACCACTTTTTTCTTTTTAAAGTTATATGACACCTCTCTCCCCAGTGCCTGAAATTTTTTCCCCATAAATAATAATCTCTTATTTTAAAATCACACATTGTGCTGGAAATTACTAAGGCAGTCCAACAGCACATACGCAGAGATGCCTCACGCCATCCCATTAAATTTAGATTATGATGTGCTATTTCTATGAGAACTGCTAGAATTACTGTACTGCCATCCTTAACAATCAACTTGTATCCTGTTACTTCTGGACCTTACCAAAAGCTTCCTTTAAAAAATAAAATATAGAAATCAATACTAAAAGGTGAGTTGATTCCAGAGAGCTTGAGACCCAAGTGCACAATTTCAATGATCAGCACCATTTCCAGTTCACGTGAGTATCAGAACATAACAGTCACATGAACTTTATATTCTTGCACTTGAACATTGGAGCACTGACATCAAGGCTTGTTATTTTAGAAGGTTCAAAGATTTCAAAGTATGTGTCCTGTCCATAATATTTCACTTTTGTTTACCAGCAGCTTGTTAAACAGTACTGCACCCCTACAAACCCCACCGCTAAAACACTCTATTTCATAAACATCTCCCCTGAACTCAGAAGATTTAACTACAGAGCAGTTACAAGAGCCAAGCCCACAAACAAAGTCACTGCCAAACAGGCCTTGCTGCAGTAAGACTTAAAAGGGCAAACGCCACAGGGCAAAGCCAGCTCTATAAAGCTGATGCTGAGGGTAAGCCTGTACCAACAGCGCAGCAAAACCCTCCTCCTCTTGGCACCTCATACTCCAAAGAAGCTCCCCCAAGAACTTAACCAGACACTATGGAGAACTGCATTACGACCAGCAAATCTTTCCAGTCTCTCTCTAACTATTTTTTCCATTACTTTTGTTACCAACAGCAATAAAGAGAGCGAATCCTGAGCTTTTTAGACAACTTAGAGTAACAAGAGAGAGAAACATAAGGCCAAAACTTACATTTTTGTGATTGACACATTTTAAAAGAACCAGCTCTCTGTAAGCTCTTTTTGCGTGGGTTTGATTCTGAAAAGGACGACTCAGCTTCTTTACGGCAACATTTATTCCAAGGACTGTATCAAACGCAGCACTAGAAGGTTTCAAAGACAAACAACTTGAGTTGAAGACTGAGGGAGAAGAGAGGGCAAAAAGGAGACACGAATGAGCAAAGAAATCCAGATTTGAGACAACATATAAACACCTTAGTGTTAGGAAGGAACAAGCACAGCTGAAAAAAGAAGATAAACCTAGTGGTTGTGTTCACTTTTAAACTCATCTTGCTCCCTGCACTCTGAGTTTGCTACATTACTTGGGTCTAGGGATTTCTTTATTTTTTTTCCCAAAACCAGATGATGAATGTAATTTTCTGCTAGGCACTAAAATTGTATATAATTGTACACTACCCGTGTACAGGAGAGTGTTGATGCCTGCAGAACAGATCACAGGGATGTGGTTGTGACTTCCCTATTTCTATTACAAATATTAAATGATTAAGGTATTTATAAACACTAAGGTGTTTATGCTAACTTCAACTAATTTTCATTTAGAAAAACATCTTTTACGATCTACACATCCCTTAATAAACAGAAGTAGGTTAAACAGAAGCCACAGCAGAAGTCATCCTGCCCTCCTTTCTGGCTTAAGACTGAATCTGCTGACTCGAGACTCATATTCAAAACTTCAAGATCTAAAAATATTTTAAGCTGATTTGCAATCAAGAAGCAATTCAGTTGCCTAATCCATGTATTTTGAGGGTGGGTGGGTTTTTTTTGGACACTGTTGCTGACTAACAATCATTTAATATTTGTAATAGAAATAGGGAAGTCACAACCACATCCCTGTGATCTGTTCTGCAACACTCTCCTGTACACAGGTAGCATACAATTATATACAATTTTAGTGCCTAGCAGAAAATTACATTCATCATCTGGTTTTGGGAAAAAAAAATAAAGAAATCCCTAGACCCAAGTAATGTAGCAAACTCAGAGTGCAGGGAGCAAGATGAGTTTAAAAGTGAACACAACCACTAGGTTTATCTTCTTTTCTCAGCTGTGCTTGTTCCTCCCCTCTGCAGTTTGAGGTACAGGTGTAAACTTATTTTAATAGTTGCAAAAAATCTAAAGCTAAATTATTCGTATATCCAGAAAACGACTAAAATAGGAATATTCTTCATTATTAACACACAGACTACTGGGCAAAGTATATGCGAATTCATACCAGTAATTACCCAAAAGTTCCAATATTTAATTAGTTCCGGTTTTAAATACGATTCCCACATTACTTCCATAGGAAACAAAACGATTCCCATTCACATATGTTTTCCAAGCACATTTCAGCACTTTGTGAGCTCCTTCCCCAGCTCATCAAGATCTTCAGAACACTAGACTTGCAAAGACCACCATATTTACAGTACTCCTCCAAAACATACAGCCCCTCTGGGATACCAACAATTCTCAAATTATACTAAGTTTTCCAACATCACTCCCTGCTTTCCCTACTGGAAAAAGCAACACCACCACAAAGAGGTGATCACCCATGAGATGTTGTGGTTTTTTTGGAGGCATGTCCCAAATTACATGTTCCACATTTGAAACAACGTGTGTTTGCACAAAGGGCTCGCAAGTATTTCCTTCAACTTAGTGCCATGAAATACATAAGTCACTCTTCAATAATCCAACCACTCTCAGATTTAAAGCCTTTATGTCTGTGCAAAACAAAACACAACGGGAGGAAGGCAACTGGCCAGACAATTGGTGAAGTTATTTTCCTCCTAAATATCAAAGCATTGATGTTTCAGCATTCACTTCATCTAGGAGACGCTGTATGTAAAATAAAGTTTTGCACGTTAATGACTAACTGCTCTGGAAATTAATATAAAATAACTAACAGCGTCTGCATGAATTAGCTGTTCGAGTCAATCACAGGTCAGCAGTGGACAAAGGAGCAATTTTAGGGGAAGTGTCCCTTTCCGATGGGACACACCAGGTACAGGCCAAAGCTCTGAGCACACAAAGAAATCCACCAGAACCTTTTATTTCGCTCATCTCCATGGCAGTGGAGAACATGGCATCTCAAAAACCAAACCCCAAACTCTCTGCTCCCTACACCATCCAAGGGGAAGAATTAAAAACAGATGTTTTTAAGAAGAGGAAAAAAAAAAAGTAAAACTTTGTGTGAGCGTGCAGTTTATTTAATTTACCAAGAGAAAAAAAGACAGGATGTAACCTCTACTACCACTAAGATCACACTTGTAAATATCACATAATCTTATGTAAATGAGATGTAACTGGTGTTAAGTTTCTTTTCCCTAGCCCTGCTCATTTGAATTCAAGAGACTTTTTCATTATGACAGCTGTTTCACGCAGAGATTTGAAAAATGCAGATTTGCCAGAGATTCTCCAGTTACCACCTTGGCTACTAACAGAGCGTCTGTGATTTATTTCAGCATTTGATATCACGCAAGGATCTCAATGTCTATCCCAACGTACAACAGCCATTCCAATTTGATCATGGTGAACTGCAGTAGTGTCTTCACTGCACCCATGGTAATTTTGCATCTTGAGCAACCATTTAATGCTACAGTCAATGCCTGATACATGATGGGATTATTAATATAACATTATGACCAAAATTATAATTGAAATCACACTTCATTTCTGTAAGCAAATGCCCTGTGCTTTGAACTGCAATATGCTGCTACCATGGACTCTTGCTCTGCTGGTTCCACTTCGTTAACTCTTTCTCTGTGGTCTAACCAGGAGCCTGCAAAGAGTAACCAACTTATCCTGACTTCAGCTGCAGTTATCAACGAGTGTCAAAGAGGTGCCATCTATAAAATCGTGGGTTTGCTGCATTGCACAACAACAACAAAAATAATAATTTGCTGGGACAAAAAAAATCCCATTCATGAGAAAATTTAAGAAATCAAGGGCAAGAAAGGAAATAAAAACATATCAGGGAGTCGAAGACAAAAATTATTTCAAAAGAATGATGCTTCAGGTCTAAGTAAATTAGACTTCAAATGCATTAGTATTTAGGAACAAAGTGCAGAAAGTCACGTATAAAAGTGTACTTTGTATAGGAAATAAAAGGTATATCAAATCTCCTCGCCTGTTTGCGGTGTGAGCTAGAAATATCCTCTACATAACAACCAAGTTCCTTTTTCATCTTCCTAGAACTTTCACTTACCGCTTTTCCTAAGCCCGTATTTTTAAAATCACTTCTTTTCCTAAATTTTCCTATCAACACAAAAACTAAGCAGAAACAATACTAACAGAGATCCCCATTAATATTTTTAGAAAAAAAACCAGCAAAATTCAGACCTCCCCTAGCTGGTGACATATGAGAGATTAAAAATTTCTCAGCGAAAAACAAAAACCACACAAAAAAGTCCAGAAATACTTGTCCTAATTTTTTGTTAAGCACTGGATGGTAAAAAAACAAATAATCATCAGTCCTGTGTGTCACAAAAATGACTTGACAATTTTTCCAGCCAAACACGATAAGGTAACAGTTCTCTTACGATGAGTTTTTGATGTTTTACATCCTAATATTTCACATCTTTCCTTTGTGTGCTATAAGAAAATTTATGAGAAATTAATATTTTCCACCTTCTTCAACTTGGACATAGTTTTCAGATGTTTCACACAAAGATGAAATTTACACAATGTCTTGCCCTGTTGTTCCATAAGTGAAGTATTCTCAAAACAAATAAATAAAGCAGATCATTTCTTCTTCTCAAAACGTTGACCTCAACACTACCCTAACTTCATTCTGAAGCAGATCCTTAGCTTAAGGAATATAGTTTAGAAATGCAGTATTTCTAATGAAAGGAGGAACACTTAAAACCACCCTGAATTTCTGCATGCCAGCTAGAACAAGCATAACTTTATTTATACCTGGAAAACACTAGCACTAGCACTATGCTAAATCTCTTACTCAGACACTGACAATGAAAATCCAGTATGCCTGTCCCTTCATTCCACTAAAGAATTAATTACAGTGTTCTCATTTTGTTTATTTTTCACCTCCTTACAGGGCAACAGGGATATCTAAATAATTTAAAAATAAAGGCATGGTCTCATAAAAATGCACTCTTTTCCTACAGATAAAACCTATTATGGTAACACAAAGGCCAAAAAGACAGGGGCAGGTACTGTATAAGGAGCTGCTCACAATACATGAGTCATCACACTTATTCTGCAGAATTTATAGATGAAGTGAAATTGCAGACTGGATTTAAAGCATGAACAACCCACCACGTGTCGTGATTAAGTCTAGTATTAGTGAGCTCCTATCTGTTTGCTCCCCCGTGTATGGAATTGTAAAACTCTGTCAATACACAATTCTGCTGTAACCAGGGAAGTTTTGCCCAACTACCTACGGGGCTGGCACTAAGTCGTGCAGAACGGATTGCTGCAGTCTGAAAAAACATTTGAAAGTGTTTACCTTTAGCTGGCCCAGAGGTGTGGTGCCAGACAAGGTTGGCACTAAGGTTCAGGATCAGACTAACGACTCTCACGTCCTGGGCCAGTGGAGGCTGGACACAGAGCTGAGGTGACACACCAAGGAAGAGCCGGCCAGCCCAACCCCTCACACAGCATCCCTTTCTGGTTAATCCATGGAGTGACAATGACACTGATTTGCCTCATCCTGCCAGTATAATGGCAAGGCACTGCATTGGTGGCTCCTAGAAACGGACAGGAGTGATCAGGAATAAAAGGGGGGGGGAGAAAAGGGGGCCATGATGAAGAAACGAGTGAAACCCAGCGTGTCTCACCATCGCACTGGCACACCTTACACTGCAATATCACAACTACATGGGGAAGGCGAGAACCAGAAACAGAAAGTGGTTAATGAGAAGGGAATTTGTTGACCATTTAAATTCATGTTACCCAAATATTATTTTTCTCCTAAAAACAGTGTAAGTTTGCACATGAACTACAGCAAGCAGGCGTTTTAGAATTTATTTAGTCCATAAGCCTGTAGCAAGAGACAAAAGTTATCATCACTATTTGACATTCTGGCACTTCTACCAGGAATACATTCAAATTTTGTTTTATAACTTTTAAAATTTAAATAAAGTATTTATTACTCACCAAACAATGCCCTGTGCCCCTGATCCTATGGGCTTCAACTGCTGGTAACGTTTTAGTACAGTGAATGTTGAATCTGCAACTTGAACACTGTAAAACTGACTGTCACATTTACTGTCACTCATGGTGTAGTGTCATGTAGTTTTCTCTCTCAAGGACCAGGTAAAGTTTTCAAGATCTAAAAGAAAGAAAACAAATGTTTAACCTCTCACTAATTCCAGGCAGACAAGATGGAAAATTATACATATTTTAATACATATGAATTTTTAATAGCATACCATTAAATAAGCATTCTTTCAACTTTGTGTATTATCACTGCTAATGAAAAACACTTGCAGACAGACAGCAAGTAGTTATAGATTTCACAGCTTTAAGTAAATGCACATTTGGATTCCAATCTCTACAACAAAAAGCAAGTAAATAAGCAACTCAAACCAAATAAAACCACCCAAATCCAACTACTCTACTCTTTGACAGCTACTTCCTAACACAGAATTACTACTAGGTCCTAGGATTGTACTAAATTCTCCATTACAGAAAGAAAAACATAAATTAGGTCTTTCAAACCCTGATAATGCAGATGAAAGTGACAGTGGAAATCCATGGAGTCCACAGATATAGAAAGAAATAGGGGTTTAAAAAAAGTTTTGTTTCAAAGCTGTTTTGCAGTTGTAATTATCTGCCCCTCAAATTCCCCGTGGCTGCTGCAATTTCTCCAACTTCCAGCCTAATTCAGTAGCAAATTTCAAGCAGGGCTCTGCCTTCCCTGAGCCAGAGCTATCCCAACCTATCCTCCTTCCATGTTTAAACACACCATACCACTCTATGCTACCAGGTACGGTACTTACAGGCCTACAAAAATTAGTTTTGTTACCATAGTTTGAAAAAGACTTTCATGCTGTAATAGAGAATAAGTTATAACCATCTGTCAGGAATGAATTAGAGGTAAGTAATTACATCAGAGAGCAAGGTAATGGACTAAAGCTCTTTAGCTCTAAAGTGTTATAGTATCGAGAGTACAGACCTCCTGTTTTCCTGGGCCTCCATCCCCCTTCCAAACCTTAAAAGAAAATTACCTCAGTAGTTACTGAAGAGGTCTCTAACAAATTCTCCCATTTTTCATTTCACATTCACTATGACAGATAGTGTCATTACAGCCCAGAGTAAATTGTAGAGTCAAGTGTTGCTTGAAACGGGAAATGAAAGCAGATCACCTTCCCCCAGAGCAGCTGTCCTAACCACCAGCCCGGACAACACATTTCAGCTAAAGAAAGAGCAGCTCTTAGCTCTATAGAATATTTGTGAGGCACTGCAAAACAGAAAAGCCTCAAGAGCAACCCAGAAACCCATCCTAGAAGGGCATACAGCCACACAAATAGCTTTGCCTTGCTTCAAGGATTAGAATTTGGAGCTCTCTCTTCCTAGATGCAGGTAGGAAGCAGCATCATCTTTTCCAGGGCTTAAGCCAGCAGATGAACTCCAAGAAATCTGCGAGTAAAACAGGCAGAAGACCTACAAATTCCAATCAAGACTGAACTGGTAATAGCTGGTCTTAAGGGATTCTCAAGAAATGTGCAGAAGTCCCTTTTGCCTTCCAGTTTCTTAAAATCTAAGCAGCATTACAAGCAGTAGATATTCAACCTGGTCATCTCTGGAAGCAATTTGGACTAAGTTTACTTGATATTTCCTCTTAAGAGACTTAAGAAAAAGAAGCGGAGGAGAAAGGATCAGCAAAGGGAAAATGTGAGCTACCAACTTTCTGCCTCTGGCACTGCAGTGGTACAGAGAATCACATCTCCTAGACAGTATTTTTAGAGGCAGTCAGATGCAGTTCCGCAATCAGCTCACACTAACGTGAGACCAAAACGCTGCTTTACAAGGTGCTCTCAACCTTTCCTACTACTTCCAGGCAAAAAAAAAACCCACTCCTCATTTCAAGCCTTTTTATCACTCCAGAGCTAGGCACTCCAAGGTACTAAATTTGTTGATTAACAGTCCCTAAGCAGCCACGGTATTTGTAGTGAATCTTCATACATTGGACAAAAGGTACGGCTGGAAGGTCAAGATCCGAGCTCTGAAAAGGGCTGACAGAACAAAACCAAAAAAGTATAGATTTTGCATAAGTTGGGTATCAAGTTAAAGACCTTTTAGTTACGTGAGAACTATGCCACACTCCTTCACGGGTTAATGAAGCATTTTTCTGTAACAGACAAAGTAGTACGGGAAAAGGAAGTTACCCTGAACTAGAGAAACCCTCCCTTTAAGGAACTTTGCACAAAGCCACCTTTTTAAAAAAAAAAAATAAAAAAAATCACTTAAGAGATGAGAATAAAGTCTTTAGACAAGACCCAAAGAGGGAATTAGGCCTCACAACACACAAGTTTGATGTATTCTGACATCCTTTGCAATTCTCCATGCTAAGTACCTGGCCTCTCCATAAGCTGAGCCCTAATTTTCAGTTGGGATGCAAGCTGCTTGGATGCATCAGGACATACATTATTTCAGACATACACATTAACGTAAAAAAATTAGGTGCCATGGGATTGCAGCTGTTCTCAGGGCTTTGGACAGACAATCTGTTTTATGGCAAGATCCCTCAAATAAAACCAGATTTCCCATTGCTCAAAGCAAAAGTGTACCTGGCAAATAGGTTTCTTAGTCCTGAGCTGTTACCCTCCTACCTGAAATAATTTGATCCATCACCCCAGCTAACACACTCCACACTCCTCCTGTACAGGAATTCTTTGGAAGCAGGCGCTATTTCTACATTTCTGAAATCTAAGGTTTCATTTATGGCTTCCTAGCTGCAACTGCACCTAAGAGGGCTGGCAACAAATGTGAAAGTCACAGGATGGTCAGCAAACATACTTCTGCTTATTGATTATAGTATGTTACTGAGTAACAATGTTTCAATATGTTTTTCTATTTCAGAGCATACACAATATGCATCTAAATTGAGTGGGTTTTGTTTTTTTTTCAACATAACTTGCTTGTACAATTGGGGAAACTTAAGAATCACAAAGCTGACTGACCACATCACCTGCAAGAAACTGACAGGAGTGGCTTTCAACCTATAGTTCATGAAAGATAATTAGAAAAATAACTAACACACCAAACCTACCATCAGTAGGCTTACGAGTTGTTATACAGAATTCCACTAAGGAATTTTTAGAAGGTGAAAGCAACCGTGCCATAGTGTACATCCTGTATCAAAGTCACTTCCCTAAAAGGCATTTATTAAAATGGCAAGTTATTATTAACCAGATCCGCCCTCTGGATACCTTCAAGTCAAAAGCTTCTGAAACAAACAGGTTGTAGCAGTCAGGAACACATTCCCAGGATTGTTTTGGTTACAGAAATGTTATTATTGACTATGAAGCATAAGAACATGGAGAGAAAATTTAGCTTGATTTTTAAGCCTCAAGCTAAAATTCTACTGCTGACAGAATGGACGGACAATGAGCATTTATGTATTTATGAAAAGAAGAGATATGGAAATTCTGTGCAGAAATTCTCCCCCCATTCTCTCATTCACCCTAAATATGAAGCATAAGAACATGGAGCCCTTTTAAGGGCTACTACCCAAGAGCATTGAGGGGGTCTCTTCTTATCTTTACAGCAATACATATCAACAGGTACGAGTCCAACTACAAAATCACAGCGAGTTACCTCCTACCCCTCTACTCACAAGCCATGAACAGTCTGTTACAAACATAGCTGGGTAACGTCAATCAGGACAGAGTTTAGAGGTACTCTGCTTAGGTCTTTGAAGAGTCAACCTTTTTCTTTAAGCTATTACTGACCAACGATTTTACCAACCACCTGTTACAGTATCATTCAGCTGTTAAACACACACTGCAGACAAACACTGGAAGGATCTCAGCACCCCTGCTAGGGCAAGTCGGTAGAAAGAGGGAAAAAGTTTAGACATTCATCTGCTGTAGCCAATTACGCTATTGCAAAATGAGGTAACAGCCACAGAACCGAGCCAGAGCACTCCTCACATCTCTTCTGAAACTTCTGCTGAGAAACCGCTCCGGCTCATGAGCGGGCTCAGGTTCGCTCCGGCTGCAGCAAGGGCTTCACAGGACGGGCCCTGCCCTGGGCTCGGCCGCGCTCCTTCCCTCCCACCCTCCCGGGACGCCGAGCGCCGGCCCGGCCGCCCACAGCGGTACCGGCGGGGCAGGGGGCCATCCCGCCCTAGGCCGGACACGAAGCGATAGGGGAGAAGGTGGAGGAGAGAGATCGCCCGGCGGAGCGGAGCGGGGCCAGCACTGCGGCACGGGGAAGGGCGGGGGGCTCGGCCAGGGCAAGCCCGCGGGAGAAGCGCGGAGGAGGAAGGAGGCTCCCGGCCTTGCCGCGTCGCTCTCCCTACCGCCCTCCCGCTCGGCCGGGCCCCGGGAAAGGCATGCAGGGAACCCCGGCTCTGCCGGCGCCTCGGCGGGTGGGGCCCGCGGGAGAAGCCGGAGGCTCCGGTGGCTACAGAGCTGGCCCCGCGGCCGGAAGCTCGTCCCGCTCCAGCCCCGCCGCCCGCAGGGACCCCCTCACGGCGGTCTCCCTCACCGTCTCCTCCCGCGGCCGGGCTTCGGCGGGACGGGACAGGGCGCGGCGCTCACGGGCTGCAGCCACCTCCTTCTCCAGCGCGCAGAGCCACCCCAGCCACAATGGCCTCCCAGTGCTCCACACAGGCCCCGCCAGGCCCGAACCCACCGACAGACAGCCGTCCAGACCAATCGTAACCCTCTGCCGGCGAAGCGCAACCAATCGAGACCTGGAGGCGGGACCTAGTAGCCGCTATATAAGGCAGCGCGCTGAAGGACTGCAGTAGAGCTGGGGATTCTCAGGCCAATCCTGGCGTAACCCTCGCCCCCTGACGTGATGTCACCATCGCACGACAAGCTGTCACCATACTTGTGATGTCACCTCACAGCAGTGCCTCGTCACGAGTTGCTTGTGGCACCGATCCTGACTGCCTCTCTCATCCGGGAAGCGGGAAAAAGCGCTCCGCGAGGGAAACGCCTCACGTCTATAGGTGGGATTTGAAGCACAGTGGGCTTCTGGGTCACTCTTTGAAGCACCACGGCAAAATGACATCACACACACTGGCAGCCTGTCCCAGCGCCACAGTCCACCATAGTCACCTCACATCCGTGCCTCAGGATGAGAATGCCATGCCCAGTCCCACACTGCAGGGCTACACTGACCTGTTGGGTCGGTGGTCACCCCCAAATCCAGGGAACAGGCCTCACATGGTTTTTCCAGGGTGGCCAGTGGAGGAGGGAAGGGATTCAGCCCCTCCCCAGATAGCTCAGGTATTTTTGACCCCAGTCAAAAATTGTAAGCCTTGCATACATCACCATACCACCTGCCCTGACAATAGGATTGCTTGGTTTTTAAAAGAGGTGCTGACTAAAAATAATCTCAGTACATTTTTCCACCTCTCCTGGGACTATCAACAGCTTTCTTGCCAGTTACTCCTATTCTCATTGATAATTTTAGGAAAAAAAACCCCACACCTGCACTTTTTTAAATAAATCAGTTTAACATATCATATAGATGAGCTGATGTCAGTTTCCTTCAATAGCTTCACTTCTTAGCATGAAGAGGACACTAATTCTATACAGAGTAAAAGAGCCTTTGCATCACTTACCAAAACTTACCAAAATACTGAGTTACATGTTCTTGGCATCTAGGTCAGATTATCGCTCTGCTTTTCATTATGATTTGGGTTCTTTTTATGTGGTTATAAAGAAATACTAGGGTAGGTTCCAGTAAGTAGCTGCTATTACAAGCTGGTGTAACGCTTTCAAGCTATTAACCTACATTCAAATACCTCCATTTAGAAACCAGCCTGCAGAAGAAGATCATGAACAAAACTCTAAGGATTTAGTTAATAAAATGCAGAAATTAAATATTGTGATTTCTGACTGTTCCAAAGTAACAAATGAACAGGGAATTTCATGTGTACCTACCTTATTTCTTTGAGGTTTACAGATGCCAGTTATTTCACTAGCAAAGTGGGCTTTTGCAGATAATATATGCTAATAAAATAGGGCTTTAGTCCTAGCCTGAAGATGTACTTCATATGCTTTTATTTGGCAGTATAGGGTGTTGGGTTGTTTTGTTTTTTTAAACATATATTCCAGTGTCTGCAGTTCAGATACTATATTAAATGTGAATTTGTAGCATCTTTTTCTTGGCCAGGGAGGCTACTTTATGACCATAAACAGATAAACAGCCTATGTAGAAATACAGACACAGTTTCTGTTTTCACCTGCAGGCAATTTCTTCCTCCATTCATCTACCTCAGCAAAAGGTAAACCACAAAGGTTCAATCAGTAGTTCGTGTGAACTGCAGCAGGTGCTACAACCGGGGATTATGCTGCTGTACCAGTACATGCCTGGCAAAACACTGACTTAACAGCCACCAAATTCACTTCTCTTGTACTCATGTGCTTCAGAAAGATGGTGATACGGGGCAAGCTACCCAGACCAGACAGAGTCTTTTGAAATCCAGCTGCTGGACAAGGAAAAGTACAGTGTGCCTACCTGGGAGACCCGCGCGACACAGAACTAACCCAAGAAGCAGAGGAAAAATCTGTTACCAGGATTTAGGCAAGGCTGGGAGAGAGAACACTGTCTCTCCTCCTTGTATCAGAGTGCTGCGGACTTCTATCTGTGGCTCAGACCCAAGATGAGGAGTCACCAAATTAAACAATAAAGCAAAATCCCAAACAAGAATAATTATATAATCTTTTAATTGCATTGTGGTTTCATTGTACACTCTCCAAACAGAAATATCACTTGAAAGACATCCAGTTCCCTCACTTTGTTGCACTGTACATGTTACGCAAATAAGAGCTGGGGTGGAATACAAAACAGAACGTTGCTCTGGCTTTTCAAATAATTAATTGAGAGAAGCAGAAACTTAAATCATAGCTGGGAATTTACAGCCACAGGACAGCTTTGCAAGTGATTGGTCATATACAAAACACAGATGCAAAGCGGGGAGGAAAAGGGATAGCAAATTTCCAGTTTGAGGCTGAAGTAGGGGAAAAAAAACCCACCCTAACAACGGTACACAAGTGACAACATGCTCAGTATTTACATTCTGAGCATTACCAATGCTACAGATAAGCAATGTACTAAAAAAAATAACTTAAAAAAAAGCTATACAATTGCAGTTATAAATACTATATCTTTAAAACTAGTTAAGTAGTGTAGGCTAAAAAAACAAACGTTCACAGTTACTCTGAAGAGAGCTGTACATATATATATATTGCACAGTAGAAAAGTTCATTCAGTATACCATGTGTAAACAATTTTCATCATCTTTGGCAATTTCAGGACCTAGAGGAATATTTGCTGTGAGCAAAAGCACTTGGGTACAAGGCACATCGAAAGCTTTTAAAGCTGCAAGATAAATCCTTCTGGCGCTTTCCAGTTAGCGCTGTCCTTCTCCTTAGAAAAACATGTACCTATCAGTTCAGAACAACATTTTCTAGAAGCGTAACGCAGAGGTCTGGTGACAACAACATCAGCTGTTCTTGGCCATTATTCTACAGTAACAGATTTGGCCAAATTTCTTGGAAAGTCCACCTAGAATGAAGAGAGAGACTTTCAGTATATGACATTCTGCGATTGACAGTTCATTTAGCATGCTTTTTTTTTTTTTTAGACTTCATAATGAGTTTTGCTTTATTCTAGACACATTAACCTCAAATGGTTCAGTGCTTTGTACTGCATAGAGTGTTGATACTGGCGAGGTGTGTCAGCCTGAAAATGATGACTGCTTTGGAAAGGGACCCCACGCAAAACAAATATGTATTGGTTGAGAGAGGGTTGGAAGCAAGGAGGAATTCAACAGTGAGTCACCTGCAAGATCTATAGTCTCTCGTGTTTGTTAAAGTGCACTATCACATTTTAAGGTTTGGTTCTCTGAAAAGAGTCCCATCTGCACTCTTAATTAATCAAACTAAGCAAATGATCTTTATCATTTTTCTTTTTAGAAGGATACTAATTAAAAAAAAAAAGAAGCTGAAGAATTGGCACAGAAATGCCACTTCAACTACAGTCACTATAAGCTCCAGCAGTCACATGAACTTTACACTGGTATGAGGAAGCTTAAAAGTGCACTAACTGGAGCTCTAAACACAGAAAGTACTTACATCGTATCCTCTGAGAACAGCCAGGTGGAACGAAAGCAACTGGAGAGGAATAACACTCAGGACCCCTTGAAGGCAGTCAACTGTATGAGGCAGCTCTATGGTTTTGTAGGCAAATTTTGAGCTTTCCGTGTCTTCTTTAGAACACAAAATGATTGGACGACCCTGAAAATAAAATGTTGCAGAGTTAAGTGAACTTCAAGCTGCTGAAGTATTGTTTCACACCACGTCTCTAGTATGTTTGAAGAGGCTCAGGTGACTAACAGCAGCAATGCAAGTCTTCATAATGCCTTTTGTCATTCACTGTTTTGTAAGACTTGGATGTTTTCACCCTGTAGTTTTAACACTATTACATTTGCTTCCAAACAAACAAAAAACCCAAACAAATGACCCTCCAGTTTTCACCAGTGGTGTTAACCTGTAATGACAACCTACAATGCAGATAGAGCATCTTATTTATAACTTAATAATTAGGGACAAAAAAATGATCATCAATACATCCTTTTCAAGAGGCAGAGTCAGCAACACTACAACATGCACCATCTCCTCCCCTGTGACCCTGCAGTAAACAAGCTCACCTGCCGAGCAGTGACCTGCTGTAGAGCATTCTGGCACTTGGTGAAACATGGATCCTTCATTATCACCATGATAACAGGCATCTGTTTATCAATTAGGGCTAACGGCCCGTGTTTCAGCTCACCAGCCAGGATACCTTCAGAGTGCATATAAGTGATTTCTTTTATTTTCTAAAAAAAAAAAACCAAAAGCAAATGCCATCAATTTACTCATAACTCAGATGAGAAATAAAAAACACAGGATGCAAAACACCAAGGCTGTACAGCTGCCACTTAAATACAGACATACAGTATCAAGCTGGTGTTTTCAAAGATCAGTTAATGATGAAACCAGACAGGCTTGGCTGCTGGGATCTCTAGCAGGCTGCTGGTGGAAGCAGAGCTTGGCTGTGCACATGCATTTGCAGATAAAGAAATGGAGCCACCAACAGGAACTTTAGGAACCGAAACCCCAGCACAACCTTGGCTTATGCCATCTATCTTTAACATTTCAAACTACTGCAAGAGATGGATATGAGTCCATTCCACTAAAATGCTTGTAACATAATTTATGAGTTTCCTGCAAGAGCATCTCATCCGAACATCAGCACATTGTGTTTTTCTGATGTTGTTTTCAAATGGGTCAGCACTTTAAATGGTTAGTTTGTTTTAAGAGACTCGTTAAACACTGCATTTATTATGTGAAAGAAACAAGAAACTGATTTTGTATCCGTGTTCCCCTTATGTATGTGTTCAAATCCAACAGGACAAAACACTCTCAATTATAGATAGCAGTTTTATTGCAGCAGAATTAAGTTGTAATGAAATATTAGAAATAAACTACGTTGCAGAAGCCACCAAAGCTCATTTTCAATAACATCCAACAATACTGAGAGGTTCCCTACCAGAGCTCCTTCCAGACAAGTGGCATAATTATATCCACGGCCCATAACCAGCAGTGATCTTTGTTTGTACAGTTCAAGAGCCAAATCGTGTATCTTCTCATCCAGGGACAATACTTCTTTAATCATCTCTATTGGGGTACATAAAAAGCAGGTATAAAAGCTTTTTTACCTGGAAAAAATAGTTTACTTGCAGCAGGATGTTCTAACGATCTATTAGAACAAACACACTTAACGTTATTCAACCCTTAAGTTTGCATCTTTGCAACTCTGACCGCCGTTTAAGGATGCTTTCTCCAGCCTTATTTACAGTAACAAATTCAAAGTGACTATTGGTTTAAGCAGTGCTCATAGGTCCCATTTGTATTTCTACAGGAAGTTTTGAACATCCAATCTAAAGTCACCTTGAATTAGTTTCCTTTTATTTATCCTGATTTATAGTGAAAGGCTTTAAAAATTTCAAATCATCCATTTAGAAGATCAAGTAATATTTCTCATACAAAACTCATTACTCATTCTCATACAAATCTCATTATTGTAATTAGAAATCCCAAGCCATGAAAATTCTGATCTTCCTGCCAAGTTTCTCAGAAGGGTGCTTGTAAAATTGGTGATTAATGTAGAAACTAATAGTTCATTTTTCTTATATTGTCTACCTTTCAGGAGGAGGGGGAGAGTGAAACTTAGGTAAGAAAAAGACATCCTCAAGTAATACTTTATATTGCCCATTAAACGACAATACCTATCCCTCCTTAAATCCAAAATATCAATATACCTGGCAATGACTTTAGTCCACTAATGATTTCCTGTCTCCTTTTCTGCAAGGAAATTCTGTCTTCAGACATCATTAGGCCAAACATTACAAGAGACACGAACTGGCTGGTATAAGCCTGCAGTCGTAACAAAACATTTAGCAGGGAGTTAGTACGACTTCAGATTGAAGTGCTAGAATTCCAGTTTTAATCGGATTCTGCAGGGGTGAAGTAGGAGAGTCAAACACTGAGCAGCAGTTACCTTTGTGCTTGCCACTCCTATCTCGGGCCCCGCATTGATGTGCACACCACAGTCAGTCTCCCGGGATATCGAGCTTCCCACGGTGTTGGTGATGCCAACCGTTAGGGCACGACGTTCTTTACAATACCTCAAAGCCATAAGCGTATCTGCAGTTTCACCTGGAAAACATTTACATCTTGGCTTCAGGTTGGCAGAGGATAGTAATGACTCCTGAAAAGCATAAAATTCTACACAAGTGCCTTCTAAATAACCGCCTCCAGGATTACACAATGCAAAGTGAAACTGAAAACAGTAATTCTGCATTCACTCACTGTCTAGATATTTGAATCAAGTCTGAAAGAAACTTTCATTCAGGACAAATCTGGCCCATTAGCCATCATCCTCCTCTGCAACATGCAAAAAAAGTGGTACAACATTGGCTTTTTAAAATTTTTCTAGTTTTCACTCAACTGAAAACAAACAGGAAATGCAGCTCACCTGACTGACTGATAAAAAAGCACACGTCATCTCTGAACACAGGTGTGTTTCTATCCAGGAAGTCACTAGCAAGTTCCACCATCACTGGTAACTCAGTTAATTCTTCCAATACTTGTCGAGTCTGTATTCAAGCAGCACACAGTATTTGTTAATATTGCCACCCATCAAAGTCTTGACATCTTAAGAGTCAGAGATAATCTAAATGACTGCTAATTACAAAAAATTGATAATTATAGCTCATCAGAGCATTAAAAGCCAATTTCTAGCATGGTAGGTAACAGCACTGGAGTGTTAATAAAAATGTGGCACAAAGGAAAACTAAATAAAAGGGTTACACCCCTCAGTGAAAGGCAAAGTTTGAGATGTAGACAAAACAGAAGACCTGTTATCTAAAGACCCAGCAACTAGGAGCTACATATGCATTTCAGCTAAGGCTGAACATACAGCTACTGCAGCGTGATAACTGGTCCCACAGCCGATAATGATCAGTCTTCGGCATCTTCTGATTTCTTTCAAATGATCCTTCAGGCCCCCCAGCAGAACTGAAAACCAACAAGAAAGCATATTTCAATGGTGTATTTTATTTTCAATTAATGCATTCAAAATCTGCAGGCTCAGTGTAGCCTGAACGCCTGTTCTGAATTACCTGTGCTGCTCTCAAAGTTCACCCTGCCTCTCATCGTGTTGACCACTGACTCCGGTTGCTCAAAAATTTCCTTTTGCATGAAAGCACTGAAATTACCTGTTTAGAAAAAAGATGATGTGGTAATGGTTAGGTTTGTTATTCGAAGTCTATTATAGTTAGAAAGAGATGACTTTTAAGTCTTGCTGTGGTAGCAGCTAATTTAAGTTGACTGTAGTAATTTTAAGAAAAGCTGAGCAAGAGGTGAGAAGAAAGGAGGGCTTGGGAGTTCGCTGTTAGGTTGGTTTCGTTTCCCAAGGCTGACAAGGTAACTGAATTCCCTTCTAAGGAACCTTCTGTATTCCATTTCAGTTCTTAGTTTACAGTCAAAGTTTGCCAACAACTACAACAACATTTAAACATGAGTTATATTTGCACTCAATATTTAGATGAGGGACTTTTTGATGGCTAAAACTGGGTAGGGTCCCACGCCACCCATCTCCCCTTGGTCTTAAAGCTCAGAATTGTCAGCACCCAGTAAAAGCAGCATAAATGTCAGGACATTTTCACAACAACCAAGTAGTTTTCCACCTTATTTACTACACAAGGAGTCAGTACCTATCCATCTTTGATGATACTTGTTTATAGATGTTTCAACCCACCCTTCATGATCTGCTGCAATTCCATCTGCAAGGTTTGGATGGCCCGGGAAGGATCATCACTAGCTGAACGCTCGAGTCGGTGAATTGAGAGCTTCCCATCAGTTACTGCTGCAATGTCATCATCTTCTAAGAAAATTACTCTGTTGGTATGCTCGATGATAGCACTACAGAAAAAATAGAAGCAAGACAAACCTAACACATCAGCAAGAATTGGTAGCAACACTCTTCAAAGCCATTAAATATGCTACACAGCACTTCTAACCCCCCTTCTCTCTTCTTTTTGGACATAACTGGAGATAGGACTATCATAAAGGAAATGGCTCCATCTGCTGCTCCTCCTGCTCTCTCACAGGAACACAGAGCAAAAGGCTCAGGAACCACAGCCTCTCATATCAGCAAGTTTCCTGCTGATCTGATCTTGCCTCCCAGGGTCTCTGGTGGACCTCTAAGGTCAGAATGTAGCTCTGATGCCCAGGTTCCTGCTAAGTGTGGAACACCACTGCAATTCCCTCCTCTGAGAGCTTGATTAAAGTGCCAAAACTGAGGCTAGCCTATAGCCTACCCAAATACTCAGCTGAAGGTGTCTATTTGTACCCAACTTCCTTCCTACACTGGATTGATTTTACGTAGAGGTTACTGATTGGCAGATATTTACAGTTTAATGCTGATGTCAAGCCTCCACATTTTTCAAGTACCTTAGCCCATGGGCTTTATGAAGTTATCTGTATTAGAAATTGCCCCATCAGTAAACAATTATACAGCAGCAAGGCAGCGTAAGATTTCCAGAATTATCTCACTGCTAAGCAGTAACAACATTTTGAGAAGCATTTAGGTACTTTTCCTACCTTGCATCTGAAGCAAAGAAGAATTCTACTGCCTTATCCCCGACAGCGTGAAGGCTGGTAGAGCTGTCCAGTCTTTTCATTCGGGAATTGCATATGTTCTTCACATTCTCAATGTTGCCTGTTAAAGAAATGAGACACTTTAAATGCAAAACCAGATCTGTTAATATCCAAGATTACAGAATATACAGATTCAAGGTATCACAGTTGCACAAGTATTTTTGGGGGACGAGATTTTGACACAAACTACGCATTCAGTAGTATAAAAATAGAATATCCTCAGCTAAGGAGCTATTTGGGGCATCAGCTGGTAGTTTTATAGTACAAAGACCAATTAACCTGTCTTCTAATCAAAGTAACAAAAATTTTAGCACTTAAATAATCTAATTTGATTTATCAACTTACATGTTCTATATAAGACAGGAATCTGTTCAGTGGAGAGCTTGTACTTGCTTCTAACCCCAATGAGCAAAGGACTCCCTCTCCTACAAAGGGAAAACACACAAGTTTATAAAGAGAAAGGTGCATATAACGAAGTCAAGGGACATCTCTGAAGCTGAAACGCAGTGCCCCATCTACCTTTCTAAATAGGAAGATCCTCCTCAACCCTGATCCTAAAGCCATTACATGGCAGGAGTTATATAAACTTGATTTGGTTTTGCCAAGATTCATCAAATATTATTATGTGAATAACTGCCGTATGCCTTGGCAACTCTCTCCCCATGAACTACACCCACGTAGAGGAAAATGTACATGAACGAGCTGTTTTCCTTCCAGTAATCACAAAACAGCCTAGCACAGGCACCAGTTTGAATCCTGCTTTTAAACAAAGCTTACTCAGCCTCTGAAGTGAGCCAGCAATCAGCTCCAGTGCCCTTTACTACCCAAATACCATTCCACCCTTTAGCCTTTTAAACTCAGAAATGTTGACCACACTTCTGAAAGCGTAGAATATTAAGGTATTTTTTTTAATTACATGTGTCACCCACCATATTGAAGAGCTTATTAAAAAAAAAAAAACCAAGAACAAAAAGTAACTCACACAGCCCCCAACACCTCAGATGACAAGTTTAGCTTCTCTTAATCTCCTCACTCCTAAAAACCCAAACCTGAGCCACATATAGAATAGCTCGTTTCAGAAGATGTTCTCCAGTTAGAGTGATGGTACAGCTGGCTTTTTCACAGTTTTAATATAGTCCTATTTTAGACCACAGAAGCAATGGGTTTTTTGGTTGTAGTATAAAACAGCCTTTATGCCCACGGCTACTTCACTTGCTACTTTAATATCTTTACATTTCCTGAAAGTTGTTTTCAAAGTTATAAATAAAAGTAGAATTTAGACAGAAAAAACTCATAAATGTTATGACAGCTACAGAACACTATTTGTATAACCTATTAGTATGGTGGCATTTCAGCCAACCTGAGCATACTTCTCTCAGTCTTTATTCAGTGTGAAGTAAAAACTGAACCATACCCTCTCACCCTTCTTTTAGATATAGGAGAAACATCATCACACTCTTAATATATCTTCAGACAGAGAGGATACACTGAGCTTCTTTAGGTGACACACTGTTAACAGATAACAGGCCACTCTGGGAATGTCAGTGGCTCATTCTCCTGAGTGTGTCATTTGGACCGTCTCCAACCAAAAGCCTATTTGCAGGAAGCAAGAAAACATTGTCTTTCACTCACTCAAAAAGTGAGTAGTCACAGTTAATTTATTAAGCAAAATCAAGTTAAAGTTTATAGGGAATCAACACAAGCCTCTAGAAATTCTGTGGCCCACAGTCACTGTATCTCAAAATAAGTTATATTTAATAGTCAGTTGAAGAGATGCTCAGCAGAGCTTTTACTGCACTTCACAACAATTCCATCTGCCTCCTGAATTTTGATTCATTAAGCAGTTTAAACATCAGTATTCCAGGAGGTTTTTGTTCTTACAAGATGTTAGCATCTTTTAACCTAAGAAAAAGCATGACTTACGTATAAAATGGACTTCTACTAACCTGGTAGCAACAGCTTCACCTGGGTAATGGATGCTCTTAAAAACCAATGCAAAAGCACCTTCCTGGAAACCATGCAAACAGAAGAGAAAAAAAAATAAATACCGAACTGCTTATCTCAATCAGTTGCATCTCATTAAACTGGGGCCCCTCTTCCTGAGGGGGTTTTGAAGCAAAGCTCTTTACGGCTATCAGGAATCTCTTCCTGGAGGGCAGACTGCACCTTTAAAGGAATTGGTCATGGAGCAGACCAAGCCAACATGCATGTAACAGGGCACCAGCTGAATGATCAGGAAGTGAGCACTTAGCCTCTCTTTATAAATAAAAACACCACCTTCTAATGCAAGGATTAAGAAAATCTCTGAGATGTTACATGTAATTAACATGAAGACTACTAGACGTCTACTTGTAGTAAGATTTTTAATAAGGGTGTGCATGCAGCTGCATTTTATCATGCATTTTCAGCTAAAATTTTGGAGTTACTACTTCTAGTTTAAGCAGCAAATTCTCACTAACCCATTTCCAAAAAAAAACCCTCCACCAAAATAAAAATAAAAATGGGAAACACCGAAACCCACAACACAGGAACACAAAGTCAACCACTCTATAGTATTAGTGCAGCTTGGAAACTTGAGGAGCATTCCAAAAGCAGGAGCAAAAGCCCCCACCTTGCAGAGAGAAGAGAGATGCTGCTCTCCAGTCTGAGACTACTTTGCCCTTCTTTTGTGCTCAGATGAAGTCTCCCTTCCCTTCAAACAGGTGGTTGCACCGCTATTCCCCCTTGGCCCGTACAGACAGTGTGAATTCCAGCCCTGCTCTAGGGGAATCCTACAGAGCTGCTTTGAGGAGGAGAAAGGGGAGGTAAAAAAACCAAAAGCATAAGAAACTGCAGAAAGGGGAGGGAAAACATCTGCCCAGGGACTGGGGGAAGAAACAAAGTGAGCTTCCTCCAAGTTTGCCATGCATCCATCAAAGATTTTAAGCATTCACATAGGAAGTAAGAGTAGATTCCCACTTCAGTTTGGGAACCAGTTGCTCCATGAATCAGGACAGCTTGTTAGATCCCTTTCCAGACATGGAAGCCAAGGCACACTATTAAACAAACTTGAATCACAGCAGTGTTTTAGCACAGAATATCCTCTAAGAACACACTGCCCTTTATGAGATACTTCAACCCCCAGAGGCTCCTACATTTTTTTTTAGCATTAAGCTGCTTCATTTAAAGCAGTGATAACCTGTTGCTTAAAAAAAAAAAAAAAAAAAAAAAAAAAAGAATGAAAACCAACCAACCAAAACCCACTTCTAATGTAATTTAAAAATTTATCACTGAAAAGCCTTTGAAGTTTACAAAATTTTCATCTAACTTCTTGGTCTATTAAGCATTCTTTAGAGGCCAAAAATCATTACTTGCAGCACCTGCAAAGGACTCCTGCAGAGGATCTACATGCATAAATGCAGAAGACAGGGGAACCCCATAAATAGCTTATACTAGTAGTCCAGGAAAAAAGGAACTTCCCACTTACCAGCTGTTGAATAACTCTTTCCACCAAGGCTGAGAAACTGGTGTCCTCACTCTCTCTGTTGTCATACACGTATTTGATCAATTTGGGGATCGTTTCTGTGTCCGTTTCAGATTCGAATTCATAGCCTTTGCTCTCCTGAAATATCATACAGAAGAGTAAAAAGTGTTTTCATCCTCAGGCAAGAAACACTGAAGAGTTTCTCACCAGAAACTGCACAGTCAGAGACTGCCTGGAGGACTCCACTGGAAGTGGATATATATCACTATAGGCAAAATATAAAGACTTATCCTGTCAAAGCTTACTCTTTGAGAAATACCTTAATAAGACACATAGTAAGACTTGCTCAGCATCTGTCAAGCAACAAGAGACAGGAGGAAGCCCACTCCACACACCCTCTCAAACAACTTGAGTTCAAGTTGTGCTCTACTCAGAAGTACTTTGCATTTACAATTACAAGAATGTA
This sequence comes from Nycticryphes semicollaris, assembly GCA_013400055.1. Taxonomy (NCBI): domain Eukaryota; kingdom Metazoa; phylum Chordata; class Aves; order Charadriiformes; family Rostratulidae; genus Nycticryphes; species Nycticryphes semicollaris. Next base: position 586,393 of record VXBJ01001151.1, on the reverse strand, counting down.
TTTTACTTTATTAGGCAGACCCCTTCATGCTACTATTTTACAGATGGTATCAAGAAACTTGAATTCAGATTCCAACAAAGGCATGAATGATCTGACAGTAGCTGGTGGGGCATTTAATTTCTAGTTTTAGAATCAAGTTGCCACAGGCTCACCAGAAATTTTCTCAGGTCCTTATAATTTGTGATGATTCCATTATGGATAACAACGAATTCTAAAAGGAAAAAAAAAACCAAAACATCAGTAACAGAAAGTTAAAATATTTAACTCAGAACACAAAATTAGAGGGGGAAAAAAAGCTTACAAGAACACTAGAAACTACCTGCTATAGCTTTCAGACCTACAATTTATCATAACATGGACAACAGAAAGCGGACACTTTCAAATTCTGCAGGCATATGACAGTTGTTCCAAATCATCGAGACTGTTTTAAACTACGCCCAGTAGAATAGCACCCTATCTTGCATCAGTTTTCAGAAAACAGATCTCATTAATCTTTAACATTGTTACTTTAGCCTCAGAAGATGCTATTTTATTGTAAAAGTGTCTAACCTAGATAGAACAGCAACAGCTTAGGCCTAGTATACAAAATAGATGCCATAAAGCTAGGAAAAGGAGAGTACAGGTGTAAGTACTATGTAAGTTCAACCATTTCAGATTTGTACAGTTTGAGAGCAGCAGAAATTACGTACCATTCCTTTTATCTGACCTCTGAGGGTGACTGTTTATTGCACTTGGTACTCCGTGGGTCGCCCAGCGGGTATGAGCGATTCCAAAATGTGTTTCAAAATCTGCTTTTGCATCCAGGTCATCTTGTTCTAGACACAAGAAATTCAGTTAATTGAGTACTTAAAGTTGAGCCTCTCACACGCACACAACTACTAAAACACTAAGAGAATTCCTACAGGCAAAAATTTAGAAGTTATTTTCTGGCTTTCTTTTAAACCATTTGCTTTCCTGACACTGCACTTTAGATAGTTCAAGCTACAGTGATTAAAACTTTCTTTGCCAAGACTGGACCATTTTCAGCCAATACTAACATCTAGGCTAACAGACCACATTACTACAAATTATAGTGTAAACGTATTAAAACACAACCTTGGTTCCTCACAGATGGAAGCACTGCATAGAGCAGATTGTGATGACAGCCAGATGCTTAAATGCTCATAAATTCTGCCAAGAGTCCACGTTCTGACATTTCAGCTACCAAGCACAGAAAACATCCCAGTAAAGCACCAAGGGAGCCCAGGTCTTGAACAAAGAAGTAACCAAAAGAGTGGGGAGTAGACTGGTAATTTCACCCCACTATGCATAAAGATCAGTTTGTTTTTGAAGTGCAGATTTGGATGGCACAAACAATTAAACTGCCATTGGATTACACAGCACAGCTATTTCTGGTACAAAATCATAACCGTAATTTCATGGTCTGACTCTCTGCAGAGATGCAGATATTGTTGACTGGGAGGCCAAAGCAAAGGGGTAATTTTTAAGATACCTACTGTGCAACTCTTCTTCCAGGGCCTTTACTTTTCCTCTTTTCTTAACTAGTTTGATGAACCTTTCTTTATCTTCATTATTATTTCCATCAATTGCCACTCCTACAATAAAAGACACAGACACAAGCATCATTTAAAGCATGAAATGCACTGGAGGAAAAAAGGCTGAGAAAATACAGACAAGCACACACTAATGAAACAATCGTTTTAAAATTATCCTGCAATGGGATAGACTTTCGCTAGACCATCTGTTGCAAGTCAAACTAGACCAAGTTCTACACCCACAGCATAGGTGAAAATATACATAAGCCATCTCAAATTTGGCTTGAGGACAGACTGATATTTTGCCCAATGAAATCAGCCAACTCAAATTTAAAGACAAGTTTAATCTTCTTCATCCTTTCACTGGGACTCGCGCAGAAAAAAGGTCGAGGCACAAACTACACGACCCTGTTTAAAGTTTTCTTCCTCACACCCTGTTTGTTTCGCTTATGTGTAATAAACCTCAACCACCATCCGATTACAGAGCTAACATCCAATTTAAAGTCCTGAGAAAAGCTAAAGAAGAAAATCCAAAATAATAAAGGTGATTAGTTCCAATCTTTTAATCTGCAGGACCAAGAAAAAAAATCCAACATGCAGACAGTAACACCATCCAGAAAGTCCCATATGTAGGTACTGGTTGCTAAAATTCATTTGTTGAGTTAATTTACATACCTGCAGAGTCATATCCTCTGTATTCCAGCCTCTGTAATCCTTTTATCAGGGTTTCAAATATTTCCTTCCGAGTCCGAGGCACTCTGTAGTTCAGATAAGCAAAAATTCCTGTTTAAAGAGAAAAGGGGAAAGGGGGGGAGAGGGGGGGAGAGAAGCAAAAGATTTTTTAGAGTTTGCATCCCTTCAGACTCAATTCAAACCCCTTTAATACTAGCATCACAGAGAAGGGGGACCCCACCTCCCATTTAATACAATTCTTCCTGCTGGGTTTTTAAATGGAAAGAGTTAAAATACAATAAAGGAATCAGGACCCTCATTTTCACCACGCAAATGTATACACTTTCCTACCCAGTTTTGTTCTCCTCATGTTACCCACCAAGAGTTAAACTGTTGAGAGAGCTTAAAAAAATTCTACTTTACATGAAAACCGCAGCTGAAAATGGGAACATTGTGATCTATTTCATATCCAGATCTAAACGTAGACATTCAAAGAAGGAATATATTCACCAGTACTAACACAAGGAGACTTTTGTAATCGAAGTCATGGCCTTAAATACCCACGGGTAGGTACTAGGCACAACACGTATTTCTGAAAGGCTCCAGCTTAATCCCGTATACAAGAGTCACTTCAGCAGGAAGAGAATAGAGAAGAAAACATAAAGAAAGGGCAGAAGTCAAAAGGATAGGACAACAAAGGACAGCAACAGAAGATACAAAAACAGGGTCACCCAAAAAACAAGCATTCATTCTGCCGTGCCTCAGCACAAGGCTGCCAGCCAAACCCAACACGTCGGAGACACGGGATCCGTTCACTTGCCCCGTGTTACTCAGCTCAACTCCCACAGAGGCATCGCAGGGAAGAGGAGAGCTCGCTCCTTGCCTACTCGGCAAACAGAGACTGGAGGAGTCTACAAGTCTGATCCCCCTTCTCTTGAATAGGCCACTCATCCACCAAGAAGTGGCTTTTTTTATCTCCCCTTCCACATAATTTTTTTATATTTTTTATTGGAAGGCAAAAGTACATTTTTTTCATTACAAGGAGTTTGGGGGATGTTGTTTTATCGTTAGAAATGGTGTAACAGACAGGTCACCTGCAAAGGAAAACACAACCATTCCTTTGTCTCCTGCTCTTTTGGGCACTTCTGCATTTATAAGGAGAGATCAGGCCCTTTTATTACCTCTTGCAAATCTGTACCCCAATAAAACAGAAACATCCAATTCCACTGTTTCAACAGTGTCCCCAAGCAACAAGCCAGGATTGGAGACTACAGTTAGCAAAAACCAGACTGTCAGAGCTCAACAGATAAGCAGTTCAGACAAGCAAATGTTTTAAATAGAGAAAGCCTTTGTTTGAAATCTAACACCCTCTTCCCCTTCAATTAAGGCTTTTGAACTGTAAATGCCTCTAAAGAAGCTGTTATAATGATACACCAATAAATCTCCCTTATAAATATTGTTGGGAATTCAGTTACTCCACTGGTTTTAAGACACTAATAGGGCCAATTTGACAGCAAGACTAAAAGACTCTTACATTGGTCTCTGAATTTATCTTGGAAGGATTAAAAGGTGGAAAATGCTTTTCTGCTACAGCAGTAAGATTTACGAGGAGCCCAGCCTAATTATTTCTGGAGCATCCAACATAACAGGGATATTAAGACAGTAGTTGCAATTAAAGAGGTATTTGGGAATTTGAACAGCTAAACACTGTATTTCATGGACGCCTTGAAAAATAATGCCTCCAGTTATATCCAGTCACCTTAGAGTGAGAGCTTGCTGATCTTTTCTCCAGACAGATACTTAACCATTCTCCAGCACAAACCACGAACCTCAAGAGCAGCATTCTTCAATTTCTTCAATATAAATTTCTCAACATCATTCCAGAACATTGCTACACACCTCATTTCAGATCCAGCTCTACTTTCTAGGCCAGATTTCACAATGTATTTAAGATGCATCAGCCTCGGATGTTCCATGTGGCATCTCTAACTACACAGAGCTCCAGGAAAAACCTTCCTTCGGGAGCGTCCTCACAATGCTACCAGTGTGCTGCAATTGTTAAAAAGATCCTTGTTTCCAGGGAACTGTAGCTGTGCTTCCACACACGTGAACTAGAAGACGCAGAAGTCACCAGAGGCCACTTACTATGAAAGCAATAGCTGCAGCCTGACTTTTCAGGGAATATATTATGAACTCTTTCAGTTAAAGGAAATAAGTCTTAACTCTCAGCACTGTTCCTCTAGTGCTTTTCTCTTTCATGATTTACCCACTTGCATATTTCCTTCCCTACTCAGTCATCTTTTTGGCTAGATTTAAAGCCCATTGCTCAACTCGTGTAGAAACAACTTTCGATAAAGACTTCTTGTAGCTTAATTCCTTCTGGAAGCAAACCAATATGACTGAATCTTAGCTGAATCATACTCATGACAAGAGAGTTTTGTGACTCTCGCAAGTTACTTTATGATGGCACCCTCAAGCTATTAGATACCATTTCCAGAGCTTGCATCTCTCCTCCCCAGTGAACGCTCAAGTACTCTCCAAGCTAATGCAATACTGAAGTGATGTGTATCAAGTCAAGTAATGCTCATTTGTCAGCACAGCATAAGCAATGAAGTATTTTCCTAAGTCATACGTACAAACACAGAATCCAGTGAAAGCATTTAGGAAGTGTTTCACTAGTGCATTGCTCTCTTGACCCGAATGCTAAATCTAGTTTATAACTTTCCATAATTACAGAGTTTGCAAACAAGCACGAACTAGGTCAACCATGTATGTCTTACCTTTAGAATCAGATACTCAAAACAGAAACAGAAGATTGTCAAAACATTGCTTAACCCAGCTTTAATCAGGCGCAGACACTGAACGCAGGGCTCACCCTGTACGTCCATATCAAGACTTTACAGTTTGCCCTTTCCCTTTCAGGATTGCAGAGCATCAAGAATTGGAAAAATTAATTGAGTGGTTTTTTGGTAGGAAAAATCCACAAGAACTCTTGCAATTCCAAGACTTCACCAAATCAAAGAAGGGGGCAGCCTCTACTTTAAGATTGAACAAAATTCACTCTTTTTTTTTTTAAATAAAAGGATGTCTTTATTGGGGTAGGGACATTGTTGATTCTAGGAACTTAGCTTTGAGAAAGTCCCAGTCTCAACTTCATACCCGGATGAAATCAATTTTTATTTAAAATACGTAAGTCATCAGTTTAAAAGCTTTTTACCTGTTTTTTAAATCCTGTGTACTTTTGCTATACTGTTTTAAGTGCAAGTGTGATAACATCTCAATTTTGTTTCCTAAATAACATGTTTATGGCAGCATTTAAAGACCTATGTATTTTCAAAACTGAAAACAAGGGGTTTAAATCTTCATGTGTCAGGGAAAACACAACAGGACATAGTTTCAACACTTAAACCTGGGAAGATATGCAAAAATAAAACCAACAACATCAAAGAGGTAATTTAGAAACTGTTGATTGTAACCTCAAGAACTCCTGCACTTCCTACAGCAGATCAGCAGGGCAAGGAAGATATGGGACATCTTTCATGATAACAAACTCACGTAAAAGGTCTCCAAACGTTGATGGGGAAGAAAACTAGGATTATTCTCACTGCACTTCACAAACTCTCTTTGCCGTTTCATCCCGAGTCAGTTACCCCACCTTAAACTAGATGTTTTACCAAACTCATCTAACACTGCCGACACCCTCATTTCCCAATCAGCCCAGATCTGCTACGTTTTTTGATGTTACCATTACATGTCTCACCGCTTAGTGCTTGCCACCCATACCCTCGGTTTGCTTCGGCACGGAGCCAAGTCTCTCACCTGAGGGGGTTTTGTTTAGAAGACACTGAGTTTGCCCCATTGACAGCGACCCCAGAGTCACGTAGGAGCTCAAATATCATCTCATGTTTCCATTCAAGTGAAAGAGGCTCACTGGAGTCCTTGCTCTTTCTGAGGTTAAAATTAAAGAGGATGTGGAGGCAGGGAAAAGACATGCAACTGCGAAAGTACGTTTTTGGGGGCAGTAACTCAAGTCACTTTCAGTCTGCATCTCACAAAAGAGGTTTTGTTCATGATGACTAAGAAGTACACACACAAGTTTTTTCTACTTTGAACAAAAGTACCCTTCCAGACCTGAAGGGAGTTTTGAGTGAAGAGACAGGTAAAGTTTTACTAAAGTTTCCTCTCCATAACTAAAATTAGCAGCTCCTGAACCCGCACTTTGGTTTTAACCTTATCCAAAGCATATCTAAGCAATCGTACGCACGCTGTTGGCATTATCTCCACCATCTCATCTTTATTAGATAAAGGAAGGTGAACAAGCTCACATCAGCTTAAGAATTAAGCTCCTCCAGCGCCTTTGTTTCGAACCCACAAACTCTTCCCATCGCGGCGGCTGGGAAGTGAGTCACAGCTGATCCCCCGTCCCGGGCCGGGGCCGGCGGAGCACCGGGGAGGCTGGATGCCAGCCCAGGCAGTGATGCAGCCAGGCATGGGGACCAGCAGGAGCAAAGGTGAACAGCGCGGCCAGGACACCCCCGGAGCAGCCGGGAGGTGGGAACGGGATTCTCCCATCCTAACACCCGGGGACAAGCCGCCGGAGAGGGGAGGACATACAGAGGCAAAGCTGCGGGAGACTTAGAAAGAAAAAACATCCTTTCTTCGGGAGGACGGAGGAGCTTCACCTTTACCCGGAATCACCGCATGAGCCGGTCATTCCCTCCTTCCCACACCCACAAAACGGGTGCAGCGGGACCCGTCCCGAATGAACCCGCAGCGACGTCGGGACCGCGCCGCCCCGGGCCCCGCTGTCGAAGCGGGGGCAGCCCCGCAACCGGGAGACAAACCGGGGGGCTGTCCCTGCCCGGGGACAAAGCTGCCCTTGTCCCCTACCCCGCCAGAAGAAGCGGCCGGCACGGACAGATCTCGCTCCTACCAGCGACCCCCGGCTCCGGGAGGGGGGGCGAAGGGCTGCGGCGGGCCCCTGACGGCCCCGTCACTCACCGCACATGGTCGCGCCACACGATCCTCCCCGCTGACAGGAAACACGGCTCCCGCCCGACTGCCCGGCTGGGGGACTGCCGCCGCCTCCCCGGCTCTTATAGCGCGACCGGCTCGGCCCCTGCCTCCCCGCTCATTGGCCGTGGAGCGGGCGCTGGGGCCGCTCCGCCCGGGGCCAGAGAGGCTGCACGGCGAGGGGCAGAGCCCGGGCGCGGAGGCGGCCCCGGGGGCGGGGGGGACGCGGGGGTTCGCGCCCTGCCCTGGCCTGCCCCGCCTCGACCCTTCCGGGGGCTGTGGCGAGCGGCGGGGTCTGCTGGGCTCCTCAAGGCGGGAAAGTCGCCCGGGAGGTGATGGAGCCTGTCCTGTCAGGTCAACATGTCCAGGCTTGAGGTGCAGAGGCAGGGTAGCCCCTCTCCAAGCTTGGCAGCGGAAGGTGCCCCCCAGTTTCCCAGCCTTTTCGGCCCCCAAGCATTTAGAAACATGTTCTCAGCAGCCAACTTTCATCTGCCGGGGCAGGACCTAAAGCACCTGTGTTGGTGCTCGGTTAAACGATGGCTACAGGCACATCTGAAGGCGTGCAGAGAGCCTTGCCCTGCAGGAGCCAACTAAACTCCTGGTCGCTCTGTGATCTCCAGTTACTTGGCAAGAAGGAAGCTCTAGGTCAGCTCCAGGAGCCTGTTCTGGCCTCTGTATCTCTGGGCTCTCCTGGGGGGCAGATACCAAGAAGGTGGTAGTGGCCACAGGCCATGGCCTGGCCGCCATTGTCTATGAGGGCACACCTCAGTGCAGGCCTGGTCCTGCTCACCTGAGCTCTGTCCGCTTCTTCTGAAGAAACTTGTGATCTCTCATCTCAGAAGACCTCCTCCAAGCAAACGGGATGGTGGCTTTTAATGCGAGGTGCCTTGCAGCTTGGTTGGGACTGCAGGCATTCACAGAAGTAGCTCAAGCTGCTATTTGAACAAAGGATTCCAAGCCGCTGTTTGAACAAACTTGATTTTTTAAAAAATATGTGAAGTTTCAGGATGATTCACCCTGCTTTTAGCTGCTGCTTCTTTACTAAAACATACCAAGATAGAGTTGATCTAAGTTCTCATCATGGAGTTATTGAAACTGAAGTGCAAGGCAGCTTTTTTAAGCTAGAACTTAAGGGTGCATTTTGTCTTACATTTCTTTTTGTGGTTCATTTTTTACTTAATGTACTGGTTCCTTCAAACTTTGTCACTTTTGATGGAGAGGTTGAATAAAGGATAAAGGGTGAAACAACATTTCAACTACAAAAAAACAGGCATTTTTGTAAATTTTTGTGCCACTAAGAAGGGGAAACTCTCAATCTTAAGGCAAAAACCTAGATTTAAAGTAGTTTCAAATCATAAAGTCAAAGAAAATGATGTTCGAAACTCTGCTGTAAATTAGTGTCTGAGAAGAAATGTGAAACAGTGATGCGCATCATGCTCTGTAAAACCCAGGTTTGTTTCCTTTTCCCCTTCAATCCCCAGAATAAGACCAAGGAGGTCCATGACTTGTCACCATTGTAGTCCCAGCTCTGCCACTTGACCTGCCGTGTGACATCAGGCAAGTCACTTTGACATTCCATTCCAGTTTTTCCTGTCTGTTTGCGTTACTTTGCTCTTCCTCTGAAGCAACCTCTAATCTTGTTTCCCTCAGTCCAGCCCAACCGAAGGGGGAAGTTCCTAATTTCAGCTTCACTTGTTAAGTAGCATCTCTATTCATATTAAATTATATACAATAAATATAAACTTTTTTTTTCCTCCCTGTGCAACATGAATTTTAACATGGTGGAAACAGTGGGAAAGAAGCACTTCTTTAAAAAAAAAAACCAAAACAACACATCACTGCAATATTAATTGCCAAAGATCACGAGTCAGAGCCCAAAATTTCACTCATGCAAGACATTTAATGTTTCCATGTGACATTCGCAGAGAGAAAACTAAACAAAAATGAGACTCAACTGCAAGTATGAACTGAATTAATTAGTGGTTAATGTGTCACTTTGGTAACTTACCAATCAACACTTCCCAAACTCATCTGTCTGATGACATTTGGCTTTTTTTGTGACTTTTTGGAAGTATATTAGAGAATACATCAATTGTGGGTTTGTTTGGTTTGAAGGGACAGATTTTACAGCATTCAGATGATCTCGAAACTTGTTAAAAGCCTAAAAGCCAAAATACATGAAAACATCATCTACTATATTGGACACAAGAGGGATGTATCAATTCTGCTGTTTCTCTGGAAAAATGCTTTTCTCAGGAGACCGTTATAAAAAACCCCAAACAGAGAGAAGAGCCTGTAAATTGAAGGTTGCTATTTTCATGCTATAGGAGACAGACGTCTAAGAAGCCACAAGGAGATCAACTGACGCGACTTGCCATGAAAGTCTGGACACAGGTCTGAGCGATACTATAGGGATCGGGAATTTTTGCCCAGATATTTCATTCTTTTTTCTGTCTTTATGCAAGTGATCAAAAATAGAAGTAGGAGACATTAGGGTGCAGTGTGGAAAATACTGTAATCACTGTTCCAGCGTCAGGTAGCAAGGAGGTTGCCTGGGGCACTAAGTAAGCGAAGGTGAGGAGCAATGGAAATCATTCAGGATGTGGTTGGAAAGAAGAAGGATTTATGCTTAGGCTCTCTCTGAGCCTAATGCATAAGAGATACTAGTTCTTACAGCGTTTATGATCTGCCCTGAAAAGCAGCCAGTGGCATTTTAAGGACAGGTCTGTCAAACTGTAGTCCACATATTCAAGAGATCAGATACATATCTAAATACCTTGCCATACCTTGTTCTGTTCCGTGCTAGACACCAAAGAGGACTGAATTTCCTTCTGAGGAGTTTCAGTAACTTCACTTGTCCCAGGGAATAAAAGGACAAAACCACTCTCATTAGTAAACAGGGGAAGAAAAAGTATTAGTGGGTGTGAACTGCAAAAATTAAGAGATGTGATAAATATCAGGAAAAAAATCAGGAGGATTTTTTTCCTGATATTTATCACATCTCTTCATTGGTGACACTGCTGGATAGACCCTGTCCTGTGAGGCACCACTAGAATGAATGACCTGTGGATGGTGCAAAGGAAGACGGGTGACCAAATGGGAGTCCCCTCCAACTCCAGCACTTCTATGATTATAGCTGGGTTATAAAACCCCTTTTAAATTACCCTTTTTGGACTGCTGTTTGAGTGGCTACTGCATTTTCTGAGAATTAATAGCCTGTTGCTACGTTCACACTGGAGTACACAGCACACGTTCTATTATTAACAACAATAATTTATTATTTTAGGGGTTTTGTGTATATAAAAAAGAAAGAAATAACAATCTGAAGACAAGAAGCACTAGGAAGGATTCCCTGAAGGGTTTTTCTTGCTTTGAAATGTGAAAGTTGAGAGACCAAAAGCAGCCATTGTACATTACAGGCCAGCAGCCTCCTCAACTAGACTCCTGCATTTCTGCCATTTTTAGGTATTACTCCTAATAAAAATATTTAAAACATTGCAAAAAGTTGAGCACTCCTATCACCATCACTTTAATTTTAAATATTGGACAGGGATATTCGCTACTGAGGCTCTCAAGAATATTTAGGCTGCCAGGCTAATCTGGATTTACCCCCATTTCTGCCCAGTCTGATACCGGTGGTACCCTAACCAGGAGTCGCTCCAGTGAAACTGAATTTCACTCACAGAAAAACCAAATGTGAGGGGCTGACTTTGGTGGCATCTGAAGGAGGTTGGGCTGTGCTTGCTGTAAAGCCCGTGTGCTTCAGAACGGGACACAGCTACGTGGGAAAGGCCACCCGCCCTCTGGGTCCATCTCAGCTCCTCAGCGAGTTCTGAAGAGAATCAGCAAGTGCCTTTGAAGTGAAGATGGTAACACCTTTCTTCTGCTGAGAAGTTCAAAGGGGGAGGAAAACATGTGTGTTCTATCGATGGTTCTCTCAGCAGAGGTGTCAGCTAGCAAGTCACCTAGGATCTAGGACTAAAGAGTTGGTATTTTCAGTTTAAGAGTGCATAACAGTAATTAACAGCTTTTCATTTGAGAACAGAGGGGAGTTAATCATCATTGGTCGCTGTCGGACAGCTGTCTTTGAAATGCTAAAAATTACATGTGTTAGGAGGAGTTCCGCATAAATGTGAATCAACGTCATACCTAGGATTGAGAATTAAGTGACCGTGATTTAATTCAATGACGGCTTTTCAGCAGAATTGTCGTGATAAGCATATGTAACGTAGAACCAACCCAGCTAATTAACTAGATTTTAAAGACTTTAAAAACACAAAGGCGCATTTAGTAATTATTAACCTAAAGCATTATGTTCTAAATAGCACTAAGCGGTTTCCTGCGTTTTTGATGTAAATTCTTCATAACAGGAGCGGCAAATAAGTTAATGGGAAGTGTCAGGGAGACAGAGAAATGTTTGGAAAAGTCTGCAGCTTTTGGTGCTGGATTAGTTTTCTCAGCTTGTTGTGTGGTCCTTCAGGTCAAGAGTAAGAAATGCTGACAGAGCATTACTGATAGCTGTAAACCTGCCCTCCCCTGCCCCATTTCTGGGCATCAGGACCATCCACTCAGTATTTTTCCTAAATACAAGACTCTCCCAGATCACGTGGGATTGGAGGGAGCAAAGCCAGCTACTTAAAACAGCTGGGCAAAGCGTGCCCGTGTAAGAAGTCAAGAAGCTTAAATTCCAAAGATAAAAGAAAGCGTTAAAATACATCCTTAATTCTTTCCAGTAAACACCAAATTATGGCTTCACTGTAAGCGTTTGAACAAGGAGCTGTTTAGAAAGTCAAAAAGGTGCCGCAGCTACAGCTGTTTATGGGTCATAACAGCTACATCACACCACAGGACCGGCCACAGCATCACCTCTTCCTTCTCCGCCAAAGGAAAGCCTCGCACTCCCCCAGTCCCCCCAGATCCCTCCTGGCAACAACCAAACCGCCCTCCAAGCTCAATAATTCGGCACTTCCCGAGCTGTGCCAGCTCACTCAGCACTGAGAGCAGGGTGAAGCACAACTTCTGCGCGGCTCTGCTTAGTTTTATTTCTCAGTGTATGAACCTGGCTTGCTATTTTGCTAAGAACAATTTCATTCCGCTCTTCTTTTGGTTTGTTTTCACAGCTTTAATACTTCAAGGATTTAGACTGGCCTTCGAAAGGAACACCTTTGAAGCTAGAAAATAGTTTTGCTCCTGGCTGCCCTCCAGTTTGCCCTTTAGACAGTTCTCTGGCAAGAAGCTTCTGATTTTGCAAATCGAAACCTGCTGCTTTGCAGAGCACAAACCTGCACCATCCACAGAGTGAGGCAGGGGGATGCTAAATAGCAGCCCACGTTCCTCCACCATCTCACCCTCCAACAGTGCTCCTGCCACCACTGCCCAGCAAGAAGCTGCTACGGCAGCAACTGGAAGGAGCTGGAGGGAAGCAGGGTGCTGGGAATGTGAGTTCCTTCCATACAGTTCCAGTTATCAGCAGTTCTAGACTAAAAGGAAACAAATCCAAATTTCTAAAAGCAGCCTGTATAACAAGACACATCTGGCTTTCCCTCACACGTTCAGATCTACTGTCCCTATCGCTTCCTTCTACGATTATAGATAGGCATCAACAGATTACATACCAGGAACTCAAACACTGACCCCCTTCCTCTTTTTTCTCCCATTTGTGATTAAAATAAATAAATAGGGGGAGCCAGATTCAAGATACAGCAGTCACTTTTAGGGCTGGTGTATTTAGCACTGCAGCTGCTGTGTTAGTATTTATTTAAAAAAGAAGCTGAAAGTAAAGTACCTCGTGCCTGAACACCACTAAACGCCCAGAGGTGACCAGAGATTCCCCAGCTTTAATAAATACACAAAGAGTTATGGTAGATAAGCAGTACTATTTGTTTCACAACTGATAAATGATTGAAGGAAACTCATCTCCCAGGTGGGCTATTTTCAGTCCTGGAGTCACAGCTATTGCACCAATATCTGCTCTTGCCTACATTTTCTATATTTTTCCTTTTTAAATGCTTAACATTTAAATCACAGCTACAGCTTGTTTATGTAACAGCTTATGGTCTTGTTCTTTTGGCAGTTTATTCAAAGAAAAATGGCATAATCAATGCTTAAATGGAAGCATTCATTTTCTTTCACTGCCGATTAATGACCCCACCATATCTCTCTGCTAGAGTTTGGGGGTTATTAGATCTGCCTGCCATAATCTACCAGTTGTCAAAATCAAGTTGGGGCACATTTCCATTGGTAGAAATGAAGAGATGGCGCAGGGGGGGCTTTCAGGCTAATTTTAATATCACCAGCCACATGCAAGCCCGGTTCAGTTCTTGGGCAGTTCCTCTGTACTAGGAACTAGGAAATAATACAGGGCATCAGTTTGTTCCCTACGTAGGTAGTATTGCTGTAGGACAGGCTGATGGAGACTGCTGCAGAAGTTACATCTTGATAAATTAACGGAAAGAGTGTGCTACACAACCTGCGACCAGAGTGCACGACGTTAACCTTACGTTAGCATGAAATGGAGGAGGAGGTGTGCAGTGGCCAAGAAGGCCAAAAGCATCCCTGGGGTGCATCAAGAAGAGTGTGGCCAGCAGGTCGAGGGAGGTTATTTTCCCTCTCTGCACTGCCCTGATGAGGCCCCAACTGGTGTCCAGTTCTGGGCTCCCCAGTTCAAGAAGGATAAGGAACTGCTGGAGAGGGTAGAGCAAAGGGCTATGAAGGTGACGAGGAGACTAGAACATCTCTCTTATGAGGAAAGGCTGAGTCTTTTTAGGCTGGAGAAGAGAAGACTCAGGGGGAATCTGATCAATGCCTACAAATACTTAAAGAGTAGGTGTCAGGAGGATGGGGCCAGTCTTTTTTCAGTGGTGCCCAGTGACAGGACAAGAGGCAACAGCCACAAACTTGAACATAAGTTCCATCTAAATATGAGGAGGAACTTCTTTACTTTGAGGGTAGCAGAACCCTGGAAGAGGCTGCCCAGAGAAGTGGTGGAGTCCAGTATCTCTGGAGATATTGAAACCCCACCTGGACAAATTCCTTGTGTGACCTGCCGTAGGTGGACCTGCTCTGGTAGGGAGGTTGGACTAGATGATCTCCAGAGGTCCCTTCCAACCTTATATCATTCTGTGATTTGGCAGCTCACCCCCCATGCCATTGCCTCAAGTGCCTGTCCCATGGCAGCCCACCTTTGCTGCTACCACCCCTCAGTCAGACTCATGCCCAGCCATAAGTCTGTCCCCTGACAATTCTGCAAACTCCACAGTTAAACAACTGCTACAACCCAGCTATAAATTGCACTGTTTTACTGCCAATAAAAAAATCCTTGTGTTTTTCCTTTTTTTGTTTAAATATAGACTTCCCTGCTATTAAATGCAGGGGGTTTTGTGCAATTAACTTCTTGTAAGTAAAATAAAAGAAAATAAAAATCCTCTTTTGGGGTTCATTCACTCAGATGGACTTTATCTACTCCCAGTAGCTCCAGTTCCTGAATGGATTTAGAACCTCATGCTTAGGATGCCCCATGAGACGCATGGAAGGATGACATCCCTGTTAGGCATGTTTAATGCTGTTGCACCAAAAAAGTTGCCTTTGGCAACCAAGGTTGCCTGTGGTATTGTCGTTCAGCTGTGATTGCTTTGACCAGGTGAGGTAAACTGTAGGCTGACTGAAAGCAGGAAATTCAGTTTTGAAGGAGAACATTGTCCTCAGCTTACCCCATCATTGTGCCCGGGCAAGTGGGGGACAAGATGATGACCACTATGACCTGGACAAAATTTAAGGGAGAATATGGGGCATCAGGGGATGAGAGAGATGCGAGAAAACCAAAGAGAAGTAGATATTTATGTTTTGTGTATTTCCATTACATCTGAAGATGAAGTGGGTTTACTTTTAAAAAAAAAAAAGTTCTCCTCCAATCATAACATTTAATTTCAAGTCAGATCCAAAAAGCTTTTATTTAAGCTGTACATTTTGACATCAAATGCAGGCAGTTGTCAACTCAGTTGACCAAAACTAGCTGGCAAACTTGAAACCAAAACAGCCAAATCCCTTATTTGTACAGCTGCGTGCGCCAGACTCGCCTCCGCTCCCCATCCACGATGGTGCTGCAGGACATCAGCTCTGCTCCAGGGCTGTGGGCACGGGGTCCCACAGCAGCCAGGCGGGGTGATCACAAGGTCTCTCCTGGTTCTGTTTTGGAGGGAAGCGGTGCTAAAGTCTTCTAACCCTGGCATTGTTTAAACTGGTGCCTGTGCAGCCTAAGAGAGCATCTGAATGCTCTGCTGTCAGTGCCAGCGCAGAGCTTGGCCTCAGATGCTGTTATAATACTGTTTGATTGCATCAAATTAACTCAAGCACATATAGGTGTTGAATTCAAGGCATGAAAGAGCCAACACTTAACAGGAGTACATGCATTTATGAAGCCACCTGGCGTGAAAAATTGAGATTACTTCTAAGCAACCGGAATGAATGCAACTTTAGCTTGTATGTGCTAAAGGCATCATAAGTTCATGAGAAATTTTCGAATAAGGAACCATTCTATTTTACATCATATATCTTCTGAGCTCATTTACAACAAACGGCACTAAAAGGAGGGCCCAGAGAAGGGCAAGGAAGCTGGTGAGGGGTCTGAAGAATAATTCTTAGGAGGAGCAGCTGAGGGAGCATGGGGTGCTCAGACTGGAGAAAAGGATGCTGAGGGGAGACCTTCTCACTCTCTACAATTCCTTGAAAGGAGCGTGTAGCCAGAGGGGTGTGTGTGTGTGAGTCTCTTCTCTCAAGTCACAGGCAATGGGACAAGAGGAAATGGCCTCAAGTTGCACCAGAGGAGGTTCAGACTGGAGATTAGGGAAGATGTTTACACTGAAAGGATTATTAAGCCTTGGAATGGGCTGCCCGGGGAAGTAGTTGAGGCACCATCCCTGGAGGGATTTAAAAGATGGGTTGACATAGTGCTGAGTGACATGGGTTAGTGATGGGCTTCCTCAGAGTTAGTTTGATGGTTGGACCAGATGATATTAAAGGTCCTTTCCAACCTAGACAATTCTGTGATTCTGAAAGACGACAGAAGGAAAAGCTTCACAGTCTGTCTTGCATCCACCACTGGAGCTTGAACAAGAATTGCCATGCTGGGAACCAAAGGTGATGATCTTTAGGGAGGACTGTGGGTTCACCAAGCAACCACCAGCACCCTTGGCACTAAGAACCAGCAGTTTGCTACTTCAGCTTTGCAGCCATTCCCATGAAGTGTCATTTGATTTTTGAACTGGGTCATGCTAAGGAAATCCCAGCTAAGAGTCTTTGCCTTTTCCAAGAAGGAGGATTATCATCTGCCATAATTACACATTCCAGTTTACAGAAAAAAAATTCCAATTTCGTTTTCTCTGAGTCACATTGTTTACTGGCTGCCTCCAAGTGAGGAGCACAGATGGTAAAGTGAAGTAACAAGCCACGGCAGCCTCCCTACACCACAGCTGAGAGATGAGGGATGCAGAGGGGTTAACTAGAACTTAGCTCCAACTGGCAGGAGTCACAGTCCTGTCCAGATCTGGGCAAAGCTTTTCTGTGACATGACTCCTGCCTTGAGGCTGCTCCAACACATTGAATCTACCCTCCCACGTCAGCAAAGGAGCATAAAACCTAACTCAGCTTGGAATCCAAGACTACTAAGAAAGAGAAGCTTGAACAGAGAGATATTTTTTTTTTTTCTTTCTTTTCAAGCAACTGAGTCTCCCAATCCTGGAGAGGTTTACCTAACACTTCTAAAGTCCCAGGCAAAGTAGTTTTGTTAGCCTGTATTTACATAAGGCTTAAAGGATTTCCCAGACTGTAGGTGTGCCTAAAGCACCTCGTCATTCACAAGAAACACAGCTTCCAGAAGCTCATGTTGAAATATCTTTTGTAGCAGACCCTCAGTGTGCGCTGAAAAAAATGTAGCGGTAGAGGTTTCACATACACATTTTCCCCTTCCACCTCCTATTAGTTATTGAAAAGGCGGCTCTCCAAAGTCACCTTGTTTGTTATGGTGTCACTTGTGTTTGTCAGAAAGCCCTGGACCAGAGCCCAGACTCTCCCACAGCTTAACATCAGAGGAGGGTAACAAGAGAGGAAATATTTGCCATCTAAAAGGTACTGGGAAGTAACATGGCAGGGAAGGGTGGCTCCTGGGACAGGCTTGGGGTACGGGACCTCAAAGAAAACACTCTAGAAATGAGTTGCCAAGAGCTGGGACAACGTTGTTTCCTTTCCCCCCCCCCCCCCAAATCTAGGTGGTGGGAATGGATGGAAAAACCTACCAAGTGGAAGAAACAGCTGTGAGACTCTGAGAAGGGAGAGCTCAAAGTAGAGCCTGGCTAAGAGCTCTGTGCTGGCAGCAGGGCTGCTGCCCGGTTCAGGAGAGCTGCAGCACTCCTGTACTTTTATTCATGTGAAGAATTGTTTTTTTTTACTTCTCCCCCCAAAAATAATTCCACTTCCAGCTTCTTCCAGGCAATCACATCATTGAAATGCTGCAGTCTACTCTTGCAAAGTGCCTAGCAAACAAATGGGTCAAATAAATGCAAGCACAAAACTCCACCTTTCCAAGGCACAGCACCACATTATCAAAGAGCTTTGCTGCTGCCTGGAGTCAGGATCTCACAGGTTAAAATTTGCAGCACAGTTTTTATTTCTGTGCAGGGTTCCTGTGTGTTTTTTTGGTAGGAGAAAAAGATCCTTGTAGGGAAAACTACATAGTTTGAACTCTTCACTGAATAAATTAACATCACCCATCTCCTCCCCTTTCCTTTCCAAGGTTAGCACAACTGGAGTCTTTAGTAGCGAGTATCCTGTTGGTGTTCTCCAAATAAACCTGAATTCCAGAGAAGCTCTTAAGAGCTCATTTTCTCAGTAAAGGTTTGCTCTCACAGATAAAACAAATCAGGAAAAAGAAATTCACAAGTGTTTGATTTTTCTATCCAGTCACTTCTTTGGTGAAAGAGAGCAAAGAAACTCTTTCACACCCCTCGCTATGAATTTTCAGCTCTGTTTGCTTTGACTTCTTGTAGCTAAGCCAAGTTAAAAAAAAACCAAAAAAACAACCAACAAAAAAATAAAAAACAAACCCCAACACAAACCCAAAACCAACCCACGTCTGAAAATTTCCACTAATGAATTCCAGACTCCAGGGCTGCAAAACCATTTGCTTTCTCCCAAGTCATGTTGTCAACAACTGAGCACAGCTGTATGAAGGGCAACAAAATATTGTACAGTTACTTGTGTTTCTACACCCCCGAATTTACAGGCTTATGGAAGTACATTAGAAAAAGCCAAGAGGTTCAATACAAGGCTTTATCACTACCTTTAGCTTTGCAAAAACCAGCAATATTGCCCTGATCCCATTGAGCAGCCATGTAGCACAGATGGCCCGTCTTCATTGGTTTTGCACAGTCTTCCAAGACAGAGCCAGTGGCCGGCAAAGCTCACTACCAGGGCTTTTAACAGCTGGGGTGGGGGTCAGGAATTGGGATGTTTCACATTAATGATGATAACAAGCTCAGAGTCTCTCCTGGTGTAGCTGGGCAGACCAGCGGCTCTTAAGGAGACCGTGTGCATTGAGTTATGGTGTCTCTCAAACCGGATCATTGCATTAGCATTGCAGACAGCCTGATGAATTCTTTTGTCCAGCTCTGAGGCTGTGACATCCATCTACAAGTCTGCTAATGACTGTCACTGTGCAGCGTAAGCGCAATAGCTTGCTTTGCTCACCTGAACATGCTGCAGACACCATGGAGCAACCTCTATAGGAGCAGCAGCTCCTATGGAGCCATCACCCCCCCATCACACTCATTTGGTACAAAGAGCCCGATTAAAGCACTAGCATGAAACCCTTTACTTTTTTGAGAAATAGTATGTGATCTTTAGTGAGGTTTGAGAGGATTAGGACCATCATTCCACACCTTACCTGCAGACACCAGCTACAGCAGCACAGGGCTCCTAGTCACATGTTGGGTGCTGTTTCAAGGCAAGGGCATCAACACTGAGAGACAACACCAGCAAAGGCACCAGCCAGAGCCAGCCTCTGCCTGGAATGAATGGCTTCCCACAGCAAATCACACTGGGCAGCCTGAAGCTCTTCTTGAATAGGGCAGAGGTTTTATCTTTTGCCTCTGGAAGGCGGTTTCTAAGTAAACTTTCTTCAGACACATACAGTTGAAGTGATTGCTTCTTACCTTCAGCCCAGTAAACACATCCTCAGCCCAGTAAATACATCCTCATCAAATGGAGAGGCAAATACTGTGAGGTAAATAAAGCTTTAGCTAATTCTGGTATCTGGGTGTAACTTCTTAAAAAGTCCTAGACACATTTGCAATTTTTAAAGAAACACAAACTAATTAATCAATAGAATTAATATAGCAATTTCAATGCACTAATAAGAGGGCAAGGAGAGCTGACACTTTGGAAGGCTTCCTATGCCCTCCTCTGTTCTCTGGGCAAACCCCTAAAATGTTCTTTGACTTCCAAGTTTCCTCACCTCCTTTCTTACAACCTTTAAATAAGGCACAGGGGAATGAGAGGCTTTGAGCTAGACATTCAGAAACTAAACCCACATAGTTAACATATAGGCTGACAAATATTTCAAGTTAGAAATATCCATCAATGCATAAATAGCTTGCACTTCGATCGCTACAGCCTACCTGAATGCATTTCTTCCAAACAGGCTGGGAAAAAAAGACATTTCAGGATAAAGCACATCTTTCCTCCTAAGAACAGAGCTCCTATAAATATCCCTGAACAGTAATAAATACTATTTCAGTTATTTTACAGACTGCCAAAACCCAAAACCCAATCCTAGTTGTCTTCTCCCTACTCTGTTAATGGTGTAAACCTCAGCTTATTCATTGCCTTGAGCCTTGTAGGTCCCAAATTGGATACTGACACAACAATATCAAACCAATTTAAGCTTCCTCCTTATCCTTTAAAATGATAGATTTAAATATTAAAAAAAAAAAATAGAAATAAATCACTTCTTCTCTCTAAGCATAACCAGCCAGATACAATTTTAGGGGGAAGAAATTAAGGCTACAGCCCTTAAATATAGCCAAGGGTCACCCACAAGTAAGAGAAGTTCAGCCACACAACAGAGTAATTTACGTGATCTCCACCAGCTGAGAGCAGCTGAATTAACTCACAGATGGAGACTGTAAGCTTTTCAAGGAAAAATATTCAAAGACACAGCTGCTTTGGGAACTTTAGTTCCATTTTCCATACAGATGGCTTAAGGATTTAGGATGGGACCTGAGCTTTCAGAAGCATGAGTTACATTTGTGAATCCTGCATCCAGCAGGCTCTTCTGAAAGCCACTCTTCTGTAAACTGTCTCAAAACTGAGCAGCTGTCATGGAAGTGTTCAAGATAAGCAGAGGCTGATGCTGTATGCTGCTGCACCAACCACCTGGTTTTGTTTTGCAGCTACAGGGATTGGCCCCCAGGGTTATCCTGTGTATCCTTCTTTGAGTTAAAGTAGGTGAGAATGAAGCTGGAACCTATTTCTTCCTTTCTTGCTCAGACTGGTGTTTTTTGGGGGTTTATTGCTTTTTATCAGCTCCAGGCCAGGTGATCACTTACTCTAGCCAAGCCTAACTGTTGGCTGCAGGGAGTCCCTGCCTGCTGATGATTTGCAGCCACTACCTGTGAGTCTGAGTTTACACCCATATATGTCTGTTTTCCTTAGGCAATCAGCTGCTAGGAAAATTCCTAAGAAAGCAAGTTTTTATTGCTGGAAGTTTCAAAGCACAGAAGCACTCTTCACGGCTTGGAGCAAGGGCTGTCTTTTATAGGCAGTGGTCTCAGATCTGTGCACGTGGCTTCTAATGTGCAGGGATTTATGTAGGAGGGATTGTTCACAGCACCTACAATTCAACACTTTTATTGGGTTTTAACAGGGCAAAGCATCTGCAGAGGAGGTAAATAAAGTGATAAGTAAATATTCTTATCCCTGCTCATGGGATAAAGGACTTGCCAAAAGCCCTAGAGAAGCTAGAGGGAGTGGGTGATGCTGGGCATGGAGCCCCTGTAGTGTCTCTGTCCCAAACACAAGCCCATCTCTCACCTCTCAGCTCACGCTTGAAAACAATAAATGATGATGAAATATTTTAGTTTTCCATGCAAGAGGTCTCCCACGTGATCTAGACAGGTAGGACCTGCCCTTTACAAATTCGGCTTCCAAAGACTCTAATTCTTCTTACCTTGCAATTCTTACTCTGTCGTTGTATGTTACATGGCACTTGAGAAAACATATCTGAGAGGAGATTGAATGATTTTATTGCAGACCAAAAAATAAAGGAGCAATTCCAATACCCTTTTCCTCTTTACCTGTTCTTATCCTGTGATGTGTATTGTTTCTCAGTTTAGTGAAAACTTAGAGCAAGTTTCAGGAATTGGCTGCCTTTTAATGGATCCAAGCTCAGTTCACTGGGCAGAAAATTAAAAGGCACGTCTGCAAAATTAACAGGAAATACATCCTTTTCTGGCATGCAAAAATACAATTCCTTTCTACCATATTTGGCTTAGATTTAACAAAACATGTTACACAGATGGAGATTCTTTCAAAAAACAAATTAGCCATCCTAAGCTAACCAAGCTTTAATGGTGTCGATAATACCGTGAGATACAAAACAAACTATCCAGCACTATTTTCCCTTCTCTGTCGATGTATTGTTTGCCAGCTACTTGTGTTTCCTATGGACATAATTGTTAGAGTGATAATGCTACAAGGCAAAGTTCAGCCAACAAGTTTCTGAAAAAGTTCATTTCCACTATTTGCAGTACAATATTTGGGGCAAATGGAGCCTATGCTATGCCTTTTAAGTAAGTTGCAAAGTGTTAGAATACAGAAACAATAGGCTTGTTCACTACGTGAATTTTCTGATGAAATACTGTATGTAACTCTTTGAGGAATCATAAACTTTTCCAGAAATCAATATTCAGCTGTTCTAGTTCTGGTCTTACTCGTGCTAGTAACAACCAAGTGAATGAATGTTTTCTGTTTGATAAGACTTTGTTATGCGTGCTCAGCTCTAGCCTTATGGGTACAGAAGTAGTTAGGTTCCTTTGCTTTCCTTATTTTGATTCAGGAGAAGAAAGAGGCTGGTCTTTTGATCCTGTACTGCTCTAAATGAAGCTAAACCCACAGGACATTTTGCCAGATCTTTTGTGGTAAAGCAGTATCCTAACAGCTTGCAACAAGCCTTTCTGCTTCCTTCCACAAAGTGAGACATCAGAAGAACACCATTGGGAGAGGAAGCTAACAAAAGGAAGGTATCTGTAGTGAAAATTATTTCCCTTTTCAGACTGCATTTAGATATCTAAAAGCTTTCCAAGAAAATGGCTTAGTACAAGCATTTTATTCCCCAGCACCCCAGCTGTTAGCAGCTGGATGCAGTGTTTCAGCAGTTACTCTTGTAGGAAATATAACAGTAATTTGCAATAATAGACAATAAGTATCCATGGATGTAGACTGGCAGCCTAATCTTGCAATATAGCCTCCCCCCATGACTCCCCTTTGAAGCACAATCCCACTAGCCAAGATGTTGAAGCTCTCAGTCTGCAAACTTTTCAGAACAAGCTCTGAGAAGCTGATTTCCTGACCTTCAGAAAGTGCTATTAAGGCAGAATGTACCCCATAAGGGACATGAAATGCCTATCAAATCTGCTTTCTACTTAGAGGTGTCTCCAAGGTGAACCCTAGAACTAAGCTTGTGGTGTTTTCCTTTAGCTCTAAAGCACCATTTAGACCAGGAGAAGACATTTCAAGGGTTAAATGGGCTTTAGCACATCTTATTTCCATCTCATGCTCCAGCAATGATTTTTTAATATAAATGTAGCTAAGTCACTTAAATCTGGACCATTAAAAATACTTGGGTACTGCCTTGCTTGGGATCATAATGCCTTGTGCTGTGGCAACTTGGGAATTTAAGTCCTGAGCCTCTAAAAATAATTCAGCAGCACTTTCAGCCCTTGGTAGCCATGCTGTCAAGTTACATACAGGAAGAGAGCAGCTACAGAGGGGAGGATGTCCTCGGGGAACTGGAAAATAAACCTCACTGGAACATGAGAACTATCCATGAATATATAGGAACCTCTTTCTGGTATGAAAGACGTTGAGATGATAAAGCAGCTGCCCAATACATCTGTCTGACCTTCCTCTGCCAGAAGGAAGAGACAATTCCCTCTGCCAGAAGAGCTGTGACCCCTCTCCCAGACACCTGTGTGTACATACCATAACCCATCCCCTCCCACCCCAACCCACCTCATGCTCGTGCCTTCCTATAGTGCCTCCAGCTCTTCCTTGTGTGGGTGCTCTCTATTACCCCATCACCACGCAGAAGAATAGATACAACTTTCCAGTCCCCATTGGTGATTGTTTCCCTGACATGCTCTGCATGAGCCATGACTTCAGATAATGAGGATCCATCTGTACAAAATGTGCTGGGTTTTATTCTACTCTTGCTAGGAGTTACTTCAGCTCTGAAGCAAGGCTGAATTGCTGTTCCTTGCAAAATCATCTAAATATCAAATTTATATTTGTAGTCCTTTTTGAAGTCTTTTGATGAAATCTAGTCTGGAAAACGCTTCCCATGACTATGCCAATAACGACTCTAAACGTTCTCACTAGAGAAAGGACTGACTGCAAAAATGTAATTCCTTCCTAACAACTCACCCTGCTGTCTGCCTTTCCCCTTGTGCACAGGAACTCAGTCGAGTTATGGGATCATGTGCGTCTTAGTGACACATGCAATTGAGCTAATGCAGGAAGAGGTTGTAGTCAAGATGGAAATGACCCGTTGAAGTTGTAGCGTCAGGTCTTGCACTGTTGGGAATTACATCTCATAGTCTTTTCCAATAAATGTAAGCTCAGCAATGGTGTCAGCTAAGCAAGAGGTAGGGAAAAATTCCCTACAGAAACTCCAAACCATCTTCTAGCTAACCAATTTACACTTAAGTTGGCAGATTTGAAGGTATGTATGGAAAGATAAGTATGCAGCTACCAAAATGCTGTGAAAGAACCACAGAAATATTCAGTCTCCTGGGTGTGTTCACTGGAAGATTACTTGTAATTGTGTTGCTGAATTGGCTATAGATCCTCAGAGCAGAACGTAGCTGATTATAGAGGATGAACTGTATGGTGGCATCTTCCTGACTTCTAGTGGCTGTGATTTGATTGGGTTTGTGCTGTCTACGTCCATACTTTGGGTAACCTGGCTTATCCGAGTCCTTCTCTTACTGGGTTATAAACCTGTCTCAACAGTCAAACCCTAAGTGCAGCTGGGCAGGACTAGCAGCATAGATTCTGCCTTGTATTTAGAGGAAGGGTCTCCAAGGAAAAGCATTAAATAGCACAATTTGGGAAAGAGCTAGAGCTGAACGCTGTGGTTTGTTGTTGGTGTTCCCAATGAAGACCAATAGTAGCAGACTTATAATTGTATGGATCATCTCAGTAGGGAATGATGGGAAGTTTTAGGATTCTGCAGCAGAAATGGATCCTAGAACACAGCTAGAAAGATCACCATTTTTAGACACTGAGCTTGAATCACTATCCAGAGGAAAACACCTCTGTAACATCCCGTGTTTCATTGTAACACCAGCTTTCTAAGATCTTCACTGCTTTTGCAGAAAAAGGTCTTTAAGGTAACAATGAGGATCCACTTTTAAACAAGACGGCAGACAATAGCACTAGGGCTGAAAAGCTTCTCATACAGACGGCAGGTTTACAGCAGAGAGAGCCATCTTACCAGACACTAATTGTAGGACATAATGACTTCTTCCATGACATTATACACGGGGCTGGATTTTGGGGGTGGGAGAACTTGGATTATGGCAGTTTAATAGCCTTCATTTGCAATGCAAATTCTATCAGAATTGTTTTGTTTTGTTTTGTTTTGTTTTTAATCTGATGCTGTAAATTACACAGCAGTTTTGACCCTCATAAAAAGAGTTTTCTTCTTGATCTTCTCCATTCCACTGAGCCAGTCTTAAACTTTCCCAGCAGGGCACACTGATGAAAACAGGATGCGATAGTAGGTTCTGCTTTCTGTACAAATCCAGACTTGCACATTAGCTAAACCGTATTTGCTGCAGGGGAAGAAATGCTGATTTTCTTTTCTTTTTTTTTTTTTTTTCTTCCTTCTTCCCTCATCTGTTTTTTCTTTTCTCCGGGGCATCCATTCTAACGTCTAATCCGAACACTCTGAGGAACAACATCAGTGCGCGCATGACGCCACCAGTGAGGTAGGATACTTATCAGGAACATCAGCAGCAGCCAGAAATTTAGCCTCTGAGCAAAGTTACTCGGTGGACATCTGAACATTTACACTGAACGTTTTCTTTTTCAACTTCCACCAAAGGGTGTTTGTTTTTGTCCACTCCTTTTATTTTCCTCAGTAGCAGAAGAGACATTTTGAATAAAGCAAGGGGGATACTTCTAATTGTTTGGATTCTGTTCAAGAAGGACAGATTTATATGTTTACCCTGGAAATGACTTACTGAATCATACTTGTGAGCAGAGCCAGGGAGCCCCCCTTGCCTCCACCTCCCCCAGCCAGTCCTCAGGGCTCTGCCACAATGTGGTTTTAATTATAAGCAGGAGCCGCTGCAGCATTTTCTTCCTTACTACAGTATTTTTCATTATGCAGCCTGGAGAAAAACTAGGAAAATCATCTTCTGTTAAGGAAAATGTTGATTAAACTTTTTGAGGGACAGAAGTACTTTTAGACTCGTATATGTATGGTTGTGTTAAAGATGCAATGGTGGATGAGTGTATAGTGCTGCAATGTGATACAATAAGGATTCATTGACATTGGTCCTCAAGACTCAGTTTGGATCTCTGGTGTCCCCCAGGTTATTGCCTGCAGTTCAGGCATACTTACTCAATTTGATTGCTTTGGTTGTGATCCTACCAAGGAATGCTTCTGCTTGCAAGCACACCACCTCAGAACAAAAACGATAAAGTGCTTCTAGAAAGATGATGCTGAAGAAATTCTTCTTCCGTTTCGTCTTTTCTTTTACTTTATTTTTTCATGCCTTCAGTACAGGAGGGTTAATCAGCTCCAAGATATCTCTCTTGTTTCTGTCATGTCACTATAATGGACTCTGGAGGATTACCAGAATGTAAATGTTCACTCTATTGCCTGGAGGGAGAGAAGACAGAGATCCCTTGAATGAAGAAATAATTGCCACTTTTTGGTGACAAAAATATTCATCCCAGTAACTTGCTGGGCGACTGTGCTTTCGTAAGGCTTTTTTTGCCAGCTGTGTTCGTGTCTACATTTGCTCTGCCATGAGGGATTAGAGCCCAACTGCCTCCTCAGCAAACTGTTCTTATTAGTTACATTATCTGCAAGAAAAGCGCTGTGACACCAACAGTGAGATCAATCTTGTGCTTTTCAGTCCTGTTCCCATCTGTGCTTGGCACAACAGTGGCCAGGCCAAAGAGCCCCCTTGCTACAGAGGCCGGAGGTCTCTGGGTTGCCATGAGCATTCCACTGCCTTTTCCCCCATGGAAGTGTCCTAATAAATCCCCCAAATAGTACCAAAGCTTAGAGGGATTTCTACCTCCACAGCCCCTCAATATGTATCGGATTCAGAGGCTGATATATATCAAATAACTAGTGGCAGAAGAGGCATCTACATCACGGTAGAAGAGAAAATTCTATGGGATGACAGAAAGATTTCTTGTTACCCTCTTAAGGGGAGAAAAAGTGAAGGGCTGTATGGCAGAAATGCTCTTTGACATGTCAAGTTACAGTTTTAAGAGGTTATCTAAAACATCCAGTGTTGATTTGTGTGACCCTGGAAGCTGACACATTTCGCACAGCACCTTTGCTTATGCCTTTCTTCAGCTTTTCTCCTTTTCTTTTTTGTCTCTCACTTCTTCAGTATGAGTTAATTTGGAGGACATTTTACTGAGAGATATCCTGTTTTATATGATATTTTTACTTTAACAAGGAGGAGAGATGATGAAGCTGGGCAGTGAACAAGTCTATCTGAACTTTTAAGGTTTCCATGGAGATTCCTGACCCAGGGCTCATTCACCCCTCCCACAGCAGTCAGTCATGAGGTGGTCTTTGATGCATGAGACATGACAGAGTCACCTTTCCACAAAGCAAGACATTCCCACATTTATACATTTTCTCTTCTGATACTTCCTTTTCAGCTGCCGCTTTGCATGAGATAACCCAGTTCTGTTGGTTTCTAAAGAACACAAAAACTAGTAGATGGAATGACTTAGGATATTGAGCAAGGAACCATTTACCTTGTTGTAACCACTTGAATCATTCTCCAGATGTGCCCAGGGCATCTCTACCATGTTATGTGAAATTTTCTGGGGCAGAGAAGACCAACTGCCATGTCTCTGGTAGAAACAGCACTGTAGAAGCTCTTCTACAGACACATTTTCAGTCTAATAGCAAAGCTTGGAGCAGTGTGACATTTCTTGCACTGGGTGGGACAAATGGTATTTCATTAGTAATTGCTCATTTTGGAGTTACATCAGTCTATGAACTTGAAAAACAGGGTAAGTTGCGTAGTTTCAATAGGTTTGACCATCAAATTACACAAGTCATCAGTAGCTGGGAAGTGGATCAGGACACCCTTCTGGGTTATAACGCCCAGTGAGGATTTTTGTCCTACCCAATGTCTTTTGCATCTGAAAATGGCTGTGTCTAAATCACACTGAAAATGACACAACTGAAAAATTGTTGTCATTGGCTTTAGCTTTACCAATGATAATGTTGACTATGCAGCCTGTCCCAGCAAAAAGACTTTTGTTTTTCATGTGTTAAAAATCAGACCTAGAACTGCCAGACTGAGGCCTGTTTAAATTTGCCAGTGGCATTTTAAATAACCAACATTAGGGGGTTTTGAAAGTTGCTGTGTTTGCGAATGGGAAATGCACAACCAACGCTCTGCAAACTGCCATCACCTTTCAGCCTTACAAGGCAAACCCATCCATTTTCACTTGTGACCTTTGCCTACTCTTGTACGTTGCTCAAGTACAGTAAAATTAATACCAAAAGACCGGATGAATTCTTTGAGAGATCCAAGCTATGCACCGCTGGGTACCCGGATCCAGCTGGCTGCCCTTTGCAGCAGGGGGTCGTCGGAGATGTGAGCTATTGTGGAAGGAGCAATTCTGTACACACAGCAGAAGACAGGATCCTGCAGCAGATGCTGGAAGTTTCTTGCCAACCCTTAGCCCGGAGAGGCCGACTGAACACTTGGAGATTTGGCCAGTTCTTGTTCCTGTTGAAGTTAATAGATTTTGGCATCATTCTCGATGGGCAGCATAATCAGTCTTCCAGGGGGGTTTCTCCCACATGTGTGATTAAGTCTGTGTACAAGCTCCTGAGTCAGTATTTCATCGGTCAGTCCTTTAATTGAGTTTGTGCTTTTCAGACATACAAAATAAACATTGATTTCCTTTGTTAAATGGAGGGCAATAAACTGGGGTTGCATACTTTTATTATCAGGAAATAGTGTAATACTCCAAAGTCAAAAGCGTGTGGTTTAGTATGCTGTACATCTAACCTCGGGATGAAAACAGCCCATTATTGATATCAGAAAAAGACTTTGAACAATAGTATTCATTTACATACATATTTACATTCATACATGAAGCAAGATGCGGCTAGCCCATAAAAATGCAGAGAATGATAAAGCAAGAGAAACGATATATAAAATGATAATCTTCTGCATCTACAATACTCAACTACATCTGTGTTGGATCAGAGTTTGGCTGCTGAGGATGAACTTTCAGAATATGTTGTTCCCATTTTTGGTTCTTTGGGGAATTGGGGAGCTTTTTCCTCTGCATATTCCTGAGCTCTTCATTTTATATTGCAAAAAGCTGAGCAATTACAGAGTTATAATGTGGTAGATGTTTAGGCAGCAGAAAATGTTGTATGGCATTTTCTTTTTCACATATTTGCAAACTTCATGTGCCTACAAAGACTCGGGCAGAAAGCTCCTCGGCACATAACTGTTAGATGGCTGGAAGGCATATTCCCTCCCATCTTTAAAGCGGAAGAACTTGAGATGTTAAAGCCTGATATGTCGCTGCAGCAGCCAAAATCATTAATTAACAGTTCCAGCCCTGAGATTCCAGTATCCAAACATAGGCAGTTGGACACTTTACTGTCACACCAGAAATGGAGCTGGGCAGTCCCTCTAGTAGCTTTTAACAGAAATGTCTACCAAGAGGCGAGGGTTGAATTAATTATAGAAAATACAAACAGCCAAGAGTACAAATAGCTGGCTGCATTTTGAGCTTTTAAGACCCAAGACTCACGATACACAGGTGTGTTGTATAATGCTTCTTAATGAATTCCTGTATAGCCCAGTCCTCATGCTGCTTTGAAGGACAATCCTTTACCAGGTACAGTGTCAAAGAACTCATTCCCTGGCTTTTGTTTTCCATTGACATGACTTTATGGTCAACAGCTGACCATGTCCATTCAAGCCTTTCAAAGAGCAATCCTGTAGTTGAGAGATGGCCAGTTTCTGTGTGCTCGAGGGCCCACTTCATTTCTAGTCACACAGTCACCTGATAGTTCACATAACCTAGTGACTCCTGCCCAGATCTGGAGCAGGCAATATTCCAGAGGCCAAATTAAAAGCAATGGGCTTCTTCATTCCAGATCTAGCTCCTTCTCCTAGACCATAACTACACGGTTGATCAGAAAGCTGGTTTTCAGTAATTGGGGCAGTGCACTGAAGGGTATATCTAGGAGACCCTACTTTGTATGGTGTAACCAGCCTGTGGTAAGCACAGGCCTCACAGCAGTGATGCTGGAAGTACCACGCTGCAGTGCCACTAGTGACAGTGGCAGAGTGGTTTAATCAGTAAATATTTTCGTCGTAACACTGGGGGATTCTAGATCTGATTGTGCAGCCCAGGTACTGCTGTCTGCCCTGCCCCTTTTGCCCTGTTATATTAACTTCTTTTATTGCTGTGGGAGGTCTTGCTGGGATGTTCCTGATTTGGAGAATGGTGTTTGCATCATTTCCCTTCCAAAACAGATTTGCTCTCTCTGTTGTGGTAACCAGTGAGACATTATAGTAGTTCACATTTGTTTAGATTTGTGGATTTTCTTTTATGGTAACTACTTACACATCCCCTTTTTGTAGCAGCTGTTTTTCTGTAACTTGCATCTGTGGCATGTTTTTGAGGCCAGGAGATAACAGATTTGTTGCTGAATGTAGACATAATGTACGTTGTCAAGACTCATATGCAGTGAAAATCTGCACCCCTTCAGAATGCACCCGGGTTTATTTATTTTCTCAGTTTAAACACCCCTCACTGATCACTTGCTGGCTGGAGTTTGGCACAAATTCTGTGCCAGGATCAAGGGAGCAAATAGCTCAGGAATATCTGAATCACTAAGTCAGTTTTGGGGTCGAGGCGAGGAGCCAGGCGGGGGAGCAATTTATGCCTACAACTTTTTTAAGGCAATAAAGTAAAAAAAATTGTAGCAGGCCGTTATTCTGTTTCTTAAGACACAATGTAGGGTCTTAGCTAATCTATCCTGGTAAACTGCAGCAGAGTTCTAACAATAAAACAAGGGGTTTGGATACACTCATATGGCAAAGCCACAGGACAAACCAACCAGACTGAGACTTCACTTCAGAACTGCCTTCCCCTGCCCCTCTGAAAAAGAGTGACATTCAGGCCTGACACCTGGGCAGCCCCTGCCGTTCCTTCATCGTATGAGATTGTCCACAAGGGCAGCACACCAGAGGACGTGTAACCCAACCTTGGTTTGGGTCTACAGAGAACAGATCCAGAGATAGCACGCTGTGCTCCAGGTGACTTGCTTTGGAGATGTCCAAAGTGACTGGCATGGAAATCCACATGGGAGAGAAATAGAAGACGTCCCCATGTCACTTACGCTATTTGATCTACTATGAGCTTGTATATCCCAGTTGACAAAACCATGCTGAGCTCTTGAAGTCCCACATTGATGCCAATGTGGTTCCTGGGAGCTTGGATCCAACTCTCTCCCATGTCATTGGCACGGGATGGCTATGATCAGGGATGGGCAGATCAAGTCACGTGTCCCTTCTGCTCCTAAAAGCGAATCACACATGGACAGAGCCTCCTGCTGCTTATTGTAGTGTTTTGAAATAAGAGCGTTCATGGGTTTCATTGCAGAAGCCTTCCTTGCTCTTCACCATCTCAGGAGAGAGGGGAAGGAAAGGTCATCAGAAACATGAGAAATGCAGAAATAATGGATTTTAGGGGAGGGTCTCCTTCGCTAGGTCTACAGTTTCATTCACGCTGTCAAGACCTAAAGCCTTCCACGTGTCATGCATCAAAAGGCAGCCTACAAGGAGAAACACAGTTATTAATTTTTTTTATTGGAATGGAAAATTTTCTTAGATTTAACAGTCCACAACATTTCCATTTTGCTTTGAACCTGTTTTCCTGGTATTTTATCTATCTTCTGGAAGATAATCACATCTATTTCCCTCCAATCTCTGCTTTAACTTTAATCACTGTATTTCATACATGGAATAACCATTATAGCATCAGAAGTCTCATTCCATATTCAGACGTCGAAAAACTGGATAAACCCATATTGCAAGTTATCAAATGTAACACTGGTTACACTACCAGAATCTTTCCTTCATATGTGATTTTCTAAACAACAGGAATGTGGTAGAGCTACTAGGGCTTCAGTAAAGCCTTTGGTTAAGTATCACCATGAAAATCTAATAAATTGGAGGAAATGGTTATTAATAAGAAACTGTTGATTAAGTAATTTCGCCAGCTAAAGAGAAAACACTGATTTTGCATTGAAAAGGGAAATACCAAACCAGCAGCAGAAAAAGGAACTTCTGACTGCCCACGTCACGTGGGGAGTTCCTCAAAGACAGATTTTGAGAAATTATATCTTCAGTCTACTTGAGTGAGAATGGACACTGATTGCTTTCTATAAATACTTGGAAAGATAGTGCCTGTGAGAGAGAAGAGCTATGTAAAAGCAATTTTGGCAGGGGAACTGATGAGATTAACTGACCACAGACCAGTTCAGAGCTGGGAATCAGGGGCTTTCTCACCGTCTGAGCGGTGTGGTTCTGAAGAAGCCTCTAACAGGCAAAAATCCCAACTAACTGCACTACATCGCATGGCATTACCCAAGAGGGGGCTGTGCCATAGAGGGAATTATTTATTCCCAGATTTATGCCACTGTAAACCCTTGCAACATGTGCCACAGAGGTGGCATCTGGTTGTTGGCCCTACAGGTATCACAAATGGAGGTACGGTGGGGTGATGCTCTAGCTCCTTTTCCAGTGCTCTGTCGTGTGCACCAGCCTCTGGGTGTGATCACTGAATCCACCCTCTGGCTCCTGCCTCCTGCAGCACAGACACATCCTGTTGTACCCTCTAAAAACCTCAGAGAGAAACTGCTCTCTAAAATAGAACAAAACTGAGCTCAGCCATGCCAAAGGGGTAAAAATCCTCTCGTGCTGCTGGCACTCTGGGGGCAGTGAAGGGCTGGCATGGTCCCCAGGGGACCCAGAGTGGTCCCGTGGTGGCTTCATGAGGATCTGCACAATGGCAGCCCACCATCCACCCTTTCTACCTTCTTCCTCCCTCTGCTCTACATCTTTCTTCCCTCGGGTGTATTTACCCAAGGGGACGAGGTTGCTCAGCACAGGGATGATGCCTATGATGGAGACAGACATGGGATTCTGGAGAGGCTGTTTTCAGCCTCCTTTGTGGTCCTTTCATCACCACGGGAGTGGTACAAAGAGGTGAAATGTGGGTGTGCATCCTTCCCTGGCTGTGTGGATGTAGGGTTATCACTCTCCCAGGCTGGCTTTTTGTGGGTGCTGTGTGCCTGGGAATAGCGGGTGCTGTTTGAAAGGGCAGGATGAGGGAGCTTGCCTTGGCCCCTGTGTAAGGGTTGACCCTGAAAACCAAAGAATGTGAAGTCAACTCGTGAGGATTAGAGATGTTGGGATTTGGATGTTTTTGAGTTTGCTCTACACTTTAAAAATCCCACAAGCATGGAGGAAAAAAATGCACCCGTGCAGTCTGGAGCTCTTCTGGCTTCCAGCTCAGCTCAGGATGACTGTGGCACAATCGATTCCAGATGCCGAATTTCCGGCACTGGCTCACACACACACACACACACACACACACACACACACAATTCCTCAGCTCCGAAGGCTCAGACATAATCCCAGACTTACTAGAGATGACTGGCAGCATGAGAAAGAGAGACATTACGAACTCCCAAACTCATTCCCCCTGGACCTGACTAGCGCACAGGCTAGTAAATATTTAGGGTATTTTTAGGAGAGCATGATGATGTCCTCTGCCTGTGGTAGCCACAAAGGAGCCCAGCACATTGCACCGGGAGCATGGGTTCACAGAGTGCTCAGCAACGTCATTTCTAGCCCCGTGGGACTGCAAACAGGATCAGGATCAGACCTCCAGAGGTGGAGCTCAGTGATAAAAGTGGCTGGTTAACCTGTTGCTGGCAGTAGGCAGAAAATTAATGATCTGATTCCAATTATAAATAATCCAGAGAGGGCTTATGATGATTAATCTGTTGTTACAGAGTTGGTCTTTTATGACTTGTTATTTATTGCTCATATGACTGTACTCACTCGTGACACCTGTTCCTCATGGAAGCATCTATCACCTACTAAATCATTGTAAGTAATTTAGTGGGGTAACCATCATGTATAAATAATATATATGTCGCTCTTTAATATGACAAATGGCACGAGATCAATTGACAATGCATAACCGAAATTTACAGGATCAAAACCCCCAGATACATTTTACATCTTGCATTTTCTAAGGCGGCTGCCCACTATCAATAACAAGAAGCCATTAAACCATAGCATCTCTCTCTGGCATGATGAGGGAGACCGTCTCCGCTCCTCCCATTCAACACAAATCAGAGCCTCTGCTGCAGACAACAGACTCCAGGAATGCCCACAGGCAAAGGCTCTAGCTGGGACTCAGCACAAGGTTGGAGGAAAGCTAATTTTATTAAGAATTTTTACTATAAAGATATAAACTTGTAATAAAATGCTGGCAACTGCTTTAGGCTGGGATTTTCCAGAACCTTAAGGGGCAAATAGGTCCCCAAATCCCACCAAACTGGTACCCAGCTCTTACAGGCTGCTCTGAACAGCCCAGCCTTCATTCTGACTCATTACCCATTCCACTGCCATTATTTCTTCATAAGCTTTTGTTTAAGTTATTGTGTTCTTAATTTCCTGTTTCACAATCCTTTAGTGATGCCAGCAAACTATATTAATTCAGATTTCTGGATTTGCATTGGAACATTTAAAGGATTAAAATTAATCACAGCTTCTCATTGGCTAAAGGCGATCAAAGGTTTACTGCATGCATTTCAGATTAATATTTCTCCCGACTGTCGTTTGCCAAAGTCCAAGTAAAAATAAAAAGCAACTGGGTCTTTACCAGACACACAAATACTGGGGCTAACCCAAGTCTAGGACCAGCAGGTGAACCTCCATTAATTGCAGTGAAGATATTCTGGCTGCATAGATGTTCAGCTCGATCCTGAGCGAGGAAATGTTCTGACAGAAGCGAGACCGTACTCACTATGAGTAATAAACACGGGCAGCTCAGGTCTCTGACTAAGGGCTGCGTCACCAGCACCGTCACTATTTCATCATATATGAACT
Organism: Nycticryphes semicollaris; assembly: GCA_013400055.1. Lineage (NCBI taxonomy): Eukaryota > Metazoa > Chordata > Aves > Charadriiformes > Rostratulidae > Nycticryphes > Nycticryphes semicollaris. Next base: position 551,469 of record VXBJ01001151.1, on the reverse strand, counting down.
TTTTTCCCCTCTCCCTCCCTCCCCCCCGCAAGAAACCATTTCTCCCAATAGAGGTATAAAAGCAGGTTAAGTGGGCGTAAAACTGGGCAGGAGCGAAAGATCTGTCAGCAGAAGTATCAGGTTTGTGGGAAAGGCTTGGAGACACTCCGACATCAGGATTCACTTCTGACTTAACTCTGCCCCCAGAGCCTCCGTTATGCAAGATTTCTCTATAAGCTGCCCAGGAGTGTGAAGGGGAAAAAAAAGCCAATAGCTGTCAAGCATCTGGACAGCCAGGAACATCTGATTGCAGAGTAATTCAAGTGCCTCCCATGAGCCGCACAGAACAAAGGTGACTTGCCCAGATCACCCAGTGGGCCCATGGCCAAACTGGAGAGAGGATCCCAGCCTCCTAAGCCCCAGCCAGCTGAATGTATGTCCTGCTAAAAGATTTCTGTGGGCAAGATGGATTTACGTAGAGTTCTTGAAACAGATTTTTGCCCCTAATTTATGCACAGTCCACCCTCTCCAGTTTAGCAACGGAATCTGGCCCTTTTAGTCTCATTTCCATTGCAGATTAGCAAACATCTTAGAAAAGAGTCTGGTGTCAAGATGTTTGTTGGGGCTGGTGGTTTGGTCAGATGGGAATAAGGGAAGTTAATTCCCTAGGCGGGGATGTGTGTAGTCCTAATTCTTTCTTCTAACCATATGTCCGGCCAGACAAATCCACAAACATGCAAGATGGTAACAACTTCAGCCAACAGAATTTTTCTAATTATTTTGCTGTGCACAAGATCTAGTGTTTCTGTACCTCAGATTCCATCCCAAGTGTGTTTAAGTTGATGGAAAGCCTCCTGTTGGCTGCAGTGGGCTCTGGGTCAGGGCCCTGGGACAAGAGGCTCCAGTGGTTCCATTTACTTTAGAAATTCCACCCCTGAGTGCAATGCTTGTTGGAGGAGTCCTGCTCCCTCAACATGAAACAGCTCTCAGTGCTCTGGTCTGTTGTTCCAATCAGTGTTCCAGCCAGTGATGTTTTGGATACATAAATAATTACGTTTTGGATTCCAGAGGCATCACTTTCCCTTCCAGCCATCTCCTGCCCGCTTCTCTTGTGTCTAGCACTGGTCTATAGACCTTGTGTGAGCCTCAGGTGTGGAAAACAGGCCAGTTCCAAGGCCTGAAGTGGAAACTGGAAAACACACCAAGCTAAATAAAATATCCAAGCCAAGCATTTTGTGTGTATGTAGCAACATGTGCTGTTATCCAGAAAGTCTGAAGGCTCTCCCAGACTCTAGACGATGAGCACCTTTACTGATGATTGGAGTCATTTGGGTCATTTTCTGTTGCTCCACCCAACACTGAAGAATGGGTATCAAACACAAAAGAAGCACCTGTTTTCCAACCCAGTCAATATTTATAACCTCTATTTAATTCATGGTGCTGCATGTCTTTTTCTCCATTTTAGGAAATGCCCTGGGAGGTGGTGACTGTTGAGCTCCTGAAGAGGGGAAGGAACTCTTTTAGCTACTGCAGTTTGTTGGAAGCTATGAGTAAGTCCAAGATGGACAGCTAGTATCTGTCAAGCTTATACCGTGCAGCATCCGCTATAGATAGTCCAGGCAGCTCAGGGTGAGTCAACACTTGTACTGGAACCAGTTGGCTGCAGGGGAGAAGGACGGGAGGGAGAGGTGGGGGCTGTGGTACTGGCAAGGGATGGGGGAACGCATCCTACACCAGCAGATGCTGTGGTACAGCTGAAGATCTCCCTGCCCACCGCAGTAAATTGGTGGCTGTGTTACTGCCAGGCTTCAGGCAGCCTAATTTGCTTTGCTTAGACACCGACAAGGCGATGCTGATCTCTGCCACGTGCAGATGTAGCCTCAGACCTGAGACCTGCCTGTATTTAATCTGGCCTCAGCCCAGGCAGGTGGCCCAAAGACTGCTTTGGGTTGTACTTGCCTTCAGCAAAGCAACAGGGGGGAAAGCGGATGGTGGTGGTGTAGGTGGAAAGGAAAGGATGGCCTGGCCAGACTGGTTTAGGTCCAGGTGGCAGTAGGGGACAGGGATCATCCCCATGTTGGGGAAAGAAATGACAGTAGAAAGCGACCAGGAGGAAAAGCTGACTCCAGCAAAGTCTATGGTAAAATTTCTAGCGATTGCACTGCCTTTCATAAAAATTTCACTGCATTTCATAAAGATTTCTATTCTGTGGCTAGCAGCCATGGCTATTAAAAGCCAGGTGTTCTGCTCATTTTGAATAAAATGTGGTGGATATTTAAATTGACACAATTTGTTGCATTTATAGTATTAATAAAGCTAAAGCCTGTAAAAAGGAGGCATTTTGGGGAAATAAAATCCTTCTGAAAGTTTAGTTAACACAGGGCAGATGTTTCTTCTCCTACTGACAGTCAGCAGATCATAATAATGGAATTTGCTCCTTTTTTAATTTAAAAGGCTAGTGCTCATTGAAAGGTGAATAATAATAGATGTTTGGCAAAGGAACCTTAAAGTATATTTTTAAAGAGGTCTGTTGTGTTTTCACACTCATGACTGCTCAAAAGTCTAAATCCCTCAACTGCCTCTGCTGCTTTCATAATTAAATACGATATATCCCCTTATCTTCTCACTCTGGAAATGGCTCAGTGATGAACACCCCGTTATGCAACTTCATCTGCTCGCAGATGGATGAATGTGGGTAAAAGAGGCTGGTTTGGGTTGGATTCACTTCACTTGCTGGAAAGCAACTGGAAACAATTTTCTATTTGAGTGCTACGCTTTGTCATTTGACATCAGGCAGAATCATGCCACTTTCCCCCCGAAACGTCCTACAGCAAATGAGACCGATGCTTTCCAGCTTCAGGCTGAAAGAGCCTATTCAGTGTCCCTGTCCCCGGCAGATCTGCCTCACGGGAAGGAGTCAAGGCAAACTGCTCCTCAATGTGTGTGGTCACTTTTCTCACGCGCTGGAGCAGAAGGAGCATCTCAGAAGTTAGAAAAAAGAGAAGCCAAGCCAGGCTTGGCCAGTGCTGGAGGAGAGGGGAGAAGATAAATCTCCCAAGCTCGTGTTAAGAAACTTGGCTGGTAACTGGTGAGAAAACCAAGGGGCAACCAGTCCCTTGACAGAGCAGACAGGGGCTGAAGGGCTTGCGGAAGGGACAGGCACTTGGCTGGGGATTGAGAGTCTGAGTTATTGGTTGGATAAAGGGAAGAGATCCCAGGCTGATGGGTGTTCCATCTCTCCAGAAATCCTGCCCTGAACTCTCCCTGTGCTCCTGTGCCCGCCCAGAGCTGATCAATCTCTTACCCAGGTCAGAAAGCATTTTCCTTGGCACCCAAGATTTGATCACGTTAGGGTCTTTTTGTTTGGTTGGGTTTTTTTCAGATTTAGGGTTGGCTAGAAAACCGCATTACATTTCGTGGAAAAAACACAGGTTTCAAATTTATTTTATTTCAGCTTAGAAATGAAATTGAAACCGCTCAAGAAAATTAGCTCCCCCCAACTCACCCTAATAAATCTTCCAGCCAACTGGAGCTGAGGGGTTTTGTTTGCTTGCTTGGGTTTTTTTAGCAAAAAGCATAACCAAAACACTCCCGGTCTTTTTTCTTTTATGTGGGTAGAAGGGAGAAGAAGTTTTCAAACGTTTTTAGTCACCTCTAAAGAATTCAGAGGTCTGGAAGTTAACACATTTCCTTGGTGAGGGTCAGCTTTCAGCCCAGCCAGAACCAGCTGTGACTGCAGTTAGAGACGACAGATTGTGACAGAAATGCCCGTGACAGATGGCCCATCTCTCTCTCTCTCTCTCTCTGTATGTATGTATGTATGTATGTATACATACCAACCCTTACATTCATCCACCTTTGCAAAATGTTTTGTGACCCCCAGATGAATGCCCATGTTTTAAGAGCAAAATATTACTATTGCTTCAATGTGGCAGGAAAAGAGCTTTCCGTCTTGAGAGCTTTATTAGATAATGTAGAGCTAAATTAATTGAACTGCTTGCTAAAAATGCAGGGAATAATAACATTCGATTTCACCAAATTCCTAGGGAAAAAAATATTTGGGGATTTTAACAGCTTTTAAACAAATGGACTGCCAACTGCAAAGAGCTGAGCTCCAGAAGAGAGGGCTTGGCTCACAACGGGAACCAGCCCAGGGCTAACTGCAAACGTGGCTTTTATTCACTGCTTTTTTCCAGGTACGGCTGTCATCCAGGAAGATGATAAAATCCAACACCTTATAATTATTTCAGCAAAAACAACTTGGAACAGCGCATCTGAAATTAAAGGGTACCAAAATGATGGGAAGTGTGCTGAATGTACTTTCAATACCTCTTCCTATTGTTCTTTGAGGAAAAAATTCTCTCTTGTCTACAATTTATATGAAGTGAGAGCAAATCTGACAACTCCCACAACTACTGGACGCCCCATGTATCAGCAGTCACTTTGGCTGGGATGTGCAGAACAGACTCTGAACCGTTCTTCCCCCAGGCTTATCACTGGAGCTGGGGTAGCTCTCCAGAAACCATTCTATTTACACTTCAGTCCTCGACTGCACATCAGAGGGCCTCTCACAAGGTCTTCTGGGGTGTTCTAGCAACTGCAGTCCATCAAATGCATTTAAGAATGAAAAAAAAAAAAAAAAAAAAAAAAAAAAGATAAGAAAACTGTGGATGAGATACTGGGCTGGGAATCGGGAGGTTTTGGTGCTGCTCCAGCGCAGCCAGAGACCTGCCAAGCGGGGTGGGGAAGCACTTCTCCTGCCCCACGCTCCCCTTCCACTCTTGTCTTCATGTGTTTAAGAGCATGAAGCCCTTGGGAAAGCAGCGTGTCTGCCAGGCTGTACACAGTACGGACCACTAAGCAGCTACGCTCTCATATTGAGCTTTTGGACACCAGTGAAACATCAACAAGAATAAATTGGCTTAGACAGCAACCCTCCCCTCCTCTTCATTGCTGCCAGCCGCGTAGCAAATTCAACTTAAAATCTCTGCAGCACCTTCCCAGACCCAGAAGTCCCCCCCCGAGCTGCCCTGAGGCCTATGAGAGCTGGCTGTGGCAGAGGGCTCTGCCGCTGCACTGGGAAGGTCAACAAATTCTGACGTTTGTTCAAATAAAGGCTCAAATTCATTTGACTGCTGTGGTCTCTTATGGCTTCCTGAAATGGTGAGGGAGGGGCTATGTACATGCGTGTGCGTGTGTGTTCGTGAAAACATGCTGGTAAAAAGCTGTATAGCATGCTTGCATTGGGCAGAAGCGGTATTCAGCATAAATATTCTGCCTCAAGGGGCTGTTGTACTGCAGCCTGCAGAGAGCCAGGGATTGAGAGAGAGGAATTTAGAAGATACCTCTATTCATTTCTGAAAGAGGAAAGGAATTAGGGTACGAAATGAAAGCTGAAGACAGGATTAGGGCAGATGGAAATAAAGGGTAGGCACATTGAGACAGATGCCTAAAATCTTCTCCCATATTTTTAAAACAAAGTTAATGAAAATTTTTCCAGCTATAATTCTCTTCAGATCTGTATTTGCTTCTCCCGTGAGTTGTAGCATGCCCCATGGCAGACCTTGTTATTTTTGAGAAATGTGAAGGCAAAGTGATGTATTAGGTACATTAGCAGCACTAAACCTCAAACCTTTACAGGACTTTTCTCAGAACATCTGTTTATTTTATCACATCCAATTGCCATGGAGATGTGAACACCCTGTGTTATTCACAGGAAGATGACATAGCTATTCTTCTGCAAAACAGAAATTGCTTTTTAAGTATTTCCAATCGTAAATCAAGAAAACACCCTAAAATCCCTGTTCCACCCATGGCCCATAATACCACACCCTATTCTGTCAATTTAAAATAAATGCCTGTGATAACCTTAAACACAATTTGGACGTGTTCTGCACTGAGAACTTCAGCAGGACAGCTTGCCTTCAGACCTCCGTCGCTGCCACAGCCTTCCTCGGAGTAAAGAAAGGATTTGCACTGGCAGAAAAGCATTTCTTACCCTGGCAGAAAGCATTTCTCTGCCTGAAATTCGGATTTCAACTGTTCACGGTGAATATGCCAGAGCAACCCACCAGACCATGACTCTTCTTGGACAATCTGTCTGGGAGACAATTAATGCATTTTAAGGAAGACTATTATGATTGCTCTCCAAGCAGAAAGCTGCTAATGGAACAAAATACATGTAGCTATATGAGCCAGTGTCTAGGCTCTGCCCTGTATTAAATCTTTCAAATTTGTCACTGACTGTTTTTTTTAGCAATAAGGTCATGTTAAACGCCATAGGCCCAGGGGTTTCATCACCAAAGTGCAGTCAGTGAGTAACCCCAGCACAGACCTGCCCATGCACTGCTGTCCTGTGGTTTCCCTTTCCTTTTCCATCTGCCTATGAGCATCTCTACATTTTTCCCACTGCCCTGCTGGCAGGGATACCGGTTCCTCTGGCATCTGCGTGTGCATCCAAGAGCAATAAACCTGGAAACCCTGCTGACAGGTGTGTTCTGCCTTCTCCTCTGCATTTCGGCTCATAGGAGCATGAGAGGTGACAGAAGGACACCTGGGACACCATCAGCAAGTGACAGATAAACTCACAGATCACATACTATTTGCTTTGTCCTTTTAGGAATGTACCTCCTTCAAAATACGTGGAAGTTTGTGGAGAGATTGCAAGCTCTTCTGCAGAAACCTCCTTTTCTTAGTTTCCTTTTGTACCCCACTCTCCATTATCTCAGCATGAGTTATGTTTTCCTACTTGTGTTATCTAAATAAGTGGATGTCCCATTTTTGTTTAAAAAGCTACAAAATTCCTCATCTCTTAGTCTGTCATTGCGGTATGAGATGATGTTGACTGAGGTACCACCAGTGGTGGCTGCACACACAACAGCATCTCAGGGAACACCAACATAGTGCTCTGAAGTGGCTTTGTGAGCTTTAGTGGGGGATTTATCACTGATGGGTCCCCCGATCTATTTGGATAATTAGAACTCAGCCGTGTTGGGAATTAATTCAACGCCTCCAGCTCTTGCAACATTACAAGGACAATTGCCAGGCACAAGGTTTTACTTTATAAAACATAGCTTGAGTCTCAAAATCCCAGCCTGATATTTCACCCTCCAGCTATTTCCCACATTTTATGATTAAAGTAGGCTTTCAATTAACTTGTCTTATGGATCAGATGCCACCTGCAGATACAAATGCAAACAGGCAAAACGGAAGGTTGCTCAGAGGCTAGAGAAAAATCCCACGCTTTATCACTTGTTTAAATCCTGCCAGCCTGATAGAGGATGGAGGCTGTCACTGATGGCTCTGGAGGAGGTGATGTTTAATTTTATGTGCCTCCACCATTTAGCACATCTTCCAGAAGTACCCGCACTGCTGACTTTTAGAGTACTATGGGACACAAAAGGGATCATCCTGCAGACAAGTGACTTGTTTAATGGAAGAAGACTACAATGTGTGGTTATTCATTCTAAAGATATTTTAATAAATGAGTTTGAATCTCTTTCAGATTATTTTTCTGCAGGATCTTTTTTTCATCAACCTTCTTGTGCTCCCTTCCTGTACGTGTTGGCAAGTGAGAGGGAACTCCGCTCTCCTACACCTTCACACCATTGGAAAAGCAAATGTTAAAGTCTAAAATGAGGGGCTAATAATCTCAGAATAAAAACACACATTGCAGCAATTCCAGCTGATATGAATTCCAGCTGACGTGACATGAAGGTGACCTATCTCACTGCAATTTCCACTGGGAAGACTGCAGTGAGATACAGTGGGGTTTGCACAGCGTTAGCTCTTCCTCTGGCAGATTCAGCAAGGGGCATTGCCAGCTGAGCTCATTAGAGCCTTCAGTGGTGATGCAGAAGAAGGATTGCGTAAATCCATGAGATAACTTATCTATTCTTCTGGGAAGGAGAGCAGGAGGGTTTTAGAGGCAATGTAATATTTTCTCGTGGAGTTCAGTCAGCGGCTCACAATTTTTTTAATACAGTATAGACTATTAAGTGGTCTGGAAGTTGTAAATATCTGTATTCCCTTTTGCAATCTACATATGCAAAAATTGTCTAATTTAAAAAGGGTTGAATCCCATGTCTCAGTGCCTTAACTTCTGGTTACCGCCACAATGCAAAGGAGCAGGTGGATTTCAGCCCCTGTCTGCAGCTACGCCAAGTAACCTGCCATGAAAAGATGATCACAGTCAAATGAGGGATCTGTGCATGAGGGAGCATTTAAGGTCAATCCCAACAGGATTCTCAGAGAAATACCCTCATTACCCCAGAAGTACCTTCACACACAAGGTTTCAAGCTATTTGTAACATAGTTGAGCCTTTATTCTTGTAACTTTCCAGCAGAGACTGCAGCAGAGCTTCCAAGTAATTTGCCTTCAAGATGAATGTGTGGATAATTTTCATGCCTTGGCTTTGCTTTCCAAGATTCTCAAGAAGCAGGAGAAAGAAGATGGGCACTTGGTGGGGGCAGCTACAGCCTTGCCAAGCCCTGCACTGCTCCAGCCAAGCTGCTTTGGGTGCAGAAGCTGGCCACCATGGGACATTTCCAGGGACACCAAGGGCCCTTCGCCCATTCATGTCCACAGGGACCTGGGTGAGGCTTTGCCTCATACAGAAATGGGTTTGCAGGTGACAGAGGCTGCCTGGCACCCCTAGTGGCACTTCTGGGTCCCGGCAGAGCTTTGCTCAACTCAGTCCCAGGTTTACCCCATCAAAATTTGACCTTCTCAGCTCTCAAAGTTTTGTGCACCCAAACAGGTTTGGTGCCTGTGCATCCCTGCCCTCCCTTTGCAGGTAAGTCAGGGTCCCACAGGACGTGGGGCAGGGGGGTGACAGCTGCCAGATGATACAGTTACCCGTTTTAGGGTCACTTGCGCTTGCCGCTGTATGCACTTATACATTTGCCTTATGAACAGTGTATTCAGGCTCAGCAGTCACAATTAGGATCAAATCAGGATCCTGCTGTGTGTTTGTCTGGAGAGCTTTAAATTTATAAATGATGAAATCCGGGAGGATGGATAGCATACAATATAATCATGTTTTTTAAACATCCAGCATTCATGAGGTGCTTTTCCCCCCAATTAATACTATCTATCCTTCTTTAGCTTTTTGCTAGAAAATGACACTAGTCAGTTAAGTGACATTGCAACAAAAATAAAAATCAGAATGGGATCTGAAGGAAAGGAGTCCTGATCTTCTGAGTGAGGCTGGGGCAGGGGACCAAGATGGAGAGAGATGGGGGAAGGAGCTGCCACGTTGATGGGAAAGGGCCATATCGCACCCGTGCAGGGGAGAGGTTGGTGACAGAAAAAGGAGGCACTGGTTTACAAAAGCCCTGGCAGATGGGTAGGTACGGGCATGAATCAAAACACCTCCAAAGATATCTTAAGAACCTGAGGAAAGACTGTTAGTTGAAAAGTAGGTATTTACCCCCAAATCATCTTCCTTTCAAACGAGATGGAAACAAAAGAAGCATTTAGGAAATACTATTAAATGACCCCTGTAACAGGATCATAAAAATCACCCAGTTTGCCTACAAAGGCAGCTGCGTTAACACAGTCACTTTTACTTTCCATTTCTTACAAGTGCCTGAACTACTGTAGAGAATCAAGTGCCCTGTGTGATGCTCCGCTTTGTGGTTGGCACAGTCGAGCTGAACTTTTTAGGGAGCGTAATGTCCTCCGTGGGGAAGCTTTTCAGTGCCTCGCCGCCAGCAGAGGCAAACGGCAGGGCACACCAGCCGCCTTCCTGCTGGGGATGGTGACTGGGAATGAGACTCCAGTATGCTCAGGACACCACAGGAAATATCACACTCGGGCATCTGTCCTGTGCCGCTTCGCGAAAGTCGTAGGCAACCATATTTCTAAATGACAAATAGTTTTACACCATTTGTTTTGAAATTGCTTGTTGTCTGATTCAGCTTCTCTGCTGTCTTCCAAGAATGAGCATCTGGGATACTTTCTCCCAGATGCTGGGAAGTGAGGAGTAGTCCCTTGGAGTTACTATAGCTGTCTCGGGGAGTGGTGCCAAAGAGACACAGCACGTTATAGTGCCCTTTCTAATATTGTTAAGTGCACAAGGACCACCTGTAACAGAGGCATCACTGTTTCAATCGATTGGAATGATGTTATGAGGGCAGCTATCGATTAGAGGGAAGAAACAGGTTTATATGAGCAAAGGCAACACTGATGATGACTTTGCGTTGGAATTCAGTCCAGGTCTTTGTTCAGAATAGACGACTACCAACCCTAGCAGCACCCAACACTCCTGGTTTCTGGGTGCAGTTATGCCTACTGAAGCTTAGATATCTTTACCCCAACCTGGCTGCTGGACTAGAGCATCTGGGCTGATGCAGAAATCTCCTGATGAGTTCTGTGGTTTGGGTTACAAAGCAGGCAAAAATGACAATTGCTTAGTTCCCTGTAACATTTTCAAATCAACTTTCTATATATTACTAAGCTACGTATGAGGCAACCGATCAGTTCTGACTGGGAAAGGCTGGGATTTGTGTGTTCAGCTGTTAGTAGTGATGCAGGAAGGAAACCGTCTGCATCAGTTCAGTCACCTCTGTGAGCAACAGCCTAAATCAGACACTACGGAGCGGGCAAAACTTGTATTAAAAATCTGAGGATTAGGTCATATCTTACACAACCCTTTTTTATATTTTGGTGCATTTAAAATTATGAAGCAATCAATTTAATCATTAATCTTTCAGAAAAAAAAACCCCACCAAAACAAACCCAACTCTTTTATATCTCCCTATACTGGTAATTAGTTACAGCTAAAAACAGAAATGCCATGTTTTTAGATACTTGGTTATATGGAACAGCACTTTTCCTGCGCATAGCAGTACAGCAGTTGAAAAACAAAGGTCTCTTATGGACAAGCTACAGACCCTTCTGTCAAACATTTCTCCTGCCAAATGAGAACAATTTTACACCATATACTACAGTGTAATACACCCAAGAAACACACCCTGTGACGCACCAAGTAATACTGCATCATTAACAAAGTTACTGGAAACGATGCTTGCAGAATTAATTTATTTCAAAAATATGCTCTTTTACCCTGCACTATCTGCTTTTTCAATCTGACCTGAAGAGGCAGTCTGATAAATCTCATTTGAATTCAGCCAGCCCAGCACTAAAGAGTACTTTCTTTTTCAGAAGGACTTGAATGTTTCCATTAAATCACATTTTTTTTCTTTCCTATAGGGCTTTATAGCCATGCAAAGCACTCCAACACCTAATTTTAAGTACGAAAACACTTTCAATGAGATCAATTAAATTATTCACCTCTGTTGCATAGGCACTGCAATGCTTTGTAGGGCCACGACAAGCAGCTACAAAGTAAGTATGAATGCAGACCCTTTGATCTGAACCTACACATCCTCACGCTTGGAGAAAGCAGGATTGAGGCTGCAGCCTGGTTTTCAGTGATAACTGACAGAAGTCCTGAAATCTCCCATCAAAAAAAAAGGTATTTTTCCAGCTTGACTTTATTACTGCTGGGGTCTGGAGCAGGTCTCCCCTCTGCATTCCTGCATGATAATTGCCTCTGTTTCTCCTCCAGGTCTGCAGCCTGGGCTGCTCCTCCTTTGCTTCCAACTCTTTCATGGTGTTGAGCCAAAAGGTTACTTCACCTGCTGTTTTATATTATTATTTTCTTCATTCAGTTCTGCAGAGGAGAGATACAGTTTGCAGCAGGGCCAGTTGTGTTCCTCAGTGGCTCTACAAGCCCCCAGGAACATACACTAGAAAAAATGCACAGAATAAAACCCCTTGAATAATTCTGACCTCCACAAGCATCACCTGAGCATCACAAACACTTAAATGAAAGCTATTTAATAGGAGGAAAACACAGTCATGGCCTGAATCTGCTCTCTTCTCTAACAAAAGACTTACAGGATCTGGCCTCTATAGGGGAACTGTCAACAGAATCCTCTCTGAAAGGAAAACTTTATCCTTCGGCCTGGACCATACTAGCCCCACAAATCTATAGTAAAAGCTCTAACTACATTTTCAGCTTGCCTTCTTTCAGATCCACTTGGGAACACAGCAGATTTACTGTTTCCTTAGGTTAAATGTTTCTCAGCTGAAATTTGGAGACATCAGAGCTCAGTTGATGGATTCTTATCAGGTTTAATGGAGTTTTCCCTGGGAATATCCCAGCAGGGTGCTGTATCTCCACCATATAGGGTGGAGTTGCTCTGTTTGCTAATGTTCTCCTTAGCCCCCATCTATATCTAATAGCAGGACACTGTCTGTGAGATATCAGGTGCCTTGGCCAACAGCCAGAGAATTAACCCATGACATCCCCAGTGAAAAGCCAGAGCATCAGGCGCCGGAGCTGACATACAACTTTGCTAAGCAAGTGAAGGAGACAGCCCTTAACCTGCTCACACATCAGTCGTGATATGAGCACCATGTTCTTTGCCAAAATTAAGTGAAGCACCCCTTTAGTCTCCAGGTATGCACACTTTCTCACTTTGGTTAGAAAACAATGTCAAATGGCTGTCAAGGGAGATGGTGAANAGAGCTTCCTAAGTCAGAGAAAAACATGTATGAGCTCAGCTGGACTTTCAGATTGAAGTGCCTCTTTTCCTGAATGAGGCTCTGTGACTTCTCACTGAGCAATTCTCTTTTTTTTTTAAAAAGACACAACTTAGGAGAAAAGTTAAAATCATTTATGCCACTAAGGAAAACCCAAGAGATTGTCCCAGACGCACCTTCATGCCAGTGTTTATTCACAACTCGGGTTCTGCTGCTGCAAGGCATGAAAGACACCTTACAAGGGAAGGAATTTGTTTACTAGACCCTGGTCCAGCCCCCAACTCCACCATCCCCACGCATGAGAAGACTGAGGGGAGATTGAGTGCCCTGCTTACAGAGCTGGGCACCATCCTGCACATCCACATCCCTTCTGCAATTAATAGCACGTTCCCTGTTGCACTGAATTTAAATAAGAAAGAGCTGACCAGCCTGTCAGGGACATCCCTAATAGAGCCATCTGCACTCCTACAACATGTCGTTCCTCTCACGTCACCACCGTGAAGGTTACTGGCAGGACACCCAGTCTACGTTAGGACTTGTTCCCAAAGCTTTCCTATCATCCTGTCCTGAAGGGAGTTTTACTTACAAGCACTGATATTTCTGCAAGCACCACCCTTCAGAAGCAGACTGTTGCAATTACACGTCAGAATCTGGCTAAGTTTGACCAGTAACTTCATATCAGGTGCTACTTCTACATTCACTTACTTAAAAACAAGTAAGTCATCACTTGCAACCCTCCTTCTCCTCCACTTAAAATGTCTTTCACAGGATGACTTAATCACTAGGAATTTTTTCTTCTGTAAACTTTACAAAAAGTAACTTAGAAACATGTAACCTTATTGAGGAACCATTCCTGCTATTAACATCTACCTTGTGATTTACCAACTGACTGGGACAGAAAATTAATATCCACTTTTCTGGAAAAGTTAGGGTTTGGCTCAACTACAACTCTGGAAAATGGGGCAACTGAAGTTATAATTCATCTTCTAGATTATCCAGATGATAATTAATGATGTTTTACCAGTCAAAGTTTAATGAAAGAAAAGGTTTTGTTACCATATATTGTAATAGGCACCTGCCTCAGACAGGTTTGCACTGAAAAACAGATGACAGACACAGTGATTACAGAGTATCGAGAACTAATTTAAACTACACAGAAGCAATTTCTGAAGATTGGATATCTGGCCAGTTTCTTGTTGAATTGTTACTTTTCCTACATTTAAATTGGGACCAGGATCCCAGCCTGCTGCTGCAGAAAAAAAAAAAAGAAAGTTCTGGCCTGTCAGAATCAAGACATAAAAACCTCAAACACAATTAAATTGCAGTAAACTTATAGTTCAATCCTGAAAAACGTCGGAAAAAAGTTCAGAATAAGCAGAGCTAAGTTGGATCACATATTCTTGTGACAGCATCCATTCCCTATAGCATAAAATGCTGGCATTTCTGCTCTCCCTATTCTAAGTAGATACACATAGAATAGACGTACAACGTTTTTTATGTGACCAGCCACACCTTAAAATACGTGCCATGAAGGAGGGTTCCTTCCTCCTGGGACACGCCAGCTGTGCTCTGGCCCAGGTCTGACGAGGAAAGAAGCCAGTCGTTATCCCAGCGGCCAAACTGCAGATGCTCATGTCCAGATGTGGGCGCTTTTAAGGGCAGCCTGAAAGCAATTATAAACCCAGTCAAATGAGAAACCTGAGGTTAGATCGCCTTATTTTCATTTAAGACATTTCATTGAAGCTCTGCTTTTGAGGCCACAGCAGACTGTTATAACATGTAAGTTAATTATGAAAGTCCAGTTATTAAACAAAATAAAAACAAGTTTGCACTTTTATTGGAGATGAAAAATCTCCAAAGCGAGCAGGAAACAAAGTGTCTGTACTAAATGAAATCACGGGATGGATGTGTTATGGGCATACCAATGAACTGGGCTGGACGCTTCTAAACCACGTCTGCCTCTTTGTTCAGTCCTACGCTGATGTTCTCCCCAGGTCAAAACAACACACCCCCTTATCACAAAACCTTTTCGAATGTTTGTCTGAAATAATCTGCATTGCTCCTGTTGATGTACAGCTCGTAGGGAAGAGAGCTCTGTACATTTTACCTGCTGGCTGGAGGGCAGACTCAACCAAACCTGTTTGAATCACTGCCCTGGCTAATGACGCACTTCTCAGGGAGGATTTTGGGCTGGAAGAGAGTTTCCAGCAGTACTTCTGGCTGATGCAACCAGTTTAATTCGGTGTTCCCGTGCCGGTAACACACAGTGTTGGAGCTTGCTGCTTTTCCCTGCCCGGTGTCCTGCTTGCTCAGCACGAACTCTGAGCTTCTACAGCAAAATTATCCTGCACGGAATTACTGAGTCAAGCCAAGACAAGCTCTTTCAGTAAAAGAGCGAAGGAACTCATGGAGAAGAGGTGGCTCTAGAAATGTCAAGGTGGAAGGGGAGGGCTTTAGCTTTCGTGGAAAAACAGCACAACTTGGAAGCCAGCCAGGTACTCACCCTCNTAATGAAATGAACGTGTGCTACCACCTGCTGACCGTTGTTTGGAAGAGCAGCCTCCTCAGCAGGGTCTTGGTCCCTACGGTCTCCACCGCTTGACGCCCAGTGGTCCTGCTCCATGCAGCTCCAGGCCACGCTGGGAGAGGGAATGGCCAACCTGAAGAGGAAGAGGTCGAGGTTTTGTTGAATTTGTGTGTTCAATAAAAAGCAACATCCAGGAGAGAATTAGGAGACGAAGTTGAAGGGAAGGTCAGAAAGGTGTCCATGGTGGAGCAGTTTCATGCAAGCATCAGCTCCATGGTTGCACGTGGAGGTACCAAGATGGAGAAGGCAGCTCCACAGACCCAGTCCTGGGCTCTCCTGGGGCCCACCATCACCCACCGGCTCACTGATGGCGGGCTGCTCTTATAGCCAGCCATTATGGTAGAATACAGGTTTAAATAAACACATTTGTGTACACTTCACTTCCACACAACCCCACCAGGTCATCGACTCCAAACTAGCAACGCGGATCTGAAGCAATAAATCACCTCAGGCTGGCAAGAATAACAGCCCAGAGCTCACAAATACAAAGAATGTATTTAATCTTTTTTTCTGTTGCTGTGGTGAGCAAAGAGAGCGCACCTGGCACATTAAGCAGCAAAGGTCTGGGCTCTTCTTGTGTTAAAGTATTACCCATAATTATGTGTAAAATAAAATAGAGAGCAGTGGAGTCAGTCTAGGTACTCAACCATTCACCGCAGCCAAAGAACTCCCAGGAATCATTATCGTCCCAAGCTCTTGACGAATATGGAATCAAAGGAGAAAAAAAGATCTGGCTCCAAATGTTGTAACCAGAACCACATACGTCCTGAATCTGTACTTACGTGTGAGATCTTACAGGAGAAGAAGAATGGAAATAACTTCTGGACACATCAAAAATCCACCTTTATCCTCCTCAGCCTGCGCAGTCTTCTGTGTTTGCAAGGGCCCTAGCAGTCTACATCTGCTTCTTCTGCAACATGACACTGGTGCCCACTGGTCTACAGTGCCTCTCATCCAACACCCTCAAAACACCTCTACAACTAATTAATCAAGTACACTCTTTTACGAGGGTTAAACAAACTAATCCCTCACTCACAATATTATATAGCTGAGCAGGAAACTTCAAACAGCAACTTGGTACAGAACACATTACGGATCTGTCTCAAACAGCTGATGTGATCAGCTGTGCTGTCAGAGATCACACGTTGAATGTTTATGATCAAGAAATTGGGAAAAATGTTGCCTTTTCCAAGCGCATATATGAAAATGAAGTGTGGGTAAATTTAACTAATAAATTGATCAGATGTAATATTTTGATCAACTGCAACAGAAGGTTTGATTGCTGCAGAGGTTTTACCAGTAACTTCCTTGGCCTTCCCAAGCCTGTTGCAGTTTGGTCTGAAAGCAAACCTGTGCTACGTTGGCTTGGAAGTGATCATTTCCATAAACAAGTTTATCCTAGTTTAATCTGAAACCATTTCTGGTCAGCCAACATGCTGGAACAGTAACTACCAAGGAATAAAAAGTCCAATCCAGCATCTCAGAGAAAAAGCAAAAAGGGGAATACGATAACAGTAATTCAGGCTTTACAGATGGGTTTCAAGGGCAGAAGCTCTTACTTTGCTTCTGCCATAAAGAGAAGAAACAATCTACAGCAAATAAAAATGAGCAAAGAAAGAAAATAACATGTGTGCTCAACCCATTTTTTTCGAAACCTCCGTGGCATTTCTCTCCGCAGCACTCCACTTCTCTCCGTAGGCTTGAGCCAGCGAGCGGATGCTGGGTTACTTCGCTCTCATAGCATGAACTCGTACTCCTTGCTATTCTCAATCTGTCACATTCAACAATCACATGTGAAAATGACTCAAGCTGCCAGTTGTCTGCGTGTCGTGCTCGTTGAGCATTTGCCAGTTCCTCAGGAGCAGGCTTGATGCTGAAAGCCACACTTTCGGAAATATGATTTACCCTGAGGCTGCTGCATTCGGCTCAAACATTTTGATTTTTCTCCTACAACTTTGGGGGTTTTTTATTTTAATCTTGCAGCTCAGTATTTCTGGACACAGAGGAAAAAAACATTTTTTGCCCACACTAGAGACTATCCTTAGCCAAAACTCTTCAGATAAATAATGATCTCCTATAAAAACATTCAGCAATGAGGGCACTTTAACAACTTGAAAATGTGTAACAGGTAGCAAAAGGAAGACTATGCACAACTGTTATTGGAAATTGTATGAAGTCTTTTAATACAATTTGTGCCTAAGATTTGATGCAAGAAATAAGAAAACTACAGAGGTTGATTCTAAAAACTTCATGCAACCATTTTATTGTTATTTGAAGTAATTAAACCGAGTTACTAATTTACAAAAAGTAAACAATAAATCACTCATTCTGTCTCACCAATATCAAAAGTAAGGTCATGGGAATGATAAACAAAGTTTGCGATGTCTTCCAATAACGCAGCAAATGGACTTTATGTTCAAGAAGCCTCTATAACTTCCCCCAATTACACAGATAGCTTGTCTGAAAGCATACGGTTTGTGTAAAGCCTGCACATACCATATGCACATATCACTTCACTTGCCACTGAAACAGTTGTGTCATGGGTGGAATGTGGCAACTCTACCCACACACAGTAATGTGATACAACAGATGAAGATAGTGGAAAGCCGTGAAACTGCAAGGAGAAATTTAAGTAGATTGAGACCGTCTCTACTTCAACGGGAATTAGATCAGGCCCCAAATGAGAATTTATGCATGACAGCTGGATTAACATATATATATTTCCTCAAAGATAGTACCTTTATAAGCCAAAGAGTTCCATCTTGTCACACTAGAGCACTAGTTCAATTTTTATGAAGAGAGAAACCATCATTTTGTAATTCATGGTAATTTCCTCCAGGACACAGGTCTCCTTAGCTATCTCTTTTGAGTTCTGAGCCTACTTAATTTGCAAGGTATGAGGCTGCAGCAAGGACAGGTTTGTGTATATTTGAGTTATAGTCGCCACATATTCTGGCTCATGAGTAGGAAACCGTGCAAGCGTAAGAGACCCAATTAAGTTAAAAGTTCAGCAGTCTTCCATTTCAGTGAGCTATCAGGCATCAAATGATTATAGTATTATTGCATTTTTTTACACATGAAAAACCACATATCCTCTTTTATTTTTTTATAAAGCCATGCCCAGGCGGCAGCACCCTGCCTGTCTGATCCGTGGGGCGAAATCCTGGCACTCCCAAAGGCTGGAACTTCCGAGCCGTTGTACAAAACTACATCAGACATGCAGTGCCACGGCAGGGGGAAGCTTTACAACGCAGGAGCACAGATGGGATCAGCTTGCAAGTAAATATGTTTCTGTTGCTAGAGAAAAGCGTAGAGAGCAACAATGAATAAGGATGAAAAATAAGATGCTGACAGAAGGAAAAAATCCCCCCAAAAGGGGTACAAAGACAAGAGGATGTGATAGAAAGGAACAAAAAGCTGGCTTTCCACTAATGAGAATCCTTCTGTCTTACATCAATAATGGAGTTATTTGGCATTTAACCTCTCGGTTGTGACTCCATAACTGGGCATTCAAGTATTTCATAGCAATTTTCACTATTCACTCACATACATAAAAGCACTTTCCATGAAAGGCAAAGCCTTGTGCTCCTTTTGCGGTGCTTTGAATGCAGCCAGGATCTCTGCTCGTGTAATTAATGTATGCAGGTCACACCTTTTACTTTTTCTTTCACATCATTAACTTATTTTTAATATGAAAAGAAGATCATCTTCTTGGAGAAAGGTAGCCAAGAGTTGGAGAGGTGATCCTAGAGACAAAAACCTGGACGAATCAGCCCGCAACTAAAAAATGACAATGAAGAAAACAACATTATGTTTTCATAATTCCTCCTTCTTAACAATGTTCAGATTTTAATATTCTATTAGGACAAGTAAGAATTATGGTATTCTTGGATCTGTTACTTCACTACTACAATATAGCATGAATTCACATGCTAAAAGATATTAACGACTAAATGCTCCACAGACCTGCAAACTTGAGGCAGAGAACAAGATTCAATACACATCTTAAACTATTACAATCCTGGTAACAGATCCAATATCTAAATAATTCTAACAGTCACCTAAATATGCCTACAAGCATCTCAGCTGGTGTCAGTGTTAAGTAGTAGTACGCATAACTGGCAAAAAGGAGTTAGCAATTCTTCTTCTCTCACTATGGCAGTCTTCATACTAAATGCAGATATTCTAGAGAGAAAGCTTTTGATAATATTCAACTTCTTTTTAAGTACTTAGACCATTTTTGGATAACAATGCATTTAAAGTAAGCTAAGGTTTCAAAGCCCTCACCTTGTGCCATCCCAGGATTAAAATTCCTATGCATAAGGGGAGTTTTCAATTATCTTTTTACATACAAGTCTGCTGGAAACCACTGAACTCCATTCCATGCAGAGGAAAGCAGGAGTATTAATTGCCTCAATGCTTTTTGTATGGGCCTTTCACTGTAGTTTTAATGCTCAATAAACATCAAAGATTTATCTTTACTATCCAGCTGTGACAGAAGATGCTCTTACATTCACTCAGTAAATGGAGAACAGGCCATAAAACTTAAGGGTGAAATCATTAGGCATGCAATGATTTCAGATGTACAATATGATTGCTCCAAGTCCTCATTTTTCAGAGTACCTGTCATTTTAGGAATATCCCGTGTTCAGAGGAGTGATCCCACTGATCTCAATAGCCAGGGAAGCCATCCTGTAGTTTGGATCCCTAGGCAGATTAGAAATGTAGACCATAATTGAGCTCTTCCCTTCTGTTTGGGATCCTTCTCCTCCTCCCAGTTACTCCCTTCTTTCCTCCCCATTATCTCCCCTGCTTTCCCATAACTCTGCTCTGCTCCCTGCCTTCATTTCTTGCCTCGTTATGCTGGTTTTTTTCACATTTCCTGGGCACAGAAAGTGGGGGAGCAGAGAGCACCGAGCCTTGCCTTGTTCGCCTCTTCTGCAACCCCTTCTGCAACCCCAGACATGAGAGCATCCACAAGCCATGATGGCTCTGTAACTGCTCTCCCTCAGGATGGGGAGATGTCTCTTCAGCTCCCCCATCACGTACAAGCCATGCAGGACGAGGGGATACATCTTCTACTATGAAGAATTTAGAAGTCAAACAAGCCTCCACTGTACAACTGTATAGAGATATTTCAAAAGAGCACAGCTTCACCAAATTTGGCAATTTAAATGAAGCAAAAAGTACCACAGCTCAGCCACAAAGACAACTCTCTACCACAAGTTTCACATCCCCCTGTCAGTGCACGGAGGCAACAGGACCTCAAACCAGCTGTGAACATTGATATGATGGACCAAGCAGTGCCCCCCCAGGTCCTCCCAGCTCCAGCCTGGGATGCCTCCGTGAAGAGGGGAGAGTGCAGGGGTGCTGTGAGTTTTTAAACTATTCACAGCAATAATTTCTAGCTCCAGGTATAAGGTCAGAAAGGTTGTATGGCATTCATGTTTCATGGGACACGTGGTTGTGTGTCACAGGCAAGGTTTGGCCCAACTGGAGCGTCATTCCACAGCACAAATAGGTACTTTTGTTTGAGGGGCAATGAATGAAAACTTAAGCTCAGAGTATGGTAAATTTAACATTGGGTGTTTAAAAAGTGACTAATTTCTGCTCTAATCTGATTGCCTTTCACAAAGTACCATCCCAAACTCAGGACAACGGCACTCCATGCAACACGGCAGCTCCTGGGAGGTATGGAAACTGCCACAGGCAGGTAAAAGATTAATGGGAAGGGCTCTCTTTTGACGGATGAATCTGTGACCTTGAGCAACAAGAGCGCTTGCACCAAGTATATATCTGCCATGCGAGACGGACAAAATGAAAGAGGCTCATTTTACACTCTCAGATCTCATTAAGCACCCAGACCAGAAACACCGATACTGGCACTGGCCATCTGCTCGGCTGTTTGCCTGGTTACAGGTCCGATAACACTTACAGGGAGCAAAAGTTAATCATACGTACAGATGAGCAACAGCACTTCTGCACAGGAAATCCAGTGGAGCATAACAGTTTCTAAAAAAAACCCACCCACATACCTGTTTTTTACTTCGGTCTGGTGTTTCAAACCACACAGGCAAGCTGGCAGTTCAAAGAAAAAATGTTGACACAAAAGGCTGTAACTTGAGACTCTTCAAATATTGTTGGCTTTTTAATAAATAAACTGAAAAGTTATCAGAAAGTTGATTAACTTCAAATCTGCTGAATTGCAGGGATCTTCTGTTCGTTCTGAGACAGAATTATTTTTTCATTGCTTTTTAATTATTTCCTCTAATGATCTTTTCTTTTTGGTTATCTGAGTTATTGAGAATGACTAGTATTTTTTGCCACTTGTTCTCCACTTGCAGCGATGAAGGCCCTCGCCAGCAGGTCTTTCCAAGTCTAGTGTAATATTACCCCAGCATCCATCCCCAAGGAATGAAGTTTCCCTGCGAGCATTTTTCGGGAGACTTAGGATCAGCTGAATTTTCTTCACTGAGCAGCAATTCCTGGAAAATCCTGCAACGTATTCAAAGACTTTTCCTACTGCTTTTGGAGAATTAGCTCTGAACAAAATGATATTGTCTATTGAGGCCATAACTGACCTAGAAAGTATTAACTGAAGAATGTGCGGGACAGCTGGTTATCGGAAAGAAAAGCACAGGGGAATGACACGGGGGGCTACTTGAGTTCGTCCTGAATGACTGTCAGCTCTCCAGAGCCGGCCAAGCCCGGGAAGCAGATACGGAGCCTCTGCCAGAGCTGTGCCGCATCCCGTAACGGAGCTGGCTCAGATATCTCTAGCACAGGCCTGTGCCATGCGTCGAGGAGATAGTTTATCATCTGAGAGCATTTCAGATACGCCATACGATAGGGCTGGGCAGAAATCTGAAGTTTAGTGGGATTATTTCCAAAAAAGCACCAAAGGGCTCAGCTTTTCAATGGAGGATGTTCTGTGATCAGCTTTGGTACACAGCGTACCGGGTCATCTTTTTCAAAGCACTGCTCTTCATGGTCATTGCTGTTGGTGTCCGTCAAAAGCATGACCAGGTATCTTCCTCCTTTAAATCACGTTGAATTAGTGTGAGGGTGGTGAGAGCCTGGCCCAGCTTGCCCAGAGAAGCTGTAGATGCCCCATCCCTGGAGGGGTTCAAGGCCAGGCTGGATGGGGTTTTGAACAACCTGGTCTGGTGGGAGGTGTCCCTGCCCATGGCAGGGCATTGGAACTGGATGATCTTTAAGGTCCCTTCCAACTCAAACCATTCTGTGATACTATGAAAAGAGAATGCCTTGTTGCACAACAGGGTGAGCATTATTTATTTCCAGTTACACGTAAACAAATGGGACTTCAACTCTTTTTTCAGCTTTCCCAGTTCACATGGGATTGTGTATCTGGGATAATGTCTTTTTCTTTACTCCTCCTTCCAATGAGGTGGTACA
Source organism: Nycticryphes semicollaris (assembly GCA_013400055.1). NCBI lineage: Eukaryota > Metazoa > Chordata > Aves > Charadriiformes > Rostratulidae > Nycticryphes > Nycticryphes semicollaris. The sequence continues at coordinate 528,934 of VXBJ01001151.1, read as the reverse complement.
TACCCAACATGTGTTTGCTGCCACATCACCAATGCTTGAACATTTGAACTCTGAAAATCAAGAGGAAATCCTTCATTTGGAAATCTTTATCTACAATTTTGGCCAGTAGCACATGACGGATGGCACCTCCCCACCATCACTTCACCTACCATCTCTCATCTTACTGCGAAGTCTTGGTGCACAGGGGCAGGAAAAACAACACGTAACCAGAACGTCCATTATTTTCCCAAATACCTTGGGACACATCCATTAATTGGTTCAAGGGAGAAAAACGGTATGAGCCTTAACTGGAGTTTCACAGAGGTGCTGATGGCAATGCTGGTGGCCATTCCACGGCAAACACCGCTCATGGAAATGACACAGGGCTTTTTGCTATTGAATTTTGCTATTAGAGACTAAAAGATACCCTCTTTCGTTAAAAAAAAACCAAAACAAAGCAAAAAAAAACGTTCAGCACACCATCCACACTTTGCCCGAGCGCATCCGCTGCAAGTTTGAGCTCCCAATTCAGACATTTGGGGAAGAATTTAAAGTTTGGGTGGGTTTTTTTTTTGTTTTGTTCTGATTGTGGGGTGGTTTTTTTTCTTTTTCCTTCCAAAAAACAAGTGACTATTTTAATTAGGCTTACAAGCCACTGCTTTAATTAGATGTCCCGGGCTCCTGCTAGAAACGGTTTGCTACAAAACCCACCTCCACACGGGTTTCACGACACCCTCACCCACTTCCCTGCTTTTCCTCTCCTTCGATTCCCAAGGGGACACCCCAAAAACCCTTCTCCAAACGCCATTTGTCACCTTCATGGTCCCCTTTACCCCCCCGTGGGTAACCCCCCGGGTTCTCCCCTCCCCTCCTGCCCAGGCCGCCCGCACTCCG
>VXBJ01001151.1:508472-527373 GCA_013400055.1 Nycticryphes semicollaris | reverse complement strand
TCGGGGCCCGGAGCGGCCCAGGCTCGTTCCGGCGGAGGGAAACGGCGAGGCCGGCGCGAGGGGAGTGATTGGCAGCCCCGGCGGCCAATGGGGGAGCGTGGGGGGCGGGCCGCGCGCCGGCACGTGAGGCCGGGGGCCTGGCGCATGCAGGGATAAACAGAGGGGAATTGGGGCGGGCGGGCCCTGGCGGGGGGGAGAGATAAAAACTCTGCTGTCCGGAGAGCAATTACTCTTTAATTGAGCTGATTAGAAGGGGATTTCATTTATTGCGTGTATTGGACTCGGGCGGGTGGAGAGGGACTGAGCACCTGAGCTGGGTGCAGGACATGGCCTCCCGAGAAGGAGGAGGGTGGAAGCTCCTGGACTTCATGGTCTGCCATGGGCCCTGCAGGGCAGCTTCCCTCCGTCACTGTTTTGTAGAGAATTTTAAGCCTGGGATCAGGCAAAGCTTTAGAAAAGCACGTAATCTATACACCTGTCTCTGTCTCGGTATACAAAGATATTGTGAACACGTGTTTTATCAGCAATTTTCTCTCAAACATTAAAAATTAATATGAAACCTACTTTGTGTAATATAAGAAATATGTTCGGAAAAATACAGTAAAATGGGGTTTGTTGTGTTGTTCTTTTCTTAAATTTTCAATACAGATATTTGTATTTCTACAAAGGCATAGAAAATTAACTGAAAAATGTAACTTCTCAGACGGGTGTTTGCTTTGTAACTAGAGTTGCAGATCTGCTGGCTTTTCGTTTGATTTCTGGGGCTTATTTTCTTACTCTAGATTTCACCACAATGGGTAACTAATTCAAAATTCAAGGGATTAAGAAATACCTGTGGTATTTGTCTGGCTTAAATACAAAGATGTGCAAGTGTTGACTGGTAATTGTATTGTATCTCGCATCTTTTTTTTTATTCTAGAGCAGGTCTCGATATTGGGAATTTATCAGCATTTCCACTGGGGTAATTTTACAGGATTATCCACCCTCTGTTCTTCCTGCTGGTTCATCTGGACTCTGTGAAGTTTGCTACTAGCAATGAAGCCTTCTGTGGGGGTTTACTCATGCTATTACTGAAATGGAGCCCTTCGCATTTGGATTAACTCTTTGTTCACTTTTCACCTGAATCGCTTGGATCAGTCCATTTATAAAAAGGATACTACCATGCATCTCTTTTCTGTGTGCATTTTGAACTCTGAATACAGTCTTGATGTGTTCAGGCTGTTTACTTTGCTTGAATTTTAGAGGAAGAACTGAAATATAAAGGTAGATGAGACTGTAATACTGCATGGGCAGGTAAATACTTTTGACATTTTATATATGAAGACTTGAAAGCATGTTATGAAGGGTCACAAATCAAACGAGCATGGTACCTTTCAAGGTAAAAGCCATTAAGGTCAGGCTCTATTAGATACTAGGAAGGCATTCTTCTAAGCAAGTGTGATGTTCACGATGAAAAACACTGTCTTTAAAATGGGGTAGAGGGCTCCCAAGATTAAGCAAACTACAAATTGTTTCCCAACTGACAAGAAAAAGCACTTTTTTTTTTTTTTTAAAGCATGGCAGTGTAAATAAAAATGGTCCTGTTAATCGATCACCAGAAAGCTAAGTATTTTTGTTTGTAGTGCAGTGTGTCTTATTATGTGGATGACCACTGTGCCCAGGAGACTGGCTGGTGAACCAGAATCCCTCCTACCAGTTACGCAGCTCCTGCTGCAACAGGCAGTCCCTGGTTCTGTTTGCTAACAGAATATTGAGGTTTGAAATGGTTCTCTTGTTTCTTCATGCAGATTTGGCTAGACACATGTACACGTGCAGTCTGTAACATTACATCCCCAGCCCAAGCAGGACCACGTGAAGTATCTCTGTGCGTGAAGATGCCTTCAGACTTGACGGAATATACAAGAATTGTCACATATTTCTGTGAGGTGTTAGGAGAAATGTTTAGTACTGAAAGGTTATAATTGTGTATGATGAATTTGGAAAACTACCACCAACCTTAAAACCCCACAAAAATAATCTCAACAGACCCTACCTCTAGATTTTAATCCTAGTTGCAGGGGTAGAGGTCGACCCTTGCCCTGTTGCACACCGTATATCTGGGCTGTTTTTTTCTGTCTGTATATTGAGATTTTTTGCATTTTTTCTGGTGCCATAATACTTTACTGGTACGTTACTGAATCCAGTCTAAATTTAGACAACTTCTTCATGGTGTAATTTTGAAAGCTGTACGCATGAATTGCTCAAACTGAGTCACTGCAGGGTTTCATCTGGTTTGTGCTCCCTCTTCAGTGTTGCTGCTTCACACTTGAAAGTGCGATTATCGTGCAAGGTTATTAGCATTGTATTAGTGACATAATTTATGCTCCTGCATTGAAATTGGGTTGTAGAAGTCCACCCAACAGGGAAGCTTGGCATCAGCCTGGGGACCCGCACTCACAGTTTCTACATTGAGAAATATCTCAAGTCTCGAAGAGTTTACAAATGCTTAGGCAGGTCCCATAGGGAAAAAAACCCCAACAACAACAAAAAAAAGGCTGTTTAAATGCTTAACATGTACTTTTGAGCTACTAATTACACTTCCAAGATGGTGCTTATTTAAAAAAAAAAAAAAATTGGCAACAACTCAGATTTTCTCTTTTGTAAGACTGCAACACGAATCCTTTTGTTAATGCCTCCAAGGGCTTTTTTTTAAGTGAAGGAATTGAGGAGGGACTAGGAGCAGAAAATACACACGTGGTTGTTTACTTTAGAAGTAAAATACTTGCTGTTAGTATTCCAATTTATGTTATAATGAAGATCTGCAGGAAGAGATTTATTTTGTTTTGTTTTTTAGCCTGGAAAAGCCATTAGGTGTGTTACTGAGGCTGCCATCAAGATGTTGCGATCAGAGCCTGGGTATTTTGATGGCTCTCTCGAGCGTCTTAGTTCACGTCCCTGATATGCAACCTTTTGTTTTGCAAGTTAAGCAGCTCCCTACGCTGAGCCTCTCCTGAAGATGTTGTACCATATTATAATACCAGTATCTCCCAGGCCTCTTGGAGCTCTCCCCTTTCCTCAGCAAGGCAGCAGTTTCGCTCTGAAGACTGGGGGGTTTCTAGAACGCCCTGAAACAATCTGTGTGGTAATTCATGCCGTTAGGGGACGGCACCTTGCCACAGTGAGGAGATAAAGAAGTATATACTGTGATTTGTATACTGCGAAGCACAAATGATGCGTGCAGCTTCACTGCTGGAACTATTTTGGAGTGTATTGATGAGTGAGGTGTGGATGCTGCAAGTTGATCTGACTTAAATGGCACCCCACAAAAGCATCTCTGAATACATCAGTTTGCGGAGTTGGGATCAGAAAAAAACCCAGCTTTCAACACTGGCTGTGCTTTGCAGACAGATCTTTTCATACGCTTTTTAGAACAAAACCCACATTGAAAGGACACCTACAAAGACAGGAAAGGCTCAAAGCTGAACTAAAACATAGCTAGTCTGATGTGTATCACCTGTTAGAACAACAGCATCAAAATGGCTAAACAATAAAAAATACTGTGATGTTTTATGCCCAACTTTGACCATTAACACGTTTTAGTGTTCTTTTAAGGAAGTTTTAGCAGTTGCCCACCCAAGAGAAGAGCTTTGCCTGGCAAAGCAAAGGTTCTCTGGACTCAGATTGAGGAGTTTCAGCGCTGCCTTAATCGCAGTTAGTCTGTAAACAGAGGAGTACTTTCAGGGGGTTCTTAGGAGCAAGCAATCTGCGTGAAGAAGAATTAAAATTAGGAAGGAACCCTGGCTTTGCTGAGGATTGTCATCAAAGATCCACCTCTGGGGGTCTGAGAACCAGTTTTACAGTAATAGTTGGTCATGGCGTGTGTGCTTTCTGTGCAGGGAGCTTGATCCCCTCATGGTTTCTTCTGGTGTAGTAAGTCAGGACTTTTTTTCCAGTGTCAGAACTTGGAAAGGTGCTACTTTGGTTACTCATTAACTCCACATAATCTACGTCAGTACAACCGTCGCTGGAGTATTGCTGAAAACCGACCAGTGATGTGGCTGGAGTAGTGATACTGTTTTGGTTTTTTGAGTTTTTTTTTAAACCACTAAACAATAAACCTGAATTTTTTATCTGGGTATCATTGATTTTCAGCAATGTCTCTCAAGCAGCTGGACCAAAACAAGGGAGGGACACGATGGATGAAGTTGAGCGTGAGGACAGGACAGAAATATCGAGTTGGGTTTGTTGTGCGAGAGTGTGGTGGCTGTGGAACACTCTCAGGCTCTTGGGTTTAATTTGAAGTAAAAACAACATGTGGATAGTCTGTTGCTTCTGTCAGGATGTGGCTAGATGGGTAGAGCGTGAACGAGTTTAGTAACATCCTGAACTTCAGTTAGTTTAGCAACTGTAATATTAACAAGCATTTAAATATCTAGAAATTGGTTTTTTTTTAGGAAGGTAAAGATTTTTGAATCTAGATACTGATACCTCTTGTCAGGCTCTCGTTCAGCTCTGTAGCAGGAATGCTGAAAATGAGCTCATGTCCAAACTAATTTTAAAATAACTAGGTTGTTTCTTACTCTAAAGTTCTGTTGCAAAGCTGAGAGAGAGAGAATAACGTTTTGTGTGGCAATTTCATGTTTTCACCCACAAGACAGCAGAAACCTGGTAATTATTCTGCAGATGCATGAAGGAAAACGCGATAAGGAACATTGTGGTGTATGTGCCAGTATCTAGAATAGCTTACTGAGTTGGACAAAGATAAAGAATTGTGCAGTAGTTCCTCTAAACAAGAATTAACGTCCCATCTATTGTGAAGAATCACAACGAAATTGCCAAATATGACTGTTTGGGCAGAACCAGTGAAGTAAGAGCTGGTATTGTATTAACATTTTGGAGTGTAAGACCATTCTCATTAGCTTTCTGCAGACGTTTTTAGGTGAAGCTTTTAAGCCCTGATCTTAGTGCCTATTTGCATTTTTAAATCTTGAAGCTAAATGTTCTAAGATGGAACTCTTCCTTTTAAAGTTGATCTTTTCGGTTCCGTCTTATTTGTACAGTATATAATTATGTAATGCAACTAGATTTCAGAGTAATTAGTGAACCTGACTGATCTTTTAACGTATTGACATTTCAGAATACACTAAAATAGAAAATGCAAAAATCTGAATGTTGTGTAGTACTCATTAGTCAGGCAGAGTGTTTCTAGGGATACCAGTTAAAGGTCAGCCTTTGCTTTGCAATTTGGTTTTGTGTTAATGTTTGTTTTGCACACAGCAGCCTTCTACTACAGTCATAATTACATACACTTGCTGATAATTAAGAACTATTCTAATCATCTGGACTACATCTATGCCGTGCCGAGAACATTTGGATGTGGTATTTCTAATCTTTAGATGTTGTGCAGGGTAAGGAATTTGGTGGGAATTTGAGTTCTTTGTCACCAGTCAGATAAAATAGATCTATCTTGTAGGTCTGTCTAGGAGATGGGACCTCTGTGCTGAATTGTGCCTTTTGTATCCTGACCTTTTTGGAGTTCGCTTTTTAACCCAAATAGGTTTTTATAGCAACTGAACGTGGAAGTGAAAATGGCTTCTTTGCACTAGTGAAACTGCGGTAAATAAGTTTTTTTATGACTTCCAAGGTTTAGGGGGTTACACATACTGTAGTTTGCTCATTTGATAGCAAATTGTGATGGCGAATGCAGTGGAAGGGTGGCAGGTTGGGCAGGAGGAGAAGTAGAGGTTTGGAAAATGGCAGCCTCCCTACCCCCACTACATACCTTGTAACCAGCCAGTTGGTATTTTGATGAAGAAGCAGTTAAGAAGGACAAAAGAAACCTTAATTAAATTTGAAATACTTGCAGGTCAAAACTTAATAATGTAAATTGACTTATTTTTGGACTTAAAATATGAAGCCTCATCTAGTCCTATATTTAGCTCTATAGTCTAATCAAGTCTTCCCGATTTGAAAACAGCAAATACATCCTTTGACATTTATGGCCCAGCTGATCTGAACCAGGATGCTTTGCCTTTTTTAAGTTGCAGGAAGGCTGGATCTCATTTTAGTCAGCATCAGCTGGATTAAGGGGCTTGCAGAACTTTTACAGCTTTATAGATTTTTTGAAAGACTGTTAAATCATTTGTCATCTTCTGAGTTGTCTGTAGTAGAACTTATATAGGCAAAATCAAATAACTCATCTGATTTAGTCATGTTGCAGATATATTCACATGAACTAATGAGTATTGACTTAATCAGTATTTCATATTTAGTATTACATAGTTGTAATGCATGTTCACATCCCACTGCATTATCTAAGTCTGAAAAAGAGGAAGGGCAACTTGTGGGTTATATTGGCAGTCATGTAAAATTCTAGTTTTAGAAATCCTCAAAATATGATGAAGAAGCACTACTTCCCTGATGAAGCCATGAAATCTTAATACACTAACAGCTGCTACAATGTGATCCTACTAAGTGAAAAAGCACTTGGAATGAGGCAATTGACTTTGTGTTGACTCAATTGACTTTGAGATATATATATATATATATATATTTTTAAATTTAGATTATTGCAGCATAAATTTAGTTAAAGGGGTCTTGACGCTTTCCCCCACGCTGTAGTTGAGTGTCTTGGGGCTGGGGAAGTGTTTCAGAAGCCCCTCCTGTGCTGCTGCAGTTCCAGTCCAGAATGCCTGTGCATTCAGCTGCTATGTGCCCATCCTTCCCCTTGCTAGGGAAAAGGAAATTTTTTGCTTCACCAGCACATATTCTGAAAAATTCAGGTGTTATCCCTTAGCTTATTTTCCAATCACATTGTTCTCAGTCTTGTTTTTTCAATACCGTGTACATACTGTTAAAAAAGTGAATTACTTGAACAGCCTTTTTAAAATAAGCCCAGAGTGTTTGCACTAGTCAACAAATCATAGGTGTTTATACAAAAGTCTTGATATTTAACTAAAAGTAGTATACTAGTAGGAAAAAATAAATCTCTGTGTTTCATTGCAACACTGATGTTTTCTTTGTGTATATTTCAATAGAGCAATCTTGTTCACTCCTGCAAAGTTAAACATAAGGTTTTATTTCAATAGCTAGGCAAATCCTCAAATTTCTGCTTATTCAGCATCAAATTATTTGCAATTTTAGTTCTAATGTGCCTCAGTATAGATTCCTCTAATTTCAGGAAGCTTTAGTTCCTTCTTTTTTTTCTCTTTTACACCTGCATTTCTGAACTGTAGGTTATCTACTTGCACAATTGTGTGTTGCAGAAAAATGATAACCAAAAGTTCTATTTCATCGCAGGATGCACATATCCTTCCATATTGTGGTGTATACCTGCCAGTAGTTGCTGTATGTATACTGCAGGTCGATGGTAAGATTTATTTTTCAAAAGCAGAGTTTCGATTTAGGATGTTCTGGATAAGACAGTGGTAGAAGTAAGACTGATGTGAAATTTAGAAGGCTTTGTAGGAACAGTATCAGGCATACAGAAAAAACATCATTTCATTCCCTCAGTTAAGTTTTGTGCCTTGGGGGTGGTCCCAAGTGGTTTTAAATAAGAGTTCAGCCGAAGTACATTAAGTTTACTTCATGTGATGCTTAGCTTTAGCTGGGAGGCGTTGGGTACTTCCTTGCTTCCTTTCTTTCCTCCCTCATCACGGTATTTTGCCTGTGAATATTTTTTCCATCATTTTTCAGTGCTAAGATCACTCTGTTCCATGTTCATGGTATAGACTGAGGGTAAATAGAGTCACTGGCTGGGCTCATTGGGTGTGTAAATCCTGTAGGGACTGACCTATCTCATAAGCCTGTTGCAGCTTCTCTTGCTTTTCTGTGAGGAGAAGACAGATGTTGCACCCTGTCATCCCAGCCAGGGACAGTGGCTGTTTACACAGCGTTGTTGCTTCATTTTACCTGTATGTCAAGCTGAAGCGTAATTAAGTTCCCATAGAAATTCATAACTGTTTGAATAAAGTGCCACTGGTGACCAGAAGGTGAAAACAGTAACCTTCATTCATTTTTGGAAAAACACTTGTTTAAAGAATGGGTAGCAGGGTCTTCGTGTGGGACTGAGCAAATCTTTAGTTCTGTAGTAAAATCTGAAATGACCTTAAAGACCTTTTCCCAAGACATAGTAGTTATCTTTTAGATGCATTCCTGTTCCCTTTCACAGAGGATTGGTGTTTGGAGTTTAAAGCAGCAATTTCTCTTCCCTCTAATAAAGCCTAACAGTAACGATTAGCCCTTTAAATACGAGTTAAGGTTTCTGATTAGCCTATACATTGCTACGACTTTTAAGTTATCTAAGAAGCGGTGTACTTTGCCTTCAGTTAGGATTTCAGACTTTGCTCAGCGTTACTATTTAACTGATGCACGGGTGAGGGTAGTTGGAAGCAAGATCTTGCTTCCTGCTGTGGGAGAAGAGATTTCGGGGAGGTGTGGCTGGAGACAATTGTATTGTTGTCCTGATTCCAGTCCTGTAAACCTCTGTGCTGCAAGCCCACACATACATTACTGCTATTCAAGAATAATAATACAGGAAGCTCAGCTTCCTGAAATATGTTTTTTTTTCCTCCTTCCACTTAGATTTTGGGCAATTTAATTCCCTTAACCAGCTCCCTTTGGTACCATAACAAAGTCAGTGCTGGTGTAGGAGGAGTGAAGTGGAAATACACCATCCTGGGGAGGAAAGAACTGCAGGAGGACCAGCTTCATGCCATGTAAAATCACAGCTCAAGGTGTGAGGGGGATCCTGAATTAACTTCAAGACATATCAGTTAATTTATTTATGGGGAAGGTCATTGGGACCCATTTTCAAATGAAACTTTGGGTTGCTCAGCGTTAAAGGCACAAGGTTACAAATGAATGGTCTGGGATGAGCTTCCAATACTAGGGTTTGGAGAGAAAGAAAGAAAGAAAAGGCTTCTATAAACGCTACCATTTTCTTACAAAAATCTTTGAGCAACTTAATGGTTTATAATTAATAGGAAGTACCATAGATTGCATTCCATCCTGCTGTTTTTTCCACAGTGCAAGAGTCATTTGGTAAGTAATGCTGTACTGCATCAATAAATGGAAAATTACTTAAATTAACTTGTTACATATCTAGGTTTGGATGGTTTATTCACCAAGTTGAATGAAAGTAGCAAGAAGTTTGAGTGATTCTGTACTTGATCAGGTGTGGTGCTGCTTTGTTTACGTCCCCCTCCTGGCTGTCTCCTAATGCACTGATGTGGATCAGTGACAAGTAACATCAAGTGAAGGGGGAGGAAAAAAAAAATAAGTCAAAAGAAAGTCATGAATACGCACCAAGGAGTTTCAGAAGGTGAATTGTAGTGCTTCAGCAGAGTCACCTTGAGATATTTCTAAATGTACTCACATTTGTAAATGGGATTTGTCGATGCTGCTTAGTAAGTATTGAAAGAGTTATTTCAGAAGAGCTGATCAGATACAACTTTGTCTGATCTAAACATTAACCCACGCTGCTCTTGCTTGTTTCTTGTTTTCTATGAAGGTTTAAAATTAAAGTTTCTTTGCCTAATTTGAATTTTGGTAAAGAGGAAGCTGATGTTTCTAGGAGAGTTTCTATAGCAAACTTCTATATTTTTATCTAAATATAATAGTGATGGTAGGCTTGGCCTACAGGAGTTATCTAATATACTTAGTTTTGAAACAGAGCTAACTTACCTGGGGTATAGCAAGTGTTTCAGGAAATGAAGAACTGCTGGTTTTTCTGTTGGTGTTTATTTAACAGAACAAAACAATAGCTTACTGCTTACTCTCAAGAAAATGGCTCATCTCCCCATTGTGATTAAATCATTCTCCCCACCATCTTTAATTTCATAGAAATGGCAGAAGGGAAGTTCAAGAAGAAAGTCGCTGTCTTTCCTGCCTTGTCCCTCAAAGGAGGTTCCCCAGATTATCACCTCTGAATTTCAGAGGACCTATTTATTGGTAGTTTACATAGTTATCTGGAGCATTAACTGCCTCATAGCCTTGGCTTCCACCTTCCACATGCCTACAGCCCCAGAGACTTACCATTTCAAAACTCTTGTTGGGGCAGTGGGCTGACCTCTCTTCACCCTTCTCTAGCTAGTAGTGTAGCTAAAACACCTCAGCCTTTGGATACCTCTACATCCCCTCAACCACCACCACCTCCTACTGACACCATCCCCTGAGTGGTGCTGGGCTATAAGTGCTCCTTGGGAGCAGAGCAGCAGCTGCTGGTAATCACGGTGTCCCTTGTCCAGGACAGCTTTCTGAACATCACCCAGCCTGGGCTCTCCAGCTGGCTGCACTCATTGCTGTAACCTGGAGGGACAGGCAGCAGTTGGTCCAGGTGCACCTTGACCTGGGGGCTTATGGAGACATCCAGTGGTTGTGAGTGAAGCCAGAGCTACAGAAGTCATCCTCCTGCTGTATTAGCCAGCTTTGTCAGCTCTTCTGCTAACAGGTTGCCCTGCCTTGACTTTACAACCTTCAGCTTTTTTCTTCTCCTCTTTCTAATCCTCATCATCCTCACCCTGCACCTTTCCCTGGAGGGGTTTGTGAGCCCCTGCTCTCCCTTTCCCTTGGTGTCTCCCTGCAGACTTGGGCTTAAAACCATGTCTGCCCTGCAGACTCAGAGCTAATTCCTCATGTCAGACCTTTGGTGCTGTTGACGTCGTGGGCCTGGTTCAGTCTAGTTTTCTTTGGGGTAAGGGCTGTTAATTCTGTGTGGGGACTAAGTGGTCAGCAGGGCTTCCCACCATCTGTGTTGGCATAACTGAAAATTAGAGGTGGTGTAAGCTTTTCTGACAACAATCATAGTGATAGCTTAAAGCTGCAGTTACCAATGGCTTTAAGGTTGATCACCACCTTTTTATGGCTCTTACTTACAATTGCTTTAGTCTGACAAAACTGTATCACTTAATCTGATGTTTGCCTCGGCTTTTACAGTTAACTGTAGCACCTCAGCAGGCTCTAGATTTGGATTTGGGGAGGTGGAGATAAGAGGAGACACAATCATTTGTAAAAGAGACTGCTTTTCTTGAACTACTCCATGCTGTGAAATTTTGAAATGCAATTCCAGTGTGTTTTATGATGTCCTGTGAAATACAACCCAAATTTAGCCTTTTATGTCAGCTCCTGAGAAATCCTGAGCTCTAGAAAATGCATAAAGACGTGCCATCACTCCGTCTGTGGTGTTCTGGGCTGATGTCCGTGATGCTGTTGGGCAGCAGCAGGTCCTTCAGCCAGGAGGCTCAAGAGCATTTGCTGCTTTTTTTCTTTGCTCCTGTTAATCCTGATTATCTGCAGCGTGAAATGCAGCAGTGAGAAAGGGAAGAACCATTTAGAGAACTTTAACGAGAGGGAAAGCAGTGCCACGGATAGACCGGGAGCACGGGGTCACCAGGATCCAGTGTGAAAACCTCCAGTTCTTAAATCTCTAATTGTTTTAACACACGTTAACGAAACCCACTGAAAAAGTGTGTCATCCTCCTCTGGTGACGAGGAGCGATGGTGCTGCTGGTACCAGCAAGGGCGTTAATTAGTGCGTGTGATTGAATGTGCTCTGGGGAACGGTGGTGCTTCTGTACTGAATGAAATTTCCATCTCTCGTATTACCTGCTTCATTTCTAGAGAAATTGGAACATATTTATTAATTCAGGGAGCTTCAGGAAGAGAAAGCACCAAATGATTGAGGAAGGTAAATGTTTCCTGACAAATGGGAGCGTTCCTACATGGCATCGGTCTTTGTGATCTATATATAATCACATCCAGAAAAGATGCTCTATATGTTAACTTTACCCCATCTATTATTGCACTAGTTGCGTAGTTATCATAGGGAGAAGTTAGCCTTTTACCTTTCCAGGGGTTATAATCCAGTTTTATCTCCTTTAATTAGCTTGGTTTGAAGAAGAAAGCGTTACACTTGATGATTCCAGGACCCTGGGCACTCAAGTGCCTTCATTCTTGAAGGTGTTCCACCCAGCTGCTATTTATAATCTCATCCTTTTACCCACAATTCACTTTTTAAAGGGGAATTGCTTTTTCACTGCAGAAATCTGTTTTTGACCAGTAGTGGGAGTGGGAAGGAGGGGTGTGAATTAGTAAAAGAGCTGTTGTCTTAAAGTAAGCATGTGGTGTCTAAAAGCTTGATTTTGATTAAAATGTGTATTTAACTGAAAGTTGGGGGGAGGGGGTATGCTTTTTTTTCTTTTTAATAACACATGGAGTAAACATTTTCCAGTAAATTCAATAAACAGATAACAAGTCTTGTTGGTAGTCTATTTTACTACCAATAATTCCTTGTTTATTCCCTATATACACTTTATCTAGGATGTGAAAGAATTAGAAAGCCTTAAAAGACCTGGTAGGTAGGTGTGCTCTTGATTTTGACCAGTGTAGCTTCTTCTGCATTGAGTGTTTTTGGCTATTATTTTTGTTGTAATTGTTGTAACATAATTACAACATGCTGTTGTAGTGTATTTTATTTAATAATTGCATAATATTGCTTGTAATCTGTTTGTGATTTGAGCCAGCATTGTTTAATTTCTCCTAGTTGATATAAACAATTGTATAGATTATTGTTTGTGCCTTTCTGTATGGATTTGGGATGTGGCAGCTTAAGATGCTAAAATCTTTACTGTAAAAGCTCTTAGATATATGTAAGGCAGTGCAAAAGCTTTAATCTTATTTGTGATAAATGCGATTTATATTGGAATTCCTGTATAACTTGAAAACATGGAGCTAATTTTTAAATTAAAATAGCATTGATTTATTTATTTAAAATCCATATAAGCTGCTTTTCCTCAGAAACTGACTGAAACCCAGACGTGTTTCTCCTGGGACAGAGGAGAGCTGGCTCATGGTGCGAAGGGTTATGGCATAGGGCTTTAGTATGGAGCCAGGAATGCTTTTTTAAAATGTTTTTTCCTCTTTGCAGTGAAACAAACCGAGTATGTTGATGTACAGGAAGGAGGTTTTTTTTGGAGAGGATTTTTTGGCACTTCTCTCTCACAAACCACCATTGGGTATGGTAAAAAGAGACAAGAAATACAATGTTTCTTGTCAAGTTTTTAGGAGTGACCTGAGAGAGAGAGTGAGTGGAGTAGACTTAAATTTGTGTTTTAAGTCCTGACTGAAGAACATGTATCTGAGGTAGACATTTCTATCAATGTTTTCTGATTGAAAAGAATAGGATGAGGGTTGGATTAAAAGCTGTAGTTTTGCAGCCTACAAGAATGGAGGATCATTTTGAAACCTTAATTTTTCTTCTTGTTTGCTGAATTGTGTGAGGAGTTTGAGAATTGCAGTAAACCTGGAATTGATAGATAATCAAGGTTATTAGCAAATGTTGTCTGTATAGTTTGTATGAAGGAAAATGAAGGAGAATCAGGTGGTGGTGATCATCGCTTTTTGGAGTGTCGTTGAAGAACCCGGAGCCTGCATTAGGATGGAGTAATTCGAAGGGCACAGTGACATACCCATGAAAGGTGGCAGGACACAATGTTTATGTCAGGTCACAGGTTTTGTTAAGTTGTTGGTTGGAGGCGTTAGGCTGTTGTCTGCTGTTCTAGGAGCATTGTGAGTCTGTGTTCTATTTTATAGCAGTCTTTCCCATGCAGTGCAGTTTGTAAATGGGCATGGGTTATCTTTATCTGACTTTTTTTAAAGCCTTTGCAGCGAGCATCCATTACAAAATTAAACTGAGACAGAAATCACCTTTTAAAGAATTCACAGTATGTAGTATCTTAAGGAATTATTTGTCTTTCATGTCTCAACAGGAATGCCCAAGGAAAAGTACGATCCACCTGATCCACGGAGGATGTACACAATTATGTCCTCAGAGGAAGCAGCCAACGGAAAGAAATCACACTGGGCAGAGTTGGAAATAAGTGGTAAGAAACTGAGGAATGGTCCTGAGTGACGAACTCTGATTTGTCAAAGAGAGGAGGGTGAAGCTGGGGATGATATAGAGACATACGCTATATTGAACCATAATGTTGTATTAGTCTGTGACAGTGTAGCTTCTACTGAAGCAGAAGTTTTCACTTACAACAGCAGTTGTAAATCTTAGCTCTGTTCTTGACATTTTGTGCTAACTTTGCGACACTGTTTGACTTTTGGATCTTTCCTTGAAAATAAGGTAACACTCAGACAGAATTCATAAACACGAATTCCAACTGGAATGGGTCAGTTCTCTCTTGATTTGTAGAGTAAATTCTGATTTTGCTACACAAAGTGTGTTTACGAGGAAATTCAAGCAAATGTTTTAAGAACTTAAAAATCATTTTGTGATGGTGTGAATGTAGGCTGAAATTTTGCTTAAATATGGATGTTCTTTAAGAGGTGGCAAAAATTGCTGTGTGATATTTCTAAATGACTGTCCAATAGAGAAAGGTACGGAAGGAAGGATACAAAGAGATTGTATACAAGAAATACAAGTCTTTCCATCCGGATCATTGAATCTGTGTCTTGCTTCAAGTGCCACGTGCCTTAACATGTGAATAGCATTCTTTACTTGAAGGTTACAGATGCAGAAACCTAGTTAAATGCTGCTCCAGGAATCAGCATTATACATCAGCATTAGGCTTGGATATCCACTTGGACATCTGCTGCCTCGGCATAAGGAAATGCATTAAGTGATGGCTCTTTGCTTTCATGCCTGGTAATCTCACTATAGGCTGCTGCCAGCCAAGAGAGGTGCAGGCAGCAAGAGGATGGATCAGTGATGTTGATTGGAAATCCTTTCAGCTACAAGCAGTTTTTTTTTCCATCACGGTCACCTGTTTGCAGTGGAGGGGGAGAGTAGGTGTTAATTAAATTTAAAAAATGCAAAGAACTATTGATTTGTATTTATAACCTTTCAAAAGATTTCTTAATGAGCTCTACAGTCGCATGAATCCTTCTAAGAACCGTATGCATTTGCCTTGCAAAATAAAATGTGACAATGTTTTTGTTTTATTGATGTTCACACTGCCTTTTCCTTGCAATATACTTGGTCATCTAATACAGAAAGCCACAAATGTGCACACTGAGCTGTTTCACTGCAGGCTTTTTTGTCCTGCTCGCTTTCTTATAACTCACTGTGTGTATGTGTATATATTTATATATGTATGTATATATATATATGGTACCTGTATTAAACCTTTTATTACCAAGGACTGAGTCCCTGATACATGTGTACCAGTGCAGCTTTCCCCAGGCACTAAATATGAAATCTTTTATTTTAAAGAAAATAATTTAAGGAAAGGAATTATAAATGTGTATGTGTTGGTATTGTATTAACGAGACTGTTCTTAATATTGGTGAGTCATGGTGGGTTTTCAAAGGCTGGCGCAAGTAACTTTTTGCCTCGGGCAAACTGGTGTTGGTCCTTTCCTTCTGATGCTTTTGGTGCAGGGAGATGACTTGTGTCAATAAAAAAGAAGCCATTCCCGGTGGGGGGGAAAAAAACCATCATGGAGAGAAGAAATGTTTTGAGACCTGATGATATCTCCCATTCCTTGCATGCAGCAACGTAAAAATCTTGATTCTGTCACACAAATCCTTGTTTCTACCCTTCAGTTTACACAAAAATCATGCCATTTTTTTAAATATCTGGCAGTAGTTTATGCTGCTTTTAGTGAATGCCAGATGGAAATCCATGTTCTCAACTAAGCATTTTAGTCACCCTAAATATAGGGCTTCTATCTGTTCTTGGCTGGATTAGTGCCATAAAATAAAGATTTGTGATTTGAAAGATGTTGTGCAGAAATAAAGGGCAAACCAAAGAAGCATCTTTCATTTTAAGTAAACTATAATTGAAAAAAACCTTTTTCTTATTGCTCTGTAAATTATTGAGTTCATGTTCGACGAGTAAATATGTCTTGTGTTCTATGGAACTTGAGAAAGACCGGTGTTTAAACCTGAGTTATGGATTGGAAAACAACCAATGTAAACATCCCTGGCAATACCTTACATTCTGTTATGCAGTGCTGAATTTTTTTGATCAATAGAATTGGCAATGAATGGAATTTTCATTGAATAATAAATATTATTAAATAAATTATTAAATAGGATAATAATAATAAAACACAACAAAACCCAAACAAAGCTCTTCCTCAACATATCCCCCCTCACCTCTGCCCCATACATGCTTACAAAATGTGTAATTATTGCTAAACCCATGTATTTCAAGTGTTATCCTTTCTGTTGTGTCTTCCTTCCCCAGGGAAAGTGAGAAGCTTGAGTTCGTCATTGTGGACACTGACCCATTTGACAGCTTTGCATCTCAGTGACAATTCCTTATCCCGTATTCCTTCAGACATTGCCAAGCTTCACAATCTGGTATATCTGGACCTGTCCTCTAATAAAATTCGCAGTTTACCAGCAGAGCTCGGAAACATGGTGTCACTCAGGTACCTAAATTTTAACAGGACTTAAAATTGTGTTCTTGTTACCTTTGTAGCATCAGTTTAAATTTCAGCGTCATTTGCATGTTCTAGAAAAGGGAAAGCATAAATGAATTCCCCTTTGCTCCCTCCTTATTATCTGTCTCTCTGAATACTTAGTATATTCTGTGCAGCTACAGCTGTGCTGGCTCTTCTGTGATCTCTTGTTCTGATGTACGACAGTATGCAATGAGCTTCTAAAACTGCCCAGTGTGATAGCAAGTCAGATTGCCTCTCTTGTGCATCTCTCACAAATCTTTATGTGGTATTTTTCTCTAAGAAATACCACTAACACACAAAAAAATGCTTTAAACACATAGTAAGGTAGGAAGAAGGTTAGAGTAAGCATTCATAATCACGCAAAGTATGATTTTTTCCTCTTTATTCATCCTAAGAACGATTGTTAAGAATATTACTAATTCTGTTTACTTTATAACAACTGCAATTTGTCTGATATCATCTCTTTCCCTCCTTTGCTATCATGTAACTGCATTCCTGTGCAAACTGGGGCGGAAAAACATGTTCTAAAGGCTCTTTCCCCCCCTCAATTTTATAATGCCAAGATGTGCATGGAATGATACCTCATTTTGGAAGTGAAACATGACTAGCGACGGCTATTTAGGTTATAATTAAGACTGCAGTATTTTACTTTATAAAAGCACTGTTATGTAAATATATAAATGATTTATATCATTTAAATATTTACAGGCAACATTCTTTTGCCCTTGACTCAAAGGAAGAACTCTATCTTAGGTTTATTAGACAGTTACCAGTAATTGCCTTCATGGCTTTTAATTTTGAAGACATTTATGGACAGCTGAAATTTGGAAAATACTGAGTCTAAAAGTAACGAGAATGTTATTAGAAGTGCAGAAGAAGACAATAGAGCAGTGGGCTGCCAGCACAGTTTTAATGAAACTGGAAGCAGAGCAAGTTTGAACATAGAAATATCAGTCATTGCATTTTCTTCTACTTTAGAAAAGTCCACTCTGTTGGGGAGGATTAAACTACTGATTAAATTGGTACTAAAAGCTCAAATTCCAAACCAGTTAAAGTCTCAACCTTGGAGGCTGAGAAAAGGGACCTTGCTTTTTAGAGCATAATTGGCAGCTCGGATTTGTAGTGTGTTGTATGGTTGTTTTGAGCTGTGAAGTAGTAACACAAAGCTTTCCTTAGAACAGAGTATTTCAATTAAAAGCAGTTATTAGTAACAGGTTTCTTGCCTCTTTTATTCATCTCTCAGTATTGTGAGTTAGCAATCCTAAATTTACTGGAATATTCTCAAATTCATCTTTGTGCTTTTTTAACACCCTTTCATTTTCATCAGTCTTTTTCCTTTTAAAATATTGCTGTAAACTTAATACTCACGACATGGAGTTGGCTTAGCACTGTGTAGTCATCAGTAGCGTGAAAAGGTATTTTGCCACCTACTCAACACTTCTCCCAATTCATTGGGGATGATTCTATGAAGCTTGAGCTCTCCCAAGTCCTAAGTCTCTTCTGAGTAGAGAAGGCTAAATCTAGTGAATATTAAGTGTGTGGCTGAAGTCTGGGATCGCACGAGTTTTCTGTTTGTGACCCAAATATAACACTTTAATCCAGATGACTAGATGTGGAAAGCTGGTGTGCCAACCCACTGCACGTTCTCCGTCCTCGGTAGCTGCAGCTGATGATTTCTTTTGAATGATTTCTTTTCACTGGGGTGACAGTGAAGAAAAACCCATACGTGCATCCTATGTAATAGTGCTCTGTAGGTCTCAACTGTGCCCAGAGTTTTTACGTTTCAGGCTGGCTCTTGCTGCAGACACTTCCCGTAGCTTTTGGGGAGTTTTTCGAACTGACGGTAATTCAACACTCTGGGCACTGCCAATATCCTGAGCCACAGAAATCATCTGTGCTTTCCACACTTGAGAATTGATGATGAGTCTTCCAGCTCCCACGTCTGGAGCTCTGGGTTTGGTCTGTGCGGCAAAGCTCATCCGAGGCTCCTGACATCTCCCTTTTTACTGCAGGTACTTGAAGAAAGGGGTGTCAGAGCAGTAAGGTTTCTGATCTTTGCAGAAAGAGGAGGGAAAAATAAACACTGTAACGTGTTATCTTGGAAAGCTGAGATGTAAACCAGATTCTCCAGGGAAAAACTGATGGGATTCTCTGTGATCCCCTTTGCTGTGTACAGGGAGCAAGTTCTGCAGAGGCAAGGATCATTAGAGAAAATAATTCTTTCATCCAAGAAAGCAAGTGCAGTGATACCTACTGCTACTGTGCCGTTCTTTCTGCTTGATGGTTTTCTTCAAGAAGAATTGAGTATATGTTTTTATAATTCATACATGACTGATTTTAGATTTCAGCAGTATTTTGAAAAACCCTTAGAGGAAAAAGTAGCTTCCTAAGGAAGAAACTAGTAGCTTTATATTGTCATATAGAATATAATCCCTAAAAGTACTAGTAATATAAATCTCAAATGTCTGTGGAAGTGACAAGAACTAGTGGAGATGTTGACTGGTTGG